>JAVSCE010003345.1:0-83309 GCA_032199065.1 Smutsia gigantea
TATTTGAATACAATGGAAAATGTTTAGCTTTCCATCTGTAACATTTCTTTAAAGTCGCCAAAAGCAAAAACACGAACAATAGAAATACGAAAATTCTGCGCTTCTTATATTTATCAGTCACAGTCAGGATAGGCTAGCCTAAATGGCAATAACACACTGCCTAAAAACCTCAGTGGCTTAAAAAAGGTTTACGTTTTGCACTGGCTTCGTGTTCCTTCGGGACCAGCTCGGGGCTGTGCTCACTGGCCGCGGAAGAGCCCAGGTTGACGGAAGCTCCTTCTGGACACGCGCTTCCACAACCCAGACCCAAGAGGCGAAGAAATTGTGCTGGACCGTGAGCTGGTTCCTAAAGCTCTATGTGCAAGAGAGACTTGTCACTTCTCACATTTTGTTGGCAAAGCAAATCATGCGGCCACATCTCAGTACAATGAAATGAAATGACGTAAGTTTCCTGCAGAAAAGGCACGTGACGACACCATTTACAAATGTCCTTCAAAGGCCGAAAATCTCAGTGACTGGCCCTTCTTGGGTAGAAGCAAGAGAGTGGTTATAAAACAAACCTACTTGATGATGTTTCTTCTATTTTGTTTTTATAACATAATAATACCTCAACTTTAAGTCAAATGTATTATTTTCTACTTGATGCCCACTTTCTTTTGTGTAGTGCATTGACAATTATAACTTACATGACAGCTGGGCTTTGTAAGGAAAGTGTAGCTTACTTGGTTTATGGTGATCTTGTTTCCTTTATGAGTCTTTACCAATAGTCAGCGGGAAAAAATAACTAACATTTCAGTCCATAAATATGAGCCATGAGACACCAGTCTGATAGCCGCCTCTGTTAGTGTTCATTGTCTGTGATTTTTCAGTCTTCCATTCCTCTCTTGCTTCTTTTCCAAACGGTATCTCAGATTTAATGAGCATTGGGCAGAGAGGAGCCACTGGGAGGCCCTGGGTCCAGGTGTCCTCTGGCTTCTCGGGTATGTGAGTGGGGTGGGGCATCCTGGGGGTGTCTGGCACCCAAGTCCGTGGCTGGTGAGTACATGGCTGTGTCCCACTGTGCCCCCAGCTTTCCTGTCCCCAGCACTAGAAACGCTTCCATAGCTGGTTGTGATTCCCATTTGGCCACAGGCTAGGTGGCCCTCTTGCATTCCTCACCACAGCACATTGTCTCTCTACAGCAACCTTTGGCAAGCTCACCAGCCAGACCCTTAGTTGCCACAGTTTTCTCTCTATCCCCTAAGGAAGCCAAGGACTGTTTGGCAGAGTAAAACCTCCAGTCTTCTCTGTCAGACAAAGCTGCACACAGAAGGGCTCCTCCAGAAACCCAAGGGGAGATGGGAGGAGTGGTCTGCTGTTGCTGTTGTTTCTGTCCCTTAACTTTGCCCTCACTCCCTCTCTGTGTCTGGGGTAGTGGGGCAGATGTATCTCTCTGACTCACACCTCTCCTTTGTTCTTCTTCTTACCATCCCTTGGTTCCAGAAAGGAGCAGTCATTTCTTTTGTTTCTCCTTAATCACGTCTTCCTTTAACCTTAGAGTGTCAAGGGAAGGGCTGCCATCTCTTGGGAAGAGGGAACTCTCCTGACTGTAGGAGAACACACAGAGAGCATGGGTCTTCAGCTTTGTGGGAGATATGCTAAAGGGGGGAGAAAAGGACTGGCAAAGTCTTTCTCAACAGCGCCGGGCCCCGCAAGTCTCTTGTCCTGCTGTAAAATCTTGTGGGTGTCAAATGTTGAATATTGCCTCATTTTTTCTCCTTACCTCCTTCTGCAATAAATACTAATCTCCTCCTAGATATATAGATGCTCTGGGCTAGCCAGTGTACAATGTCATGGAAGGCAAGAAGGAAAACTCATAAATGACTTTCAAATTACATTTGTACTTATTTTCCTTGTTTAATACACATTTCATAAAATAAAAATTAGTATCAGAAAGCAAATAAATATATATGTGTATTCATACATAGCATAAGCTCTAAGGAGGTAATATATACATATATGTATATTATTGTATATTATACATGTAAATATATATATTTATTACATGCATATAATACATATTTAAGTTATGACTCAGGTAACTCAACCAAGCGATCGTAATTAGTATTTATGACAAGATCAATGCATGCAAATCTGTATTCTTCATCCACTATTCAGAAGTAAAAGGTATTCATTTTTCCAAACACAGGTCTAAGCAGTAAGATGAATGAACAAATATGACTTGATTATGTTGGTGCCCAATTATGAGATAAGTATTAGGTTTGCCCAGAAGTGAGAATTTGAAAATGACTCAAGCAAAATGTTAGATGACAAGCAGGGAATGGATTGGACAAAGCATGAGGTGTGACTTGATGTATTTGATGTTAGCACAACAGCCAATGTTGGAGGGAGAACCTGAGCAAGAGCCAGTAGATCCACTTCCAACCAGAGATGAAAACTTAATTCATATCAAAACAGAGAGTCTCAGCTCCCCACTCCCCTTCCAGAAAGATCTGTGCATGATTTCTTGTAATACAATTTTTCTAAAGCCCTCTGGAAGCTCTGTGGCATCACAATGGGACCTTATGGATGGAAAGAATTATTTCTCTGTCAGGTAGGAAATATACCAACAGTCTCAGTGCAATTTGCTTTGACGGTAGCTCAGTTATGTTCTTTCTAGAGCCTCTTCTCTTTTATTACTCTGAATGCTGTCATTATCACTCTGTTAGCTCACACACTGGTAATGCACCTAATTCTGGATTCTTGTTGAGTGAGTTTTTTTTTTTTTTTTTTTTTTTTATTTATTTTTTATTTTTATTTATTTATTTATTTTTATTATTTTTTTTTAATATAATTTATTTTATTATCATTAATTTACAATTACATGTGCAATATTACTATTATTAAACTACCCCTTCATCAGGTCCCCCCCACCAACCCCATTACAGTCACTGTCCATCAGCGTAGTGAGATGCTATAGAATCACTACTTGTCTTCTCTGAGTTGTACTGCCCTCCCCGTGCCCCCCCAACATTACATTTGCTAATCGTAATGCCCCTTTTTCCCTCTTATCCCTCCCTTCCCGCCCATCTTCCCCAGTCCCTTTCCCTTTGGTAACTATTAATCCGTTCTTGGGTTCTGTGAGTCTGCTGCTGTTTTGTTCCTTCAGTATTTTTTCTTTGTTCTTATACTCCACATATGAGTGAAATCATTTGATACTTGTCTTTTTCGGCTTGGCTTATTTCACTGAGCATAATACCCTCTAGCTCCATCCATGTTGTTGCAAATGGTAGGATTTGTTTTCTTCTTATGGCTGAATAATATTCCATTGTGTATATGTACCACCTCTTCTTTATCCATTCATCTACTGATGGACACTTAGGTTGCTTCCATTTCTTGGCTATTGTAAATAGTGCTGCAATAAACATAGGGGTGCATCTGTCCTTTTCAAATTGGGCTGCTGCATTCTTAGGGTAAATTCCTAGGAGTGGAATTCCTGGGTCAAATGGTATTTCTATTTTGAGTTTTTTGAGGAACCTCCATACTGCTTTCCACAATGGTTGAACTAATTTGCAGTCCCACCAGCAGTGTAGGAGGGTTCCCTTTTCTCCACATCCTCGCCAACATTTGTTGTTGTTTGTGTTTTGGATGTTGGCCATCCTCACTGGTGTGAGGTGATATCTCATTGTGGTTTTAATCTGCATTTCTCTGATGATTAGCGATGTGGAGCATCTTTTCATGTGCCTGTTGGCCATCTGAATTTCTTCTTTGGAGAAGTGTCTATTCATGTCCTCTGCCCATTTCTTAATTGGATTATTTGCTTTCTGTTTGTTAAGGTGCATGAGTTCTTTATATATTTTGGATGTCAACCTTTATCAGATACGTTTTTTATGAATATATTCTCCCATACTGTAGGATGTCTTTTTGTTCTACTGATGGTGTCCTTTGCTGTACAGAAGCTTTTCAGCTTGATATAGTCCCACTTGTTCATTTTTGCTTTTGTTTCCCTTGCCCGGGGAGATATGTTCATGAAGAAGTTGCTCATGTTTATGTCCAAGAGATTTTTGCCTATGTTTTTTTCTAAGAGTTTTATGGTTTCATGACTTACATTCAAGTCTTTGATCCACCTTGAGTTTACCTTTGTGTATGGGGCTAGACAGTAGTCCAGTTTCATTCTCTTACATGTAGCTGTCCAGTTTTTCCGGCACCAGCTGCTGAACAGGCTGTCATCTCCCCATTGTATATCCAAGGCACTTTTATCAAATATTAATTGACTGTATATGTTTGGGTTAATGTTTGGATTTTCTATTCTGTTCCACTGGTCTGTGGGTCTGTTTTTGTGCCAATACCAAATTGTCTTGATTACTGTGGCTTTGTAGTAGAGCTTGAAGTCAGGGAGTGTAATTCCCCCTGTTTTATTCCTCCTTCTCAGGATTGCTTTGGCTATTCGGGGTCTTTTGTGGTTCCATATGAATTTTAGAATTATTTGTTCCAGTTCATTGAAGAAAGCTGTTGGTAGTTTGATAGGGATTGCATTGAATCTGTAGATTGCTTTAGGTAGTATAGCCATTTTGACAATATTTATTCTTCCTAGCCAAGAGCATGGGATGCATTTCCATTTGTTAGTGTCCTCTTTAATTTCTCTTAGGAGTGTCTTGTAGTTTTCAGAGTACAGGTCTTTCACTTCCTTCGTTAGGTTTATTCCTAGGTATTTTATTCTTTTTGATGCAATTGTGAATGGAATTGTTTTTCTGATTTCTCTTTCTGTTGGTTCATCATTAGTGTATAGGAAAGCAACAGATTTCTGTGTGTTAATTTTGTATCCTGCAACTTTGCTGAATTCAGATGTTAGTTCCAGTAGTTTTGGAATGGAATCTTTAGGGTTTTTTATGTACAGTATCATGTCATCTGCAAATAGTGACAATTTGACTTCTTCTTTACCAATCTGGATGCCTTGTATGTCTTTGTTTTGTCTGATTGCTGTGGCTAGGACCTCCAGTACTATGTTGAATAACAGTGGAGAGAGTGGGCATCCCTGTCTTGTTCCCGATCTTAGATGAAAAGCTTTCAGCGTCTCGCCGTTAAGTATGATGTTAGCTGTGGGTTTGTCATATATAGCCTTTATGATGTTGAGGTACTTGCCCTCTATACCCATTTTGTTGAGAGTTTTAATCAGGAATGGATGCTGAATTTTGTCAAATGCTTTTTCAGCATCTATGGAGATGATCATGTGGTTTTTGTTCTTCTTTTTGTTGATGTGGTGGATGATGTTGATGGATTTTCGAATGTTGTACCATCCTTGCATCCCTGGGATGAATCCCACTTGATCATGGTGTATGATCCTCTTGATGTATTTTTGAATTCGGTTTGCTAATATTTTGTTGAGTATTTTTGCATCTACGTTCATCAGGGATATTGGTCTGTAATTTTCTTTTTTGGTGAGGTCTTTGCCCGGTTTTGGTATTAGAGTGATGCTGGCTTCATAGAATGAGTTTGGAAGTATTCCCTCCTCTTCTATTTTTTGGAAAACTTTAAGGAGAATGGGTGTTATTTCTTCTCTATATGTCTGGTAGAATTCAGAGGTGAATCCATCAGGCCCAGGGGTTTTGTTCTTGGGTAGTTTTTTGATTACCAATTCGATTTCGTCACTGGTGATTGGTCTGTTTAGTTTTTCTGTTTCTTGCTTGGTCAGTCTTGGAAGGTTGTATTTTTCTAAGAAGTTGTCCATTTCTTCTATGTTTTCCAGCTTGTTAGCATATAGATTCTCATAATATTCTCTTATGATTCTTTGTATTTCTGTGGGGTCCGTCGTGATTTTTCCTTTCTCATTTCTGATTGTGTTTATGTGTGTAGATTCTCTTTTTCTCTTAATGAGTCTGGCTAGGGGTTTATCTATTTTGTTTATTTTTTCAAAGAACCAGCTCTTGGTTTTATTGATTTTTTCTATTGTTTTATTCTTCTCAATTTTATTTATTTCTTCTCTAATCTTTATTATGTCCCTCCTTCTGGTGACTTTGGGCCTCATTTGTTCTTCTTTTTCCAATTTCAGTAATTGTGTCTTTAGACTATTCATTTGGGAATGTTCTTCCTTCTTTAAATAGGCCTGGATTGCAATATACTTTCCTCTTAGAACTGCCTTTGCTGCGTCCCACAGAAGTTGTGGCTTTGTGTTGTTGTTGTCATTAGTCTCCATATATTCTTTGATTTCTGTTTTGATTTGGTCGTTAACCCATTGATTAATTAGGAGAATGTTGTTAAGTCTCCATGTATTTGTGAGCCTTTTTGATTTCTTTCTAAAATTTATTTCTAGTTTTATACCTTGGTGATCTGAGAAGTTGGTTGGTAGGATTTCAATATTTTTGAAATTACTGAGGTTCTTTTTGTGGCCTAGTATGTGGTCTATTCTGGAAAATGTTCCATGTGCACTTGAGAAGAATGTGTATCCTGTTGCTTTTGGGTGTAGAGTTCTGTAGATGTCTGTTAGGTCCATCTGTTCTAGTGTGTTGTTCAGTGCCTCTGTGTCTTTACTTATTTTCTGTCTGGTTGATCTGTCCTCTGGAGTGAGTGGTGTGTTGAAGTCTCCTAAGATGAATGCATTGCTGTCTATTTCCTCCTTTAATTCTGTTAGTATTTGTCTCACATATGCTGGCGCTCCTGTGTTGGGTGCATATATATTTATAATGGTTATATCTTCTTGTTGGACTGACCCCTTTATCATTATGTAATGTCCTTCTTTATCTTTTGCTACTTTCTTCGTTTTGAAGTCTATTTTGTCTGATACAAGTACTGCAACACCTGCTTTTTTCTCTTTGTTGTTTGCATGAAATATCTTTTTCCATCCCTTCACTTTTAGTCTGTGTATATCTTTGGATTTGAGGTGAGTTTCTTGTAGGCAGCATATAGATGGGTCTTGCTTTTTTATCCATTCTGTTACTCTGTGTCTTTTGATTGGTGCATTCAGTCCATTTACATTTAGGGTGATTATTGATAGGTATGTACTTATTGCCATTGCTGGCTTTAGATTCGTGGTTACCAAGGGTTCAAGGGTTGCTTCTTTACTATCTAACAATCTAACTTAACTTTCTTGTTAAGTTATTGTAAACACAGTCTGATGTTTCTTTATTTCTCTCCCTTCTTATTCTTCCTCCTCCATTCTTTATATACTAGGTGTTTTATTCTTTGCCTTTAGTTAGTATTTGGATGGTCTGCTTTCTTTGCTATGATTTTTTTTCTCTGGTGACATCTTTTTAGCCTTAGGTGTGCTTCCATCTAGAGCAGTCCATTTAAGATATCCTGTAGTGGTGGTTTATGAGAGGCAAACTCTCTCAACTTTCGCTTGTCTGGAAATTGTTTAATCCCTCCATCATATTTAAATGATAATCGTGCTGGATACAATATTCTTGGTTCGAGTCCCTTCTGTTTCATTACGTTAAATATATCATGCCATTCTCTTCTGGCCTGTAAGGTTTCTGTTGAGAAGTCTGATGATAGTCTGATGGGTTTTCCTTTGTAGGTGATCTTTTTTCTCTCTCTAGCTGCCTTTAATACTCTGTCTTTATCTTTGATCTGTGCCATCTTAATTATTATGTGTCTTGGTGTTGTCTTCCTTGGGTCCCTTGTGTTGGGAGATCTATGAGCTTCGGTGGACTGCGAGACTACTTCCTTCCCCAGCGAGGGAAAGTTTTCAGCAATTATTTCTTCAAAGACACTTTCTATCCCTTTTCTCTCTCTTCTTCCTCTGGTACTCCTATAATGCGAATATTGTTCCGTTTGGATTGGTCACACAGTTCTCTTAGTATTCTTTCATTCCTAGAAATCCTTTTATCTCTCTCTGCCTCAGCTGCTCTGTACTCCTGTTCTCTGTTTTCTATTCCATTAACAGTCTCTCGCATCTCATCCATTCTGCTGTTGAGCCCGTCGATCGCTTGTCTGATTTCTGTATTGTCTTTCTTCAGTTCCCTCACTTCCTCCCTCAGCTCTTGCACATTTCTCTGTGGGTCCATCAGCATGGTTATGACTTTTATTCTAAATTCTTTTTCAGGGAGGCTGTGCATTTCCATCCCTTCAGACTCCCTCTCTGGGGTTGTCTGGTTGATTTGGTCTGAACCATATTCCTCTGTCTTTTCATGGCTGTATAATTTGGTCACTGATAGTTGCCACGTATGTCAGCTGGGCTCTTTAAGACCGCCTCTTGGAGTGCCGAGTCCTCTCGGGTGTAGCTGCACGCTGTGCGCTTTCCTGTGTATTCTCGTCTCTCTTTTAGGAATAGATGTATTTTCTGTGTTTTCGTAGATAAATATAGTGTTGGGAGGAGATTTCTGCCGCCCTGCTCACACCGCCATCTTCCCGGAAGTCTCCTGTGTGCTCAAACTGAATAAAGTATAGAAGTGCTCATTGCATGATTCATACACACACACACACACACACACACACACACACACACATACTTTGTTTCATAAGGTAGAACTGCTTTTGTACAAATGCAAGAACTATAAGTAACCTGACACTAAATGAGATTTGACTTTAATGTATTCCTACACTTACAAGTAGGTTGTGTTCCAAACTACTGTTAGTATTTTTAAAGAAAACATACTGCTCCAGAAAGAAAGTTATAGATAGTGGGTAAAGACAATGAGCCCTGTACAATGTAAAGAGATGACCAAACCCCACGAATTAGTGGTCTAGATGGGGCTGAAGTCTGGGGTCCTGACCCCTCGCATACAAGCTTTTACTGTGCCCGCTGTTTCTCAGCATGTTCATAACTCATGCAATAGTCTAAAACTATTTTAAAATCCCAACAAAAGTGGACTTTTATCCTGAGTCTGAATTTCTCAAGATAGACTAGGCTCTATACTGAGATCTCAGACTAACCCTGAAATTTCCACAGCTGAGCGCAGTGAGGATTTATTTCTTGCTAGTGCCACATGTCAACTGAGGGCTGGCAGAGGCTCTGCTCTTGGTGGTCATTTGAGAAGCCAGGTGAGTAGAGACTCCATAGTGTCATTATCAGTCATGGGATCCTTTTCAGTTACTATGGCATTAGTCATTTTATGGTGAAGAATAGTAGAAAATATTTGGGATAAAATGAATAATAAACACACCTAAAAAATTTCTTGTTGAATACTAGTGCTTGAGTAAAAGTAGATTATTTTGAGGAGGAGGGGTTCATATATTCTGACTGAAGGAGCCTCTGAAGGGGAATGTCCTAGACTTTCAAGGAAGGATTTGAGAGGCTGGGCCATGGTTCTTTCCCTGGGTGAGGAGTTGTGTATGGTCACATGATCCTAAGAGCAGCAGGCATCGTTAGGATTGTTCTGTCTCTCAGGAGAAGGGAGACATTTAGTGGACATGTCCACATACAGTGTATTTTTTAATAGTACAGCCCCATTTGGCAGATAAGATAGCTGTGTTATCATTTCAACTTTATGGATCATGGGGTGTGGAAAACTCAAAGGAATTTGAACTAAAAATATTAATTGCAGTTGTTAGGCTGTGAAAATTGAGCTCCGGATGAGACAACATATTGTTTCAGCTAGAGGGCAGATGTCATGTATGATGAGTGATCCTAACAATGGAATCTTGCCTCTTTGGGTACAGGTAAAAATCCAGTATTCCTCAATCTCACATCTGGGGTTTTAGTCTGGCTGAGCTGAGACAAAGATTCTCTCCATATAAACATCCATCTCTGCCTCTGAGTCACCTTCTCCCGACCCAGCCCGACAGCTGCAAGTGGGAACTTCTCTACCTGGTGGAGAGGGGAGACTTGTAGCTGAGAGTGGGAGAATTTGGAGGGGCTGCCCTGCAGATTTTGTTTGTGGTGCCATGATATATCTGGTTGTTTGTGGATGTTTGGAACTAATATTCAAGAGAAACATGGCTTTATTCTGGGCACGAAGTAAAGGCTAGGAGTGAGCTTTTAGGAGGCACTTCATGAGACTCAAAAGTGGTGTCACAGACTCAGGAAAGGACGTTCCTTTAGCTGTGCACAGGGCACCGTGCAGTCTGCCATGCAGAGGCTGGCGTATTTGGGGGACATTTGGAGACTGCTTTTTTGGCATGGATGGTAGCATTTTCATCACATGTAGTGATGGTGACAAGGCTTTTCCAAGTGGCTTTATGCAGATGAGGACAAGCTGGGAAGAAGAAAGAGAAGACACAAGCTGCCTGGTTGGACTGGGGCCCATGGGAGGCACCTGTCCAGGCTCTTGAGGAGATAACTGGAGACTATTTCAGTCAGGGGAGGGTGGTCATGAGGTTTGGTTATTGTGTATGCGGGAGCTAAGAAGCCAGTAGACATTAGAATTACCTACTCTTAAAAGCATGTAGACTCTCTTATGAAAAAAAAAACTTAGCTAAATCAAACCTATTTTAATCCTTAAATCACTACCCATCTAAAGAAGTGAATGTTCTCTTTAAGATAAAACTATTTCCTGTGTTATAGAATGAAATGCTTGGGATAGTTTAGACAAGCTTTCTTTTACACAGAAATATAGGAAACTATTTCAGAGCAATTTCTGAAATAATTCTGCAGAAGATTGTGCTTGCAGGGTTGGTACCAATGCACTTTTTTGGAGAACCCAGAAGGGTGTTACATTTTTAATTCCACATATTCTGGTTCCAGTTCCTCCTTTAGTGCTTGATAGTTTAAACAGGATGACAGCCTTGCTTTTGTGCTTTTTCTGTGCCATTAAATGTGGCTGGTATTGTACAGAATTTTATAGCATGCAAGTGGAATATTTGGTCAAATTTATGTGTCTTCTTCTCTTGGTTACCGATGAACCGCCGGCACATCTCTCATGACCACAGGCCTTTGGAAATACTGCTCTTCTTCAGCTGGAAAACAGATAAAAAGGGGGCTGCATTTCCATATTACACAAACTGTTACTTCCTTATTTTACATGAAATAGTCAAATATTTTGTAGTGAACATCTACAATATAAATAAGCCTTATAAATTATCACACGAGGCTAGTATCCCATAACTCATTAAGAAACATTTATTTTCTTATTCAGGAAGTATGACTTAAAAAGAGTTTTGCTACCAGAAATGACAGAATTTTTCCAAATGGACTTGCCAGTTTTCTCCCAAATGACTTCACAATATTTTAGCTGCCTAACACATGGTCTCATGTGGACCATAATATCTTTAAATAAGCCATCTGCTTTCTAGTGATGGAGCTCTTCAAACTTGCATACACCCAGCCAAGAGACTGCAGAGCTAGACCAGCTAACTGATGTGACTGAAAACCCAAACCAAGTGATATTGTGGAAAGGATGGTGAGGAACTGTGAGTCCATGTGTGTTGTTATAGCATCTCTTCAGTTTAGGAAAATTTCTCTACTTCCTCACCTTTATTTTTTTGTTTTTTAGATGATAAAAGAAATACATGTTTTTTGGTGAAATTCTGTAAAAGTGAGAAAAGTTTAAAAGGAAATTAAATCGGCAGCAATTTTACCAGCATATTGATGCATTTGCTGTAAGTTATTTCTCTCTGCTGATGTATACAGGTGTTTTTCTCTCTCCTTTTCTTTATACCTTTGTTACTCAGAATTGAGATTATACTATACAGGTTTGGATCATACTGTCCCCCTTCCCCTGAGAAGTAGTATTGATGTATAAAGAAGAGAAAACAGAACTTTGTTTCAGAGGACCTGATTGTTCATTCTCCCTTTCTGTCACTGTCGGTAGCAGTGAAATTAGCCAAGATCTCTGTGCTCCTGAGAATTATAAGCCTAGGGCAGAGTATGGTGCCTGGCATGGAAAAATGTGTGCTTTAAAACTCAGGATTACCTCTCCCTGAACATATGATTCACCAGAAAATTCTGTTTTTCATTTAATTTTGTTAATACTCCTCAATGGTAGGAAACATGATTATACCACTTAATAGCTATGGAGACTCAGAGGTAGAATTTTAATCATTGGTCTCCCCAGGGGCATAGCAAGGAGTCAAGCTATGTTTAGGGGATCCCAGTCCCTTTTCTTTTCATGACAACACTTGGCTCTCTTTTCCTGCTACTCCTCTGACTGTCCCATATGGAATGCACACTATATACCACCACCGTGTGAGGCATTTTGCACGTAGTGTCTGATTTCATCTTCAGCATACACTATGAGATAAATATTGTCTCTGTGTTGGAGAGCAGAAACCTGAGCCTTAGAGAGATTAAATCATGAAGTCAGGATCCCTTGATTACGCACTGTCCTGAGTGGCTTGGTCTCTTGTGCCATGCTTTCCCATTGGACTCATCTCATCCAGTGACTGATCTGGAGTATGGATTTGTCACCTACCATGTGAGGGTAGCAGTCTGCTCAGTGTACCTAATATGATGGTTCATCTGATTAGTGCCTAGTGGAGTACTGGAGCATGAGATGGTCCCAGTATTTGTTTACTGAATGAATGAATGGAGAGTATTATGAATTTGCTTTGTGCACCACAAAGGAGGCCCATGAGTGCGACCACTATATACTCTAAGACAAAAGGGGGAGGAAAATGAAGTGTAGGACTACATTAGCCTGAGCTTTACCCTTGGACTGGGGGTGGGGAGCACAAAAAGAGCAAGTTGTGCTTGTTAAGGGAATTTTCTGGTGTATAGGAGTTAACATTGTAATGAAGAGTTGTTATGAAAAAAAAGAGAAAGAGAGAGTCCAATAAACATGACCACATCATCAGAAAAAGCAAAATCCATTAAGAGGAAATGGTCTTACTTTGAAAGTCAATAAAGAGAAAATGGACCGATCTTTTAACCACAGATGCAGCCTAATGTATTTATTTACATTTTTATTTATTCCCTTCTTATTTTCCCATTACATTATTCTAGAATGTCAAAACACAGGTCTAGATTTCCTTACTTTCCCCACATCTACCCCGACAAGACACTTCGCCAGTCCAATGTTTGCCTCCCCTCTCCTCACCTTGTCTTGCCAGTGTTACTCAATTTTGTTTGAGATTTTTCACCTTTCTTGTCTCACCCCTCAAAGACTTCCACAAAGTTCTCCTATTCAATTCAGATCTTTCTTTTGACTATTTCTCTCTGAATTGCGTGCAAGTATAAGGTAACTTTTAGAGTGCAATTTCATTTAATTTAACTGTTGCTTTTTGGTTTAAGAAGTAGCTATTTAAGGTTCTGTGGCTGATCTCTGAGCTACACCCACTTTCATCATACCTTCTATGCAGCTGGCAGCCTAGATGATAATTAACAATGTCGTCCTGGGGCAGCCTTGAGACAGGGACTAAGAAAACATTAGAACTGGCTTTTTACACACCTTTACTGTGATACCCTGAATTGAAGATGAGGAGAGTTGGACGCTTCAGATATGGTGATAGCTGCAGAGCTGAGAATGGCCACAAAAATCAGACTTGAAGCAAATATGGCCTAACTGCTAGACCTAGAACATCCCCAGAAGACTGGTCAGGATGAAGCCTAGCTAATGGTTTATTTATGTTTCAAATTTGTATATTTTGGGACTAGTAATCTTTTTCACAAACTTTATCCCTTCCTTTGCTGTAGGAGAAAGAATATTATATCTAGATAACCAAGAGAAGACTTTTTTCTTTTGATAAATCCTACAGAATGAAAATATAAATTCTATTAGAACCCTGTAAAGTGGTTGAATTTTCTTTTTTGGCTTTATCTTCAACCTGCAATGGCAATATCAGGCTTTTATATATTTTATTGAAAATATTTTTTTGTTGTTGTTTCATTTTACAAAGTTATAAGTTGACTGCTAGCTTAACATTCTATAGTTCTGCATCCTAAATATCTTAAATCTTCAATGTCAGCCACAAAAAAAATTTCACACGTAAGAATTCTTTCCCTGCTAAAGGAAAGAAAATACCAGAGCCATCTTATCTGTAGACAAACAAACATAATTTTTGGCTTATTTTGGGTATACTATTCCCAAAAAAACACATTTTGCTGATAAAAGTTTTATTTTTGAATGTTTCAGTTTCCAGAAATTAACTCAGTTTCCAGAACTTTCCCTATTATTAAATATCTTCCCAGATGGTCACTACTATAGAGGGATCATTCATCAGGAAAAACTTGTCTAGTATCTAATTCAGGGTCCCTCTGAGGTAGCCCAGGGAGAAATATGGATTGAACCACCAGTGGCAACTGCTGGTTATCACTGATGTGGCTGAAGTCATGACGGAATGGTCACTCATTAGCACAGAAAGCTTTCTTTATTGTCATGATCCTCTCACAGTTTAATAATTTTCATTATTTCATAATGAAGATCCTATGCACTTTCTTGCCCTTTACAACCATTTTCAATTTTACATTTAAGAAAAAATATTCTAGTTGTTAGAGACGTACTGAGAGCTACTGGTGTTGCATCATCTACAACTGCGGTGGTAGAAGCAGCTTGTTAATTTCTCTTTTTCTGAATCCTCAGGTACAAACAAGTCTTATCAGTTATTCCTTAAATGCCTGGGAGTCCTTAAATGTCCTGAAAATGTGGTTTAAGGAAAAGAGCTGCTTAGGATGAGTTTTAATTTTGATGCTATTCCTAAATGTGTGAATCTGAGCAAATCATTGAATCTGGATAAGTCTTTGTGTCTATAAAATGGGATAATATCTGTTTCATGTGATTGTCAAGTACATAGCAGTACTTTCATATAATGATTCAACATATATGTATTCCCTTCCTTCTCAAAATGCTTCTGTGAAGCTGTGATAGAAGTCCCATCCTCATTCAAGTGATCTAACTATGGTGTGCGACAGATTGTATTCTTCCTATTGTATTCATCACAGGGCTGGAAGGCTCCTTTATGAATCAAGCAGGAGGCCATGGCATCACATGATTCCCTCAAGTATGTAAACTCTGCAAACATCTGCTCAGGATAACATCCCACTGCCCTCACTAGCTGCTTGAACTTTGATGAACCACTGCATCTTTCTGTGCTTCATCTGGAAATGAGGTTATTAACAGAAGCTACCTTGTGGGTTGTTGAGGGAATCAAATGAGTTAAGACATGTAAAATGAAACAGTGCCTTGCATACTCTTAGTTCAATAAATGTTAGTTGCTGTTATCAATCCAACTAATTTAAGTGTTTAAAATTCCTAATCATTGCAGGAATAACATGGGCGACTTTCATCGTGCATACGTACTTTTTAGATTATTCAAATATTTGCAGTCATATTATCTAATTTAAGCCTCCTCCAGACTGTGAAATAATCTTTATACAATCCCGCTTTTACAGATATGGACACCGAAGGTCAGAAAGTTTGAGAACTGTAGTGACACTGACTAATAAAGAACAAATGATGGAAATGCAGGTTTTGTACAAATTTTTCTGATTCCAAATTCCATATACTCTTCTCTGTGCCACACATGTAACAAAAATGTGATTGACTTTCAGTATGGCAGACTGTATATCAAAATCTCAAAACTCATTACTAAAAACTCATTGTTGCTTTTAAAGAGCATTAAAAAAAAAGTAGATTAAGAACCTTCTTGCTGGCAGTTTCTATCAGTGGAGGAACAGTTGCTTCTTTCCTAGAAAAAATTAATAATCAGCACCTGCAGTGGAGCAGCCCGTGCAGTGTGGGAGTTCTGTCTTCCTCTAGTGACACTAGACAATTGGTTTGAGGAACCAGGTAAGTGAAAAGCTCAAGACAGAACTTTCAGTATTGTGTTAGGAGATTTTTATGTACCTTGCAAAGCAAGGCAGTCAAAGTCATGGAATTGAATACCATTGTCCATAGTGTAATATATTTTGGGGGAAGAAAAGAAAGCACCAACTGAATTCAGAAGGGATTGCCATAGGGAGCAAAAATTTTTTATGAGGTATTTAGTTCTAGTGCCTAACTTTGGATAGAGTATCAATAGTACGTTGGACTCTTAGAGAAGGCAAAGATTTATTAAACTGGACACAGAAAAGGCCAACTATAAACAACAATTGCTGAGTTGGTTTAAACTGAAAGTAAGAACTTCTGTTTCTGAAAACATACAATTAAGAGTGTGAAAAGACAGCCATGGAATGTGAAAAGATATTTGCAATACATATATTTGACAAAGGATTCATTCATATCTTTTGTTATTTATGATAAAAACCAATAAGAAGAAAGATGGCGGCGTGAGCAGGGTGGCAGAAATCTCCTCCCAACACTATATTTATCTACAAAAACACAGCAAATACATCTATTCCTAAAAGAGAGACCAGAATACACAGGAAAGCGCACAGCGTGCAGCTACACCCGAGAGGACTTGGCACTCCAAGAGGCGGTTAAGACACGGAGCCGCAACCTGGCGGGACGCGAGCACTCCCCCACCCCAGCGCAGGGCGGGAGGAGAGGATTCAGAGCCGGGAGGGAGTGGAAGTACACCCCGCTAGGTAGCTAGCCCCGGTGATCAGCGCGGGGAGCGCTGACCCACATCGCGCAGTGCAGCGGAGATTGGAGAGACAGAGGGGCAGGATCTGAGTGGGGAACACACCAGGGTGCTTGCAGCCGGCTCCCGGGAAGGAAAAAAAAGCGTGCGCTTTCTTCAGTGGTCTTAAAGAGACAGGAGCCCAGCGGAGGAGCCAGATTGCCCCAGCACACTCAGCCCAGCAGGGTGGGAGTCCTGGGGAGTTTCAGATGCCTTAGCTGGTGACTGAGGAAGCGCAGCCATACTTACACTTCTCACTGAGATCAACAGCCTCCTACTCGTTCCCACCCCTGCCAGAGTGATAAAGGGCCCTGCGGAGCAGCGCAGCCACGGCTGCGGAATAGTGGGGCAATAGCGCCACCTACAGCATTCCCACAGAATCTACTCCCGGTGGGCATTTTGTTTTGTTTATTTTGTTTTGTTTTTTGTTTATTCTTTTCTTTCTTTTTTTATTTATTTTCTTTCTTTCTTTCTTTTTTTCTTTATTTTTTTTCTCTTTTTAAAGTCTTAAAGAGCCCAGCTGACATACGTGGCAACTACCAGTGACCAATTCTAGAGCCATGAAAAGACAGAGGAATATGGTTCAGACCAAAATCAACCAGGCAACCCCAGAGAGGGAGCCTGAAGGGATGGAAATGCACAGTGTTCCTGAAAAAGAATTCAGAATAAAAGTCATAACAATGCTGATGGACCTACAGAGAAATGTGCAAGAGCTGAGGGAGGAAGTGAGGGAACTGAGGAAAGACAATGCAGAAATCAGATAAGCGATCGATGGGCTTAATAGCAGACTGGATGAGATGCAAGAGACTGTTAATGGAATAGAAATCAGAGAACAGGAATACAGAGCAGCTGAGGCAGAGAGAGATAAAAGGATTTCTAGGAATGAAAGAATATTAAGAGAACTGTGTGACCAATCCAAACGGAACAATATTCGCATTATAGGAGTACCAGAGGAAGAAGAGAGAGAAAAAGGGATAGAAAGTGTCTTTGAAGAAATAATTGCTGAAAATTTTCCCTCGCTGGGGAAGGAAATAGTCTCGCAGTCCACCGAAGCTCATAGATCTCCCAACACAAGGGACCCAAGGAAGACAACACCAAGACACATAATAATTAAGATGGCAAAGATCAAAGATAAAGACAGGGTATTAAAGGCAGCTAGAGAGAGAAAAAAGATCACCTAGAAAGGAAAACCTATCAGACTATCACCAGACTTCTCAATAGAAACCTTATAGGCCAGAAGAGAATGGCATGATATATTTAACGTTATGAAACAGAAGGGCCTCGAACCAAGAATATTGTATCCAGCACGATTATCATTTAAATATGATGGAGGGATTAAACAATTTCCAGACAAATGAAAGTTGAGAGAGTTTGCCTCTCATAAACCACCACTACAGGATATCTTAAATGGACAGCTCTAGATGGAAGCACACCTAAGGCTAAAAAGATGTCACCAGAGAAAATAAAATCATAGCAAAGAAAGCAGACCATCCAAATACTAACTAAAGGCAAAGAATAAAACACCTATTATAGAAAGAATGGAGGAGGAGGAATAAGAAGGGAGAGAAAGAAAGAAACATCAGACTGTGTTTACAATAACTTAACAAGAAAGTTAAGTTAGATTGTTAGATAGTAAAGAAGCAACCCTTGAACCCTTGGTAACCACGAATCTAAAGCCAGCAATGGCAATAAGTACATACCTATCAATAATCACCCTAAATGTAAATGGACTGAATGCACCAATCAAAAGACACAGAGTAACAGAATGGATAAAAAAGCAAGACCCATCTATATGCTGCCTACAAGAAACTCACCTCAAATCCAAAGATATACACAGACTAAAAGTGAAGGGATGGAAAAAGATATTTCATGCAAACAACAAAGAGAAAAAAGCAGGTGTTGCAGTACTTGTATCAGACAAAATAGACTTCAAAACGAAGAAAGTAGCAAAAGATAAAGAAGGACATTACATAATGATAAAGGGGTCAGTCCAACAAGAAGATATAACCATTATAAATATATATGCACCCAACACAGGAGCGCCAGCATATGTGAGACAAATACTAACAGAATTAAAGAAGGAAATAGAGCAATGCATTCATTTTAGGAGACTTCAACACACCACTCACTCCAGAGGACAGATCAACCAGACACAAAATAAGTAAAGACACAGAGGCACTGAACAACACACTAGAACAGATGGACCTAACAGACATCTACAGAACTCTACACCCAAAAGCAACAGGATACACATTCTTCTCAAGTGCACATGGAACATTTTCCAGAATAGACCACATACTAGGCCACAAAAAGAACCTCAGTAATTTCAAAAATATTGAAATCCTACCAACCAACTTCTCAGATCACCAAGGTATAAAACTAGAAATAAATTTTAGAAAGAAATCAAAAAGGCTCACAAATACATGGAGACTTAACAACACTCTCCTAATTAATCAATGGGTTAACGACCAAATCAAAACAGAAATCAAAGAATATATGGAGACTAATGACAACAACAACACAAAGCCACAACTTCTGTGGGACGCAGCAAAGGCAGTTCTAAGAGGAAAGTATATTGCAATCCAGGCCTATTTAAAGAAAGAACATTCCCAAATAATAGTCTAAAGACACAATTACTGAAATTGGAAAAAGAAGAACAAATGAGGCCCAGAGTCACCAGAAGGAGGGACATAATAAAGATTAGAGAAGAAATAAATAAAATTGAGAAGAATAAAACAATAGAAAAAATCAATAAAACCAAGAGCTGGTTCTTTGAAAAAATAAACAAAATAGATAAACCCCTAGCCAGACTCATTAAGAGAAAAAGAGAATCTACACACATAAACACAATCAGAAATGAGAAAGGAAAAATCACGACGGACCCCACAGAAATACAAAGAATCATAAGAGAATATTATGAGAATCTATATGCTAACAAGCTGGAAAACATAGAAGAAATGGACAACTTCTTAGAAAAATACAACCTTCCAAGACTGACCAAGCAAGAAACAGAAAAACTAAACAGACCAATCACCAGTGACGAAATTGAATTGGTAATCAAAAAACTACCCAAGAACAAAACCCCTAGGCCTGATGGATTCACCTCTGAATTCTACCAGACATATAGAGAAGAAATAACACCGATTCTCCTTAAAGTTTTCCAAAAAATAGAAGAGGAGGGAATACTTCCAAACTCATTCTATGAAGCCAGCATCACTCTAATACCAAAACCTGGCAAAGACCTCACCAAAAAAGAAAATTACAGACCAATATCCCTGATGAACGTAGATGCAAAAATACTCAACAAAATATTAGCAAACCGAATTCAAAAATACATCAAGAGGATCATACACCATGATCAAGTGGGATTCATCCCAGGGATGCAAGGATGGTACAACATTCGAAAATCCATCAACATCATCCACCACATCAACAAAAAGAAGAACAAAAACCACATGATCATCTCCATAGATGCTGAAAAAGCATTTGACAAAATTCAGCATCCATTCCTGATTAAAACTCTCAACAAAATGGGTATAGACGGCAAGTACCTCAACATCATAAAGGCTATATATGACAAACCCACAGCTAACATCATACTTAACGGTGAGATGCTGAAAGCTTTTCATCTAAGATCGGGAACAAGACAGGGATGCCCACTCTCTCCACTGTTATTCAACATAGTACTGGAGGTCCTAGCCACGGCAATCAGACAAAACAAAGACATACAAGGCATCCAGATTGGTAAAGAAGAAGTCAAATTGTCACTATTTGCAGATGACATGATACTGTACATAAAAAACCCTAAAGACTCCATTCCAAAACTACTAGAACTAATATCTGAATTCAGCAAAGTTGCAGGATACAAAATTAACACACAGAAATCTGTTGCTTTCCTGTACACTAATGATGAACTAACAGAAAGAGAAATCAGAAAAACAATTCCATTCACAATTGCATCAAAAAGAAAAAATACCTAGGAATAAACCTAACGAAGGAAGTGAAAGACCTGTACTCTGAAAACTACAAGACACTGCTAAGAGAAATTAAAGAGGACACTAACAAATGGAAATGCATCCCATGCTCTTGGCTAGGAAGAATAAATATTGTCAAAATGGCTATACTACCTAAAGCAATCTACAGATTCAATGCAATCCCTACCAAACTACCAACAGCTTTCTTCAATGAACTGGAACAAATAATTCTAAAATTCATATGGAACCACAAAAGACCCCAAACAGCCAAAGCAATCCTGAGAAGGAGGAATAAAACAGGGGGAATTACACTCCCTGACTTCAAGCTCTACTACAAAGCCACAGTAATCAAGACAATTTGGTATTGGCACAAAAACAGACCCACAGACCAGTGGAACAGAATAGAAAATCCAAACATTAACCCAAACATATACAGTCAATTAATATTTGATAAAGGAGCCTTGGATATACAATGGGGAGATGACAGCCTCTTCAGCAGCTGGTGTTGGAAAAACTGGACAGCTACATGTAAGAGAATGAAACTGGACTACTGTCTAGCCCCATACACAAAGGTACACTCAAGGTGGATCAAAGACCTGAATGTAAGTCATGAAACCATAAAACTCTTAGAAAAAAACATAGGCAAAAATCTCTTGGACATAAACATGAGCAACTTCTTCATGAACATATCTCCCCGGGCAAGGGAAACAAAAGCAAAAATGAACAAGTGGGACTATATCAAGCTGAAAAGCTTCTGTACAGCAAAGGACACCATCAGTAGAACAAAAAGACATCCTACAGTATGGGAGAATATATTCATAAAAAACGTATCTGATAAAGGGTTGACATCCAAAATATATAAAGAATTCATGCACCTTAACAAACAGAAACCAAATAATCCAATTAAGAAATGGGCAGAGGACATGAATAGACACTTCTCTAAAGAAGAAATTCAGATGGCCAACAGGCACATGAAAAGATGCTCCACATCACTAATCATCAGAGAAATGCAGATTAAAACCACAATGAGATATCACCTCACACCAGTGAGGATGGCCAACATCCAAAACACAAAGAACAACAAATGTTGGCGAGGATGTGGAGAAACGGGAACCCTCCTACACTGCTGATGGGACTGCAAATTAGTTCAACCATTGTGGAAAGCAGTATGGAGGGTCCTCAAAAAACTCAAAATAGAAATACCGTTTGACCCAGGAATTCCACTCCTAGGAATTTACCCTAAGAATGCAGCAGCCCAATTTGAAAAAGATAGATGCACCCCTATGTTTATTGCAGCACTATTTACGGTAGCCAAGAAATGGAAGCAACCTAAGTGTCCATCAGTAGATGAATGGATAAAGAAGAGGTGGTACATATACACAATGGAATATTATTCAGCCATAAGAAGAAAACAAATCCTACCATTTGCAACAACATGGATGGAGCTAGAGGGTATTATGCTCAGTGAAATAAGCCAAGCCGAAAAAGACAAGTATCAAATGATTTCACTCATATGTGGAGTATAAGAACAAAGAAAAAATACTGAAGGAACAAAACAGCAGCAGACTCACAGAACCCAAGAACGGACTAATAGTTACCAAAGGGAAAGGGACTGGGGAAAATGGGTGGGAAGGGAGGGATAAGAGGGAATAAGGGGCACTCCGATTAGCAGATGTAATGTTGGGGGGGCACGGGGAGGGCTGTACAACTCAGAGAAGACAAGTAGTGATTCTATAGCATCTTACTACGCTGATGGGCAGTGACTGTAATGGGGTTGGTGGGGGGGGGACCTGATGAAGGGGTAGTTTAATAACCATAATATTGCACATGTAATTGTAGATTAATGATAATAAAATAAATTATATTAAAAAAACCGATAAGAAAAAGACCCAGAATCCAATAGAAAAGTGAGCAAAAGACTTGAACAGGTATTTAAGCAAAGAGGATTTCCAAAATTCCAATATGTGTATGAAAAGACCTTTGATTTTATCACTCATGAGAGCAACTATAATTTGATGGTACTAGGCACCGGTCACATGGCCGCACTGCTGATGGGACTGTAAGCTGACATAACCACTTTCGAAAACTGAGTGGTTATATCTATAAAAGATCACCATACCATGTCCTGTAGCCTAGCAATTTCACTCCTAGATAGATACCTATGGTTCAGGTAAATATGTATACTTATAAGCCAAATATCATGGATAAGAATGCCCATAGCAGCACTTTTTATAATAACCAGACTGAATCATCCCAAATGCCCACCAATAGAATGAACAAATTAATTGTGCTGTATTGTTACCATGGAACCCGCCACAGCAAGGTGGATGGATGAACACATGCGACAGAATGATTTGCATACGCACAGTGCTTACAGAACCAGACACATAAAGGTGTGGTGACAGAAGACCATGAAGATGGATGCATACAAAATTTTTCTTTGATGATCAAGTGAAGACAGTGGTTACCCTTGCTGAGGAGATGTGACTAGAAGGGGACTCCAGGACTAGGCTGCTAGTAAAGTTCTCTTTCTTGATCTGGTGTTGGTTCCAAGGGTGGGTTCACCTTGTGAAAGTCCATCAAGCTATTCATGTGGAATTCGCATACTTTTCTGTTGTATGTTACACTTCACTATAAAATTAAGAAATGGGTCCTGTGAGTCTTATAAATGAGAAGGTGTCCAGTCTTTTTCCTAAACAAGACATAGATTTTCACTACTCCACCTTAAACAAGTTCTGAGAGAAGCCAAATGCAGAAAGTACATTTATTTTGGAAGGAAAGGGAGATTAAAACCCTTGGCAATAAAGGTTTCTGTGGAATGGAAAGAATAGTGACCAGTTTGGACAGGTGCCTACAGCAGCTCTGAATTTAAGGAAATACACTGATTTCTCACTCCCCAGAGTCAACCGAGAGGACAAGGGAAGCCGGCTCTGGCAGCCTGAGGTTGGCATATAACTACTGCCACAAGGCCTGCACCAGGAATGCTCTGGCCTGGTTCACGCTATTTTTCAAACTGCGGGGAGGCTGCCCCAGTACCCTCCACTTCATATCTGGATGATCAGAGAAATACTGTTCATGCCAGGCTCTGCTGATCTTTCAAGACTAAATACTTCAGAACTGACACACTTATAAAGTCCTTCCCATGGTTTAAGTGAGAAATACTCACTCTTGAAAGAAATTCAGTGTGAGCAGCTTAGGGAAGGCACCATTGTGCTGAAGAGGGCATTTATGTTTCCTCTTTCTTCTGCCTGATCCCCTTGTTGTAGTTAAACCAAATTAAGACAATGTTCTGCTAAAATAATGATTTTCATCACACCAAATTATTTAGTGGGACATTTTCTTTTAACACTTGAGACCCCACTATACTCTTATTTTCTGCAAGGGCCATTGCATGGGCCATGTCATATCACCCACTGCCACCCTGATGCAGTAAGGACGAGGTGATGGGCACAGACGGTAGTGGCACACCCGGTGTGTGGACCACTTTCAACATTGCTCTTCTCTATGTGATAAAATTATTTTTAGTAATAATCTTGAAATGGCATAAATAATAACAGCCAGCAAAGAAATATACACAATAAACATTTTATTTTATTGAATCTCCTAATCTATTAAGTAAAATATTTTAAAAAAAGTCAGCAAAAGGTCCCATATAGGTAACAATAAAAAAATTACACTATTTTCTTGATTCATTCTTTAGCAATTAAAAACAAATAATATCAAACTTAAAGGTATTATTCAATTTCAATAAAATTTTTCATGCATACTAAAATATGCATTTACCAAATAAAAATGTCATACATTTCACTGTTTTAAATTAGACATATATAAAATTCCAATGGTCACTTAGGACAGCTGAACTGAAGTAACTCAGGTTCTGTTTCTTTATTTTTTAAAATGACTGTGCTATCATTGTTTATTGAGAATATATTACTTAAATGCAGAAATATATTGTTCTCAAAGGACTGGAGAAATAAACCTCACCTATAATCTGCACCCCTCCTATTATAACCATATCCTCCAAGTGAACTTCTGTAGTTGAGTCTGTTCATGTTGAGGGCTAAGTGTACAGCTACGAGTTTTCTGAATTTACTTCCTTGTAGAATTGGTGCTTACTAAAGGATAAGAAATAAAATCATACTAACGTGAAACATACCTATTTAATATTACAATTCAACAACTCAGCACCCAAAATGAAACAGCCCAATTAAAAAATGGGTAAAGGACTTGAATAGATATTTCTCCAAAGAAGATGTACAAATGGCCAGTAAACATTGGAGAAAAGATGCTCAATATTGCTAATCCTTAGGGAAATGAAAATCAAAAGCAAAATGCGATACTACCTGACACTCATTATGCTGTCTACTATCAAAAAAAAAAACCCCAGAAAATAATAAGTGTTAGTGAGGATGTGGAGAAATTGGAACTCTCATGTACTGTTGCTGAGGATGAAAAATTATGTGGTCACTATGGAAAATAGTATGACAGTACTTCAAAAAATTAAAAATAAAATCACCCTATTATCCAGCAATTCCACTTGTATATAACTCAAAGAATTAAAATTGTGATCTTAAAGACATAATTTTATATCCATGTTCATAGAAGCATTATTCATGATAGTCAAAAGTGAAAGCAACCCAAGTGTCCAAGGATGGATGAATGAATAAAAAATAGAGTATAGGTACACACAATGGAATAGTATTCAGCCTTGAAAAAGGCAGAAATTCTGATACATGTTACTACATGGATGAACCATGAAGGCATTACACTAATTGAAATAAGCCATTCAAAAGTCAAATAAAAATACAAATATTGTTTGATTCCACTTATTTGGGATACCTAGAATAGTCAAACACAGAAAAAGAAAGTAGCATGGTGGCTGCCATGGGCTGGAGGGACTAGGGAGTGGGGATTTAGCATTTAATGGGGACAGAGCTTCGGTTCTGCTAGATGAAGAGAGTCCTGGAGGTGGATGCTGGTGACGGCTGCATACAATGTGAATGTACTTAATGCCCTGAACCACACACTAAAGAAATGGCTAAGTTGGCAAATTTTATGGTAGTGTGTATTTTACCCCAATTAAAATAAAACTCAGTGCGAAGTTTAACTATGGTTTAGGTTTTAGACAAAAAGAAAATGTTTTGTAGAAAAGTATTTATCACTGACAGTATTTAGAATTGCTGGTGTGCTGTAATAACAGAGAGCCGGCTGACTCCTGTGGTCTCCCTACTCCATGGAGTCATTTTGGATAACCATCCTATAGTCCCAACTTCCAAGTATCCCTCTCTTTCTTCACCATCACCTTCAGCTTAGATTCTGTCCCTATCATCCTCTGCTAGGTGACGAGTGGCAACAGTGACTACTGTGATTGCTGGAGAGCATTTGGTCTTTCAGAGTCTTCAGAGTAGAGTGGGTGCCAACAAAGCCACCTTTTTCTAGCCGCTGTTCTCTCATAGCACAATCTCCTGTATTTTCATGCTGACAAGGACACAGTACTTTGCTCTGGCTTAACAAAGTGTCCTCTCCCCAGCCAACCCCTATCCCCCAGGCAGGAGGAGGGAGGCTGTGGGTAGAAAATAGGGAAATGGGAGAAAAAGAAAATCTTGCCACAACTGGATAGGAGGCTTTCACACATGGTTAGGACAGGTAGGGAAGTCAAGTTCTTCCACTACTGAAGTGTAAGTTGGTATGGAAATCCTCAGAGAACCCAGGGTGTATGATAATCTGCTGAATGGAAGAGGGAGTATTCTGCCTTCCACATGGGAGGCTGTTTCCATTCTGCCAGATCTCTTCATTCTCTTTAAACATGAAGAGCAGCAAGATATGCCACTGCACACTCTGCCCTTTGATATAAGGATTATTTTGAGCTGAAGCAATTGAGAAGAAGCCAATACAAGGAATATTCTCCTCCCTTCCTCTATTTGCCTAAAAGCAGGTAATAAATTTGCACAGATGTCGCTCGTCCTCTACCATGAAGGACAGAGGTTGGTTAATGAAGTCAACTCTAGACCCTTATCATCTGGGAAGTGGGACCAGAGGACTCTCTAGATAAACAATTCTTGCTTAAAGTAACCCTTATGTTCCATTATTTTCTCCATATATTTGCCTTCTCACCATTTGCTACCCCTAGAAGCTCAGAGTCCTTTTCTTTTGTCTTGTCACTTCTCTGACAACTTACTGTTCTTTTGTTAAGAGGCTGTTCTAACCACCCCTTTGAGTTATCCATTGCTGAGTGTTCCCATACGTATGTACGATGCATGTTAATAAATGTCTTTTGTTGTTCTCCTGTTAATCTGCCTTTCTAACTGGCAGGGCCTCCGATCAAGAACTCAGCATAGGCAGTGGAAAAAGATTGTTTTTCCTCCCCTACAGACATGACTACAAGGGAAAATAGCCATTGAACGAATATAATCTGGGCTGTTGATGTGAAACTATAGGGAAGGAAGAAATACTCCTCTTGAAATATGCTGTCCAGACCTCATGGCTCTGCAGACTGCCCTGCCTGCCCCTGCGGCACACCGTCAGCTGCATGCGACAGGGAGCTCCAGCGTGCTTCCCTCAGACAGTCTTCAGACTGAACGCGTCCTGCGGACCTCTGGGCATACCTGATTTCATCCTGACGCCACTATGTGCCAGTGACCGGAGCATATTCTCTCTCATGTCCATCCTTATGTTGGCCTTTGAGCCTTAAGTTCTACATGACCATGTTTTCCCAAGAAAATCATTCTGATTTGTCATCAGCTCCTTGACACGGTCCTCGAAGGTGAAGACTCCACTCAGTTTGACCAAGACTGGGATCTTTGGCAATAGATCCCACTAGGCTCTCCTGACATCTGAGAGTGGAAACTAGACATATCCCCCTTCTTCTCTCTCCAACATTAAATCCACATTGGTGGAGAAGTGTACATATTCACTACAAAGAGTATTCAATGTAGCTTTATATGAAGTCCTTATATCTAAGGATCTCTAGACTTGCTGAGCTGGTCTTACAATTTGCTTTGAGTCTTTTCCATTTTCTCCTCCCCACTCCTCCTCTTCATCTTCCAGTTTCTGAGTTCCTCTTCGGTGTCTCATAATGCTTATCATGTGTTTTATCTAATGGAATGGCCTTTTCTGGCTTCAGGGCACTATTAATTGCAGAGAACTCAGTCTTTGATTATATGTTTACTTAAAGTACAGTTTTAAGCACTGAGTTTTATAATTAAATTTTTATGGAAGGCATGTTTCTCTCCAACAGGCTCTGCAAAATGCTGGCTGTCCTACGAGTTTGTGAAAACCTCTCCAGAGTTCTCATGCTTACTTTTTTGTTTCTTACTCCAATAAGAATTCCCTGTTATTTGGTACATGAATTCTCTTTGCCTGATCAGTTTTCTCTGAACTATGGGGACCTTTTGAAGCCACTTTAGTGGGAAGAGCCACTTGCTGCTTGGAGCTTGAGCTGAAAACCAGTGCCTTTGTGCCCATATCTATGGCTCTTTCTGTGTAAAGATGTTGTCTCCTCCCAACAACCAGCAGCTCAGGAGCATTGCTACTAAGTCACTTCAAGGCCAGTTGTCCTTTCATATCCATTATCTCACTGTATCCCAGATTATTTTGTGTGAAGCTTTGGTTCTGAGACATGTTCCGAAAGTAAAAATGGTCCTGAGACAGAAGAAACTTTAGGAGACCTACAAACCAAATTCTCATCTTCAGGATTTGTAATATGCAGTAACAGATTAAAAACCCTGAGAAACTTTAAGGTAATAAACTTTCTTGATTTTATTTAGTACAATATCTCCCACACTGAGCTGATCACAGATCATCTTTTTTCATGTAACCTTATTAATTTTCTGTAGAAGTTAGGTTACATGGAACATACTTTGAGAAATGTATGTCATCTTGTTACTTCTTGTTATATTCAATTTACAGACAAATAATGTGGGGCTGCTAAGTAGTAGATGAGAGGTCAGCCGAGAGCTGTTGATTCTGTGTGCTCCCCTGGGGATGCTAGGATATAAGGATTGGGGTTTAAGAAAGGCTAATGAAAAGGAGAAAGAAAATTAAGGAAAAATATCATTTAGCTTTGCTGTGACAACCTACATCAAAATAATCTTATTGATTACAATAACATTTTGTTTATTTATTTCATGGTGGGCTTCCATGGCTTCACCCCAATTTCTTCTCATTCTAGGATGCAGATAAGCCATTCTTAGGGCAAAGAGAAAAATAGTAAGAAGGTTGTGGAAACTCCCTAAGACTTACCTGCTTATTTACTTACGTCGCTTTAGACCATATTCTGTTGGCCAAAGCATATCACATGGCCACACCATTTCTGGTATTGATTTGGTATATGTTAGCTTTGTAATGAGCTATGGTAACAAGTAAGTCAGTCCCAAATCCCAGTCATGTTCCACATGAAGTACCCTGTGGCTACCGTGCCTCTGCTCCATGTAACTTCTTATTTTGTGATACACGCTTAAGGAGAAGCCATTCCCATGGCATTCGTATTGCAAACATACCATCCTCATGGCAGAGAGAAAAGCACAAGGTAGCTGGGAGTGCCTCTTTACCAGAGTGCATGATATGCACGAGCTCAGCAACAGTGGGTAAGGAGGTTTTGCCTTCCATTGCAAATTACATGGTAGCAGGTAAAGGTGCACAGTCCTCTTACAGGCAACAGACAGAGTGATAACTGGGGACAATGATTAATCAGGAATGATTTCCATTGAAAAT
This sequence comes from Smutsia gigantea, assembly GCA_032199065.1. Classification (NCBI taxonomy): domain Eukaryota; kingdom Metazoa; phylum Chordata; class Mammalia; order Pholidota; family Manidae; genus Smutsia; species Smutsia gigantea. The sequence continues at coordinate 29,037 of JAVSCE010003345.1, forward strand.
AGCAGAATATCCAACTAGCAGTGCTTTAAACTGGTAAGAGTTTATTTGTCTTAGATTTAGTTCTCAACAACACTGTCAAGATCCATATTCTTTTATTCTATTGGACTATCCCTTATGTGCTAGTCATTCACATTTATGCACATTGCTTCTTAATCACAAGGAGGCTGCACAGTTCCAAACATCACATGCATATTGAAGAGAAGAAGAAAAATGGGTGGTGCAATCCCGCCAAGAAGTCACTCTTCTCGAAGTCACACCATGCCCCACACCAAAGACGTTTGCTTTCATCCCATGGTACAGCACCTGGCTCCCCTGCTCAGCAAGGGAGGCTAGAGAGTATTTAGTGTTTACAGACTCCAGTGAAGACACGCAAAGGAGAATGGAGTTCAATATCAGCTGAATTAGCCAATCAGTATTGCCTTCCACAGAAAAGTACTAGAAAGGATCGGATGTTTGTCACTGTTTATAAATGGGAACATAAGGCAAATTTACCTCCTTTGTTGGTCTGGTTGATTAGCTTCTCATTTGTTATGCACAGAATTTCTTCAATAATATTGTTAAATTCCTCAATCTCATTTTGTAGAATTTAGGTAGGTATATTTTGTTTTTAAAGGAGATTATTGTTACCTAGTAACAACATGTAACATCTTCCCTAAGAGAAAAATGAAGCATAGTAATTAAATCAAATGGAAGGATAGACTTAGGGAGAAAAAAAAACTTTGTTACTTTCAACTGACTTGCTTATATTTGTAAATGCTTCATAATTTTCTCAAGAGGGCTCTTTTATGTTATTGAAGCAGAAATAATTGTGTTGCCTAATATGTTACCTAGAAGTTAGGACTCATTTCCAGTAGCAGAGGCAACACGCATTCTTGTTTCTTGAGGGGGAGGCGACATCAGTGTCCGTCCCTTGTCAAGCTGTGAACTGCCCCAGGCAGTCTGGCTGACTTGTGCAATGGAGCCTCTTAGCCAGCCTAGTCCAGGGAAGATAAGCCTGTAATCATTTGGTCTCTGCTTTCTCTGAACCCAGAGTAACTGTGGAGGCTGAAGACACAGACAGAAGGGATGTGCCCTCCACCTGCTCCTGGTACCAACTTCTAACTCTAAAGTCATCCAGGATAGGACCTGTGACTGGTCACAAAGACTGGGAAGGCCTTTGCTGTACTCACAGGAAGACCACTGGGCCTCTGGGAGGGAGTCAGTCAAGGAGAGTGTATTCATTTGCTAAGGCTGCTATAGAAAGTGCCACCAGACTAGGGGCTAAAATAACAGGAATTTATTTCCCCACAGGAGGAGGAAAGGAGACAAGGATTCTGAAATCCTGACACTACAGGGTGGCTTTCGGCTGAGACCCCATCCTTGGCTTGTAGGAATCTGCCTTCTTGCTGTGTGTTCACATGGGCACCCCTCTGTGTGTGGGGTTGACCCTAATCCCTTCTATAAGGACACCAGCCATGGTAGATTAGGGCCCCCGCTAATGGCCTCTTACCTTAATTACCTCTTTAAAAGATCTGTCTCCAAATGCAGTCACATTCTGAGGACCTGGGGGTTAGGGCTCCAGCACAGAACACAATTCAGCCTGGAAGGCAGAGGTGAATACATGAGTACGTTTTTAGGAAGTGGTCATTTCTCTGTACACTGGTAACCTACACTGCAAATTAGATTTACTTCTGTTGTCACTGTCCACTGGGCTTCCCTTCTCTGCTGTTTCTTGTGAGCCTGTCCCTCCCTTCCCTTTGTTCACAGACATGCAGTCCCCATAGCAGCAGTTGTTCTGCTAACCCAACATCACACACACACACACACACACACACACACACACACATACACATGCATACCGCATTTGCAGACTTGGACATCTCTGTTCTGATTGTTGGCATCAGGCACTCAAGGACCCAGGCCAGGAGAACTTCCTGTTACCCTGGCCATCAACTCGATTTAATGCACAAGAAGGTCTAATTACTCAGGGCAATGCTAGTCATCTGAGAATCAAGAGAAGACCCATATGATTTTACAAGACACTTGTTATTTGAGGTTCTGTTTGTCTATTTACTTTTTTGATTGTGCACTTAAAAGTCACCAAAGCACATGTAATTTTCTTGTCTGAGCATCATAACATGTCTGGAACTTGGATAGCAAAATCCCTACTTTGCTATTTTACTTCATCAACAAAGAAGGCTAGTATGAAACCAAACACAGACCTTTGTGATTTTTAAAATGTGATAAAATTTATATCTACTTCACTAAGAAATAGGAAATCCACATGCTTGAAGCAACCACTTGAACAAGTAACAGCTCACAGCTCTTGCTACTCTTCTCTGTGATTTGTCACCATTACACTGGTTTGTGTATCTTTACTTCTTCCCTGGAATGGAAATCGTGTTTCCAGAAAGCTCTCAGGAGAAGTTCAAATTTTGTCTTGTATGACAAAGGTGCCCTTGACACTCTCCAGGCATGGTTTATTTATATGGAAAGATAGAAGTGTCTAGAAAGTAGCAATCGCAAATCTGCTGGGACAAGCAGTCTGTTTCACTCTGCTGACATGAACTGAGGGGGTGAGAATCCCAGTCTGTTCTCACGCTTCAGGCAAAAAAGCCTGCTATCTGCCAGAAAACCCAACCACTTCACCATTCCAGCCCCAAACCAGCATTCTCTGCTGTTTATTTCTGCCCTGCAGCCCGGTTGCTTGTTCCCTGAGCATGGCACCACGTGGGGCAGCCTGCACCTGGGCGGTAGGCAGAGATGCAGGATGGGAGCAGTCAGAACACAGCAAGACTTTTAACTTGTTCTTCTACTGGGCTTTCATTCCTCTATTTCGATAATCACTACTGCTGTAACCCAAATAGGTCATGTAAGCTCCACCAGTGGCTGAAAAATGTCGACAGATTTATGTGAACTCGAAATGCCATGTTTACAGTCAAATACACAGGGCTCTAGAGTACAGACACTATAAGCAGTGAGAGCTATAACGACCCAGGGATCTCATGCTGAAGTAAAGCATTAGCTGCAGACCTTTATTTGATTTATTTTTGGCATACTTCCAGTATTTGGAGAGATAGGCAAGGGCTGGCCATAATCTTGTGCCCATGCTTAAATTACTTACAGTGTTATTTCTTGGACTGGGTTTGGAGGCTGGGGAGAAAGATCCAGAGTGGATTAGTGTGGAGCTCTGCACCATTGGGAGCTAGAGTTCTTGTCATGAGTGAAAGGGAGCAGAGTTATGAATTGACCCTGCAAATAACTGGACAACCATACTCTTCCCTGAGGGTCACTTACTTTTAAAAAAGCAAAAAAGATGTTTGAATACTTTAAGATTTGAAACCTACAAACTTCTAAAAGATTTATATAATAAAAGAAAGGTTTATACTTGGACTTTGAAATTATTCTCTGATTTTTGGCACATAAGGTGAAAAAAACACATGATATAATGTGGTTATTTTTTTATTTTAGATTATTTTCCTGGAAAAAAGTGTTTCAAAAAAATTTAACAGGTCCGTTTTAAAGGATCCTACTTTAGAGGCTCTAAACCTAGTCTCACCAAGAAAAACACAGAAACATTTGGCTGGATGCTCACATTTGCTATCTACGAAGGAAGGAAAACACGATGTTGAATTAAACCACACTAAAGGAAATCCTGAGGGGTGTGTTAACCGAACAAATATTTTGTTTTCTTATAGTTAAGTATAAATGCAGGGCAGGAACCTAAAAAATTCTAATAATAACATGACTTCTGAATCTTCGGATGCATTCTGAATTTTAGTCATTTCACAAGTCAGTCTTCTAAGGATAACCGTGAAAAACTTCCGTGTTACAGGGCTGATTGCAGTCAGAGCGAACAATCTGGCTACTAGTCCTAAGGAAAGCAGAGTCGCATTCGGCCATGGACGTTTGTGGGTGGACCTGTGCTTTGCCCAGACGGCAGCCCGCCCTCAGCAGGGCAGAAGCAGCAGGGCACCTGTAGACACAGTAAACATGATTTGTTTTTTTCAAGAGAAGTTTTGGAATGTCAAGCTGTCATTCTAGTGACTCATCTACCTCCCAAATTATACTCTGTATCCTATGAGTCTAAACATTTTAAATAATAAGTGAAATAGCTTTATATACTTCTCTTAAAATACATTAATAAAACTTACTGTATTTATATAACAGATTTTATTACAGTACAGACTTTAAAAATGCTCTTCCAGGGTTAGCTAGCTGCCAATTTTGAGTACACCTGTAGGGAGACAAGGTCAATTTGCTAAATATTTATAAATGCCAAATAAAGTAGCTTTAGTTTTAGTGTAATTGATGCTCCTCTACTTCTTTTGAAAAAAGGCTCTTTTAAAAAAATTCAACTACTTGTTATCACTAACAGACTAAACTAACTAAATAAGTACATGAAAAAATAAAATGTATTACCACCAAGGCAGCTAATAATATTCCTCCTGGCTAAAGCAAGAAACTATTCATTTAATTATTTTCACCATTATATCTTTTCTTTTTAAGCTTAAAGTGAAATACCACTTCAGAGATTGTTTGAAATTGGGTTCATATAACTCACTGGAAGCAGACAGTGAAAAAAGGAGGGAAACTAAAGATGGCTTGAAGTCTGGTTATTTTGCAGCGGGGTGTCACTTGAATGAAACTGTGATGCCATTCACGGAATAAGGAGCTGAGTTAGAAATTCTCTCAACTTCCGCCCCTCACACTCTGACCTGCATCTGCCTCTCTTTCCCCTGTCTCTCGTTCTCAAGGACGTTTCTTTAGTGCTCTGATCCCACCTGCTATGTGTGTCCACTCCAGCAAACAAGCCTTCCTCTCTTTATTTACAGCACCTCCTCTGCTGGCTCTCCTCAGTCTAAACGTAACAGGCCTCTCAAAGCATGAAAACCCCCTCCTCAATCGTGCCTGCCTGTTTCCCTCCCCTCTTTTCATAGCAGAGCTCCAAGAAGCATCCTGGCATCAGGCTTTCCCTCCCTGCCCCACACCCTGCAGGGACCCTCTGTGGTTAAGAGTCTCCTCTCCTCTCCGAGCCTTTTTGGAAAACATCCCCAGGGACTTCCTCACACCAAGACCAACCACCATGTTCAGCCTTCATCATACTCCTCTTTGCAGCATTTTGTAGACAATCTGCTTTTCCTTAAAACTCTTTCACGCTTAGTTTCTAAGTAAGCAATGTTCCTGCCTCTGTCCCCTCCTTCTCTGTCTTCTCTAATGGCTGCTTTTCCTTGAAGAAGGACCCACATTCCCCATGGTTCCTTCCCCAGCTCCCCTGACTTCTTGTTTACAATCTTCCCTGGTGGGTTTCATTGTGGCCTTTATGCTGACAGCTTTATAACTGCCTGAGCTCTAGCAAGGCACATCCATCCACTTAGCTGATATGCCTACTCCACATGGCCACAGTGAACTCGCCTTGCCTCTCATCCAGCTTCACAGGGAAGGCAGTTGTGCGGGAGCTGTACTGAGCAAGACAGTTACAGCTGATTTCATTTTCAGAGCTCTCATATGTTGGCCAGAGACTTGATTGGCTCACAATAGAATTAAGGGTATATGATTTGGAAAGGGGTCTACTTCTTGGAGCTTTCTGCTTCATGAGCATGCCTTGATTATGTGAGCATTGGCTAAGGGAAATGGGAGACTTGGCAGCCTGAACCCAAGTTCTTTTGTGTGTATATCCCAAGTTACCTGATATATGTCAAGACTCTGGAGTTTGTTGTGTCAAAATTAAGATTTTTTGAAACTACAGACATAATCAAAATAATTGTCTGTTGGTTATGCATATTTACAAACTACCAGTTTCTCAATCCAGGCCAGAGGAAAAGGAATGAGATGATGAAAGTGCAAAAAATGTTGTCTTGAAATACCTTATTTTCAAAATCACAGACCTATGATTGAATCTGACTTGCTAATAGAGCTAATAACATGCCAGTATTTTAAAACTGTGTTAAGTGAGAACAAATAGCTATTATAAGATGCAGGATTTAGCCACCAGAATGAGAACCACTTCATGAGAATATGGACTCAGTCAATCTCATCCTTGCTGCCTGTGCCCGAAACAGCTCCTGGAACATAACAGGTGCTGCATAAAAAGTTAGCTATCAGTCAAGTCTCCAATTATGTATTCATATTCATATGGTTTGATTTTTAAATGTTTGCCTCCATGTTTGTTATATTACTTCTCACATCATTTGTGGAAGCAGTAAAGAATTTCAAGAAAAAGAAACTGTATTTTGAGGCAGGACTGTAGTTCAATTATTTCCATACCCTGGTTTTATTGTGGCCATTCAACCAATGTATAATAAAATTTCTAAGTATTGTAACTTTTAATACTTTAGATGGATGTATAAAGAAGATGTTATACAGATACACAATGGAATATTACTCAGCCATAAAAAAGAAGGAAATCTTATCATTTGTGACAATGTGGATGGATTTTGAGGGCAAGTGAAATAAGTGAAATAAGTAATGCTAAATGAAACAAGTCAGACACAGAAAGACAAATACCATGATTTCACTTACATGTGGAATCTAAAAAAACAAACAAACAAATGAAAAAGAAATAGACCCCTATAATGCTGACAACAGACTGCTGGTTACAATAGGTAGTGGTGTGAGGTATGGGTGAAATAGGTGAAGGGGATAAAAAGATACAAACTTCAAGCTATAAAATAAGTTAGTCATAGGAATGGAAGTACAACATAAAGAATATAACCAATAATATTGTAATATCTTGTTATGATAATGGCATAACTACACATACTGTCGTGAGCATTTAGTAATGTATATAATTATGGAATAACTATGTTGTACATCCAAAACCAATATAATATTGTATATCAACTATATTCCAATTAAAAAAATTTAAGATTAAAAAAACTTAAAAGTTACATAAACAAAGCAAGTCTTAATTTCCACTTGAAAAATGTAAACCATTTGGTCTATATAATTTATTAAATTGAGAGCACAGTTTTTGCTTCCAGCCTTGCTGATGATTCTTCCAATTTAGGAATATAAGATCGATAAATACAAATTTGCATTTTTCCTTAATAGCATAGTTACTACTAAGATTGTTTACTAAGATGGAAAAGAAGAGAAATAACAAATGGAATACCTATGCATTTAAAACCACCTGGAATAATTTTTTATTTTCCTCCAAGGAGTGAGATAGGCATATGAAAGGAAGAGTCCTAAAAATGATACAGACCGGGGATAATAATTATACGGATAACTATTCAGATCCAAACATACTTGGCTGCGATAGAAGACTGTCAGATTAATTTGAGTTGCAATTGTCTTTGGAGTGTCCAGTTTTGAACTTGCTTGTATCATCATTGACTAACTACTGTCACTATTCCTAATAACTCTTTTACTAATAACCTGCCAACATCTGCACCAGGGGATAATTAGAGGATCATCAGGTTCCTGGAGGGGACAGGCATCTGATTTGATTCTAAACATTGTTGCTTGGTTACAAGGTCAACATTGGGTTCCACTGTAGTCTTTTTGAAACACCAGTTTCATTTTTGTATAAGAAAGGGGCAAGGACAGAAATGGAAGTAATGAGAAGGAGTTAATCTAAACTTTTCTAGGAACTGTGTGTTTCTTAAAATTTTTTGGTTTTTATTTTTATTTGAAATATGACACCATTTATAAGGATATTCTTTCCATTCTACACTCTCAATGGGAAGATATTTTCTATTCACAAAGTGTTTCAATGAGAGAAGACAGAAATTCAGAAGCAAAATTATTGGCTTCCATCATTATGGAGTTACATTCCCACAGGAGATTGATAACACAAATATATAGCATATTAGATGATGATAAATGCAATCAAGGAAAATCAAGGTGATTAAAACTAGGGAGGGTCAGGACCTTAGATATTTCAGACATGTCATGGAGGATCTGAATAAGCTGACAGGTATATGGAGACCTTGCAGCATAATGCCTGGGGTCTCCAAATCCACTATGTACTTGGAGGGAGGGAGTGGGTCCATCTCCACATTCCCAGCACCCAGCAGCGATTGGGACAGAAAATGCTCATTAAATGTGTGTTGAAGAAATGGGTTTCACAGTAGACAAACTCCCTCTCATAACCTGGACATCAGCAGCAACAAGAGGGTGGGCCTGGAGAGCAGGGCATCCTGACAGGTGAAAGAGATGCACCATCTCTAGGGGCAAGGCCAGTCTGAGGCTCAGCCTTGGGAGCAGTCAGCGCCAGGTTTCCACCAGGAAAGCAGGGAAGGGGACGTACAGAGAGGTCAAGACCTGCTGTCAATCAGGGTTGTCTTTAATGCACTGAAACACTCTTGGAGGTTACCATAGACAAAGTCCATGTGTATATTTGCTCCAAAAGTCTTCTGGTAGATGACAGTAAAATGTCTTTTGGTGACACTGTGTAAAATCACATGAAGATTAAAGATGGCATCGTGAGAGGTGAGACAGACCTCCTCTTAAAACCACATATAATATGAAAATATAGTTAATACAACTAATCATGAAAGAGCAACAGGAAAGAAGGCTGCGCTAGACTGCATAAACCTGGAGGAAAGAACAGACCTCATGGAACAGGGTAACTACCAAAGCCATGACCCAGCGGCATGCAAGCCCTTCCCCCATCCCAGCTCACCAGCGGGAGTAAGAGAAACAGAGCAGGGAGAGAATGGAGGCCTGGGACTACTGAACACCTAGCCCTGGAGATCTGCTCTGGGAGCATGAACCTACATTGCATGGTGCTCTGGTGATTAGTGGGATTGGAAAGATAAAACAGGCAGGATACCTGGAGAGACTGAGATTCCAGCTGCTGGTGGAAAACAGGGATTCGTATCCAGCTGATCTGAGCGGGCAGTCTGAGAGACTTCCTAAAAGCAAGAGGGCTGCTAAATGGGCAAGGATTGCACAGAGCTTACAGCTCAGGAGAAAGGACAGGTAGACAAAATTGTCCAGGTGCACTCTGCCCAGCAGGTTGTGAACTTTCACGATCTTTGGGCACTCCATCCCCCTGGCTGGCTACAGCTCCAAGGCCCCCCACCATGATATGCAGCCTGCTGCACTTTCCTCCTGATGAGCCCGCACCTTGGCTTGCAAACCAGCAAACCCTGCCCTGGTGTCAGGCCAGCCAGAGGGAAGCCTTTCCTACAGCAGCTACAACACAAAGCATAGAGGCTTATACCTGTGTGTTTGGCCCACTGGTTCTGGCAGTGGAGACAGGCATAACAGCTGGGAAGCAGGAAACAGCTCTTTCCTCCCCCCAGGCACGAGCACCACTCCCCTGCAACCCCTGACATGGCTCCAGGGGCTGAGCAGCTCCAGTGAGTACAGCTTCTGGGCACTAGAGGGCAACACATGCAAATAGAAACATCAAAGGAACCTGGTTCAAAGCAAAATCTCAACACCAGAAAAAGGGATGAGTGAGACTGAACTAATCAATCTTCCTAAAAGAGATTTCAAAATAAAAATCATAAACATGCTTCTGGAGGTACAGAAAAATATTCAAGAACTCAGGAACGAATTTAGGACAGAGATCCAATTGTTGAGGAACACAGTGGAGGGTATTAAAAGCAGTTTATATATGGTGGAGGAGACGATAAATGAAATACAAATTAGAGAAGCAGAATACAAAGAAGCTGAAGCACAAAGAGAAAAAAGGATGTCTAGGAATGAAAGAATACTGAGAGAACTGTGTGATCAATCCAAACAGAAAAATATTCATATTATAGGGGTACCAGAAGAAGAAGAGAGAGAAAAAGGGATAGAAAGTGTCTTTGAGGAAGAATTGCTGAAAGCTTTCCCAATGTGGAGTGGAGATAGTCTCTCTGGCCATGGAGGTGCACAAATCTCCAAACACAAGGGACCCAAGGAGGACAACACCAAGACATAATAATTAAAATGGCAAAACTCAAGGCTAAGGACAGACTATTAAAAGAAGCCAGAGAAATAAAAAAGATCACATACAAAGGAAAGCCCATCAGGCTATCATCAGCAGAAACCTTACAGGCCAGAGGGAGTGGCATGATATATTTAATGCAATGAAGCAGAAGGGTCTTGAACCAAAAATACTCTATTCAGCAAGATATCACTTAAATTTGAAGGAAGGATTAAACAATTTCCAGATAAGCAAAAGCCGAAAGAATTTATCTCCCACAAACCATCTCTACGGTGTATTTTGGAGGGACTGCTATAGATGGAAGTGTTCCTAAGGTAAAATAGCTGTCACCAGAGGTAATGAAAAGGGATAGACAAAGAGTTCAGAATATGATACCTAACATATAAAGAATGGAGGAGAAAGAAAAGAAGGGGAAAAAAAAGAACGTTTAGATTGTGTTTGTAATAGCATACTAAGTGAGTTAAGTTAGACACTTAGATAGAAAGGAAGCTACCCTTGAACCTTTGGTAACCACGACTCTAAAGCTTGCATTGGCAATAAGTACATACCTACTGATAATCACCCTAAATGTAAATGGTTTGAATGCACCAATCAAAAGCCATAGAGCCACTGAATGGATAAAAAAATAAAACCCATGTAAATGCTGCCCACAGGAGACTCACTTCAAACCCAAAAACATACACAGACTGAAAGTGAAGAGATTGAAAAAGAAATTTCATGCAACTAATAGGGAGAAAAAAGCAGGAGTTGCAGTATTTTTATCAGACAAAATAGACTTTAAAACAAGGAAAGTCACAAGAGACAAAGAAGGACATTACATAATGATAAAGGACTCAATCCAACAAGAGGATATAACCATTATAAATATCTATGCACCCAACACAGGAGCACCTACATATGTGAAACAAATACTAACAGAATTAAAAGGGGAAATAGAAGGCAATGCATTCATTCTAGGAGACTTCAACACTCCACTCACTCTGAAGGACAGATCAACCAGACAGAAAATAAGTAAGGAGACAGAGGCATTTAACAACAAATTAGAACAGGTGGACCTAACGGACATCTACAGAACTCTCCACCCAAAAGCAACAGGCTACACATTCTCTCTCAAGTGCACATGGAACATTTTCAAGAATATATCATATACTAGGCCACAAAAAGTGTCTCAGTAAATTAAAAAGATTGAAATTGTACCAACCAGTTTCTCAGACCACAAAGGTATGAAACTAAATAAATTACACAAAGAAAATGAAAAAGCCCACAAACACATGGAGGCTTGACAACATGCTCCTAAATAACCAATGGAATCAATGACCAAATAAAAACAGAGATCAAGCAATATATGGAGACAAATGACAACAATAATTCAACACCACAAACTCTGAAGTATGCAGCCAAGGCCGCAACTAAGAGGGAAATATATTGCAATACAGGCCCACCTCAGGAAAGAAGAACAATCCCAAATGAACAGTCTAAACTCACAATTAATGAAACTCAAAAAGGAAGAAAAAAATGAGGCCCAAAGTCAGTAGAAGGAGGGATATAATAAAGATTAAAGCAGAAATAAATAAAATTGAGAAGAATAAAACAATAGAAAGAATCAATGAAAGTAGAAGCTGGTTCTTTGAGAAAATAAACAAAATAGATAAGCCCCTAGCCAGATTTATCAAGAAATAAAGAGAGTCTACACACATAAACAGAATCAGAAATGAGAAAGGAAAAATCACAACAGACACCACAGAAATACAAAGAATTATTAGAGAATACTATGAAAAATTATATGCTAACAAACTTGATAACCTGGAAGAAATGGACAACTTTCTAGAAAAGTACAACCTTCCAAGGCAGACCCAGAAAGAAACATAAAATCTGAAAAGACTCATTTCTAGCAACGAAATTGAATTGGTAATTGAAAACCTACCTAAGAACAAAATGCCTGGACCAGATGGCTTCACTGCTGAATTTTATCAAACGTTTAGTGAAGACCTAATACGCATTGTCCTTAAAGTTTTCCAAAAAGTAGAAGAGGAGGGAATACTTTCATAGTCATTCTCTGAGGCCAGCATCACCCTAATACCAAAACCAGCCAAAGTCACCACAAAAAAAGAAAATTACTGACCAATATCCCTGATGAACATAGATGCAAAAATACTCCACAAAATATTAGCAAATTGAATTAAAAAATGCATCAAAAAGATCATCCATCATGATAAAGTAGGATTTATTCCAGGGATGCAAGGATGGTACAATATTCGAAAATCCATGTACGTCATCCACCACATCAACAAAAAGAAGGACAAAAACCACATGATCATCTACATAGATGCTGAAAAAACATTCCACCAAATTCAACATCCATTTATGATAAAAACTCTCAACAAAATGGGCATAGAGGGCAAGTATCTCAACATAATAAAGGCCATATGTGACAAACCTACTCATACTTAACAGCGAAGTGCTGAAAGCTTTTCCTTTAAGATCGGGAACAAGACAAGGATGTCCACTCTCCCCACTTTCATTCAACATAGTATTGGAGGTCCTAGCCACGGCAATTATACAACACAAAAAAATAAAAGGCATCATCCAGATTGGTAAAGAAAATGTTAAACTGTCACTGTTTGCAGATGAGATTATACTGTACATAAAAATCCTAAAGAATCCACTCAAAAACTACTAGGTCTAATATATGAATTCAGAAAAGCTGCAGGATACAAAATTAATATGCACAAATCTGTGGCATTTCTATATACTAACAATAAACTAGCAGAAAGAGAAACCAGGAAAACAATTCCATTCACAATTGCATCAAAAAGAATAAAATACCAGGAATAAACCTAGCCAAGGAAGTGAAAGACCTGTACTCTGAAAACCACAAGACACTCATGAGAGAAATTAAAGAAGATACCAATAAATGGAAACACATCCCGTGCTCATGGATAGGAAGAATTAATATTGTCAAAATGGCCGTACTGCCTAAAGCAATCTACAGATTCAATGCAATCTGTATCAAAATACCAACAGCATTCTTCAACGAACTAGAGAAAATAGTTCTAAAATTCATATGGAGCCACAGAAGACCCCAAATAGCCAAAGCAATACTGAGAAGGAAAAATAAAGCAGGGGGAATTCCGCTCCTAGGAATTTACCCAAAGAATACAAGCTCTCAAATTCAAAAAGATATATGAACCCCTATGTTTATCATAGTACTATTTACAATAGCCAAGATATGGAAGCAACCTAAGTGTCCATCAGTAGATGAATGGATAAAGAAGAATTGGTACATATACATGATGGAATACTATTCATCCATAAGAAAGAGACAAAGCCTACCATTTGCAACAACATGATGGAGCTAGAGGATATTATGCTCAGTGAAATAAGCCAGAAGAAAGACAAGTACCAAATTATTTCCCTCATTTGTGGAGTATAACAACAAAGTAAAACTGAAGGAACAAAACAGCAAAAGACTCATAGATTCCAAGAAGGGACTAGCGGTTGCCAAGGGGGATGCTTGGGGGATGGCGGTAAGGGGGGAGGGAGAAGGGGATTGAGGGGTATTATGATTGGCCCACATGGTGTGTGGGGGATCATGGGAAAGACAACGTAGCACAGAGAAGGCAAATAGTGACTCTGTAGCATGTTACTATACTGTTGGGCGGTGACTGCAATGGGGTATGGGGGGGACACGATAACATGAATGAATGTAGTAACCACATTGTTTTCTCATGTGAAACCTTCGTAAGAGTGTGTATCAAAAATACCTTAATAAAAAAAAATCACCATTGAAACTCAGCATCAGTCCTCTTCCCAGGGTGGCCTTTGGGTTCAATTTCATGCCTGAAATTTTCCTATTTGTCATGATTTCTGCTTTCTGCTTTGTTCATTTGCACAGGTGGAATTGGGGCAGGAAGCCCTGCCCTCTGTGAGCGCCAGCACTTGCCCGACGGCTCAGACTCCACAGAGTGCAGCAGGGCACCGCGGGGACCCTGGGCCACATGACAGTGCCACAGGCCTTTTCCGTTCCTCAGCTCAGCTGCCCTGTGGCACGAAGTGCATCACCACCTCTGTCCTCTCTCCTGCCTCAGTTTCTTTTCATTTCCAACCTGTTCTACAGACAGAAGTGTACTGAATCGCCCTAGGCCTGATAGCTGGGCCCTAAATGAGCCACTGGAGTTTCTTTGCTCACCAGTAGACTTGGGGGCTCAGCAGGCTTCTGTTGCCTGTCTTCCCCGTGCTTCTCCCCACAAAATGATGTAAAACATAAAGCAGGCAGGATTTTTCCCACGTCTATGAATTATCCAGCTAGTGTAATAGTCTTTTCTGATTACAGCTCAGTCTTACACCTCATCTCTGGCAGGAGGACTCTGCCGGTCCAGTCCTGCAAGCCTGCGCGCTGCCCTGTTTCTCAGCTCAGGGCAGGGGCCCTGCTGCCCTTAGGCAGTCCCCCATGGACCCGGTCTGCTTGCCTGGTGCTTGGGCCACTGCAGGCTCAGAAGTGCCTTTGTGCAAATTAGAAAACAACACCATGCATTAATAAGCATTCACATTTTGATAGATATGTATTTATATGTAAGTATAATGTAATATATATAAGGTACATGGTATATGTATTTTCTTTTCATTTCTTTTATGGGTGTGTAAATAATAAGAATGTGTTTGTAATGTTTGAAATTTTAAGTTCATATTAAATGTGCTATTTTTGAGCTTTTAATGAGCATAGCTCAGTATTTCTCTCAACATTAAATATTCATTGACAATATGATTTTAATATAGATGCATAAGAGCCCATCATATGGGGAACATACCACAACTTATTTAGCCAATCCCTAATTATTGGTCATTTGGGTTTTAATGTTTTGCTATTACAAATAATGCTATGACTATTGTTTCTCTGTGTCGACCTTTGATTGCATTTCTATATGAAATTTCTGTTAGTAATCAAACTCCAAAGCTAATCAGCCTTTGGAAGTAGGTATGTTCTTTTCGGTCCTTTGGGCAGGAGCTTGCTTAACTGTATTGTGTGATCTTTTGTGTTTGGTGTTCTATCATTTTTGTGTTTGTCTAAGTTTAGATTTCTATTTCTTTATTAGCATAATGGAATAAATCAGTCAAGCAGAACTAAGAAAGCACTTCACTTTGTCTTTCAAATTTATATTGATCTATCTGAACACACATATAAAAAACCCCATCAGGGACTGGTTTGGGAAGGGAAGGAGGATCCTCAGAGAAGCAGGGATTTGGGGGAAGTCTGAGGGTGGACACCATGGTCCCAGTAATCAAATGACCAGTAATCCTATTTTGTCTCCTCAGAACCAGTCCTAATATTATTTCTGTCTTTAAGACTCCGTATAAAAGAGCTTCTCCCCAGTCTGTAAAGTTCCAAGATCTCAGCTCCACACGCTGCACTGAATCCTGCCAGAATGTCAGACTAGGAGGTGCTCTCTGTGGGTGACTTGTGCAGCCCCAAAAGATAAGCTGGGGTCCTAACCCCAGTAATGCTGTAGGTGACCATATGAGGAAATAATGGGGCCCTACCCAACATGGCTGGTGCCTTTATGAAAAGAGGACATTTAGGTACAGAGACGGGCATGGAGGGAGGACAATGTGAGGTGATGCGGAAGAAAGATGACTGAGTGAAAGTTGGAGTCACGCTGCCGCAGGCAAAGGCATGTCTGGGCTAGCGGAGGCTGGACGGAGGAAGGAAAGGTCCCTGCTCTACAGGTTTCAGGAGGAGCATGGCTCTGCCAACACCTAGATTTCGGACATCCGGCCTCCAGAACTGAGAGACAACACGTTTCTGTTGTTTTTAAGCCACCCTGTCTGTGGTACTTTGTTTTAACAGCTCTAGGAGATTAATCCAGTACTTACATGTTATGACCAAAGATAACAATCAGTAATTGATCAGGGGGTTTAGTAGAGTTCAGCTGCCAGATTCATTGGATACGTTCACTCACCCATTCATTTCTTCATTTGACACATGCTTATTTAGTATCAACTAGATTCCCCATATCTCAATTTCTAGTGAACCACTGCCACAGATATCTTTTGAATATTTTTCTTGATGGTAGTAGTACCATATTTCATGAATAACTGTTTTTTTTTTCTTTACCTTTACCTATAACTCAGTGGCCCAATAAAGCATTCCTACAGGGGAACCATATCGGACCTCGCTGGTCCTCTCTTTCCTCAGCATGGCCTCCCGCCTGTCACTGGGTGATGTGTGGTTTGTATGACTTGGTGGTTCTGTCCATTTATCTCACCTTCTTAACTCGGTGATGTTTTGTTTGCGACAACTGAGGTTGATCAGTTAAATATATTTTCACCCACAGTAGTTCAGTCTCTACTTCCTTTTTGACGTCTTTTATTTGACAATTAGAAGAAATAAGTCCGCTAGAGTCCAGCATTTCAGCAAAGATGTCACTTTCTCCATTTATACAGCAAGGGTTTACTCTTTGACAATTATCACCAGTATTTCTCCTCTGTTTCTGTGAGGCCTAACATGGTGGTGAACACATATGACTTAAGAAATATTTGACACTAAAATATCTGTGGGTCCTGTACACGTGTCTATTTGTTCCAGACAGAACAGGGTTGGGCCCTTTGCCTAAGCTGATGTCTCTCAAGCCCTCTGTTTTGACTTTGAACGATTATCACTGTATTTGGGAGATTTCAGATAGCACTGTTATGATCAATGGGAGTCAGGCAGCAGTGGAGAATCAGTAGAACTCTAAGACGAAGTGTAGACCAAGCTGGTTAAGAGGAAGCCTTGAGATCCAATTTCCAACTCTTATGTCTGGGAGCTGTGTGACTTGGGACAAGTAGTAAATCTTGTCAAACACAGATTTGTTATTTGCAAAATGAGAGTAACAATACCTGCTTCAGGAAGTTAAGGCTCTCTATTGAGAGATAATATGTAGTAAAGCTTAAGGAGCACAGTCAATGGGCACAGTGAGTGCCCATGGCCAGCACACTTCTACTGCCGAGCAGAACCCAGCATTCTGTTTCCAGGGGTCCTTGAATGACTAAGAGAACACCCAGGTTCCCCGCACAGTCACATGCTGGAGAGGACGCTCAGGTCCCCATGTGGCTGGAGTCAAATACAAGTCTGGAGCTTTAGTCTCACTTCATGTCCTCTGAAGAATGCAAAATCCCATTGCATCTTCCATTTTTAACCTTTCATTTCTTAGTTTAACATTTTTCTTATACCCCTCCCCCTCTGCTGCCTCAGCTTCCAGTCAGTTAGCACAAGATCATGAGACAGAATCGAATGCTACCAGGGCCTTGTTCCAGCCCCTTTCTTCTCCTCCACTATCATCTAAATTTTTATATGCATTTTAATTTTCATTAACTTCCCTCTCAGTGACACTGGACAATTTGTGTGTAGACATCACTTTCAATGGAACCAAGCATTTTAAATTACTATCCTGAGAGAAGTATTTGTGTTTCTTTAACCCTACCCAGAAGGCTAACTGGAGATACTCAGAGGCAAACTTAATGGAATAGAAGAAAAACAGTCCTAGGGCAGAAAAGAGGAAAGCCTTATGTGATCTCAGTAAACTCCAAAATAGCATGGAAGTTATGAAACCAAAAGGCACTGTAATATTGAGTTGTTTATTATATCTGACAACATCAGATTTCCAATGGCTTTATAGAAAAGGAAATCAGAGCAATGAGTTTCAATTGAATTATGAACAAGAAATCTACCTCAGTTGTGCTAATAAAAACACTAATGTTGATCCTGACATTAATGTCTAAATTTTTAAACATTAATGCTTTTCATTACTCATAATCACCATTAAAACTTGAGCACTGTCCATAAAATAAGGCTTTATTTTCGGATGCCAAATCCTAAAGGAAGAGCTGTTGCAGTTTCTAAGTGTAATAAAATGCCAGGCTGAAATACGAGGCTATAGAAATATTCATTTTCACAGACCTTCAGCTCCTGAGGAGCTGTTTGTAGCCTATCTTATCTACTTGTATAGCTTCATTTATGAGGATAATCTTATTGTTTAGGGCATTTCTATAAATGGTTTCATTTATTACGATGCCCTATAGTATTAGAGAACTTCTGTTGATACTGTATGATCCTGACAATGCTTTTAAACCTGGTAATAAGCTTCAAAGACTTCTGATATCCTTTACCCACAAAAAAAATCTTTAAAAATTGTCCATATATATGGCAAAAGAGCTTGGGAGCTGGGAAATGTGACAATGCCAGTCCTGTAGGTCGAGCAAGTGACTGGACTGACTGGAATGAGAACCTTGAAGGGTAGAAAGGGACACAAAACGCAGTTTCTTGACCTATGCCAAAATTTCACTCCTGAGGTGAAAGCCTGCATGGTGATCTAGGAATCTGTTTACTGGATATCATTTCTTTTACCGTGTGTAGTTGTTGACATTCTCTGCTGCAGAGAACAGTTTTCAATGTTAGTCTTTTTCTGTTTCATAGCAAAATTTCCAACTATCTCTGATTCTTAAGGTATAAATCAGGCTCATGTTTTAAAATGACTTCTGGCTAGCCCTCTTTCCAGTTTTCAGTAAAATACTTAGGAAGTAACATAAAATACGAAAACTCAGAGTCCATAGAAAATTGAGGCAGGCAGAAACCCAGAATTTGGGCAAAATATTCAACAATAAGACAGACGAAACTGGGTAATTAAAAAATCAAAGCGACTGCATAATACATTTAGCCTCATGAAATAAAGGAGATTTGCCATCCTCAAAATAGCTAGAAATGCGATTCAGCACCTTCCCCCATGATGACTCCTGCCTCCAAACCCCGGCAGGGTCTGCGTGCAGTACATAGGTTACGAGCAGCAAACCGACAAAGGGAAACAGGACAAACGAGAAACACATTGGCTCCCAGCCCCCAGCGCGTGCAGAATGTTGTCCTCCATCTCTCCACGCAGTGCCTGCTTCTCCATCACCCCCCATTCAGCAATTAGAGCACCTGGGACGAAAGAGGGATGGGGAACTGGGGTTCTCACATGCAAAGAACACTAGTGAGGCCTGATTTAAGAAAAGCATTAGCAGTCAGAGGAGTATATGCAGGGAAGAAATTATGATTTTCCCATGTTTCATCACAGTACAGGCAAGCTGCCAGGAAGAATATATTCTTTTTGTTGTTGTTGTTGTTCATTCATTCATTATTTATTTATTATTACTTTACATATATATATTTTTCTTATTAAGGTATCATTGACATACAATCTTATGAAAGTTTCACATGAACAACATTGTGGTTATTACATTCACCCATATTATCAAATCCCTCCCCACACACACTCCATTGTAGTCACTGTCCATCAGCATAGTAAGATGCCATAGAGTCACTACTTCTCTTCTCTGTGCTATACGGCCTTCCCCGTGCCTCCCCCTACATTATGCGTGCTAATCATAATACCCTTGAATCCCCATCTCCCCCCCTCCCTACCCACCCTCCCCACCCCTCCCCTTTGGTAACCTCTAGTCCCTTCTTGGAGTCTGTGAGTCTGCTGCTGTTTTGTTCCTTCAGTTTTGCTTTGTTGTTATACTCCAGAAGTGAGTTAAATTATTTGGTGCTTGTCTTTCTCCGCCTGGCTTATTTCACTGAGCATAATACCCTCTAGCTCCATCCATGTTGTTGCAAGTGGTAGGATTTGTTTTGGAAGAATGTATTCTTTAAAGAAGGCTTCATTGACCTAGACACATGAATGTCAAAGTAGTTTGCTCTGAGAGATCATGGAAAAGGAGAGGGTTAGGGAACGGAACTTAGAGTTGGGAGACAATGAGAATATCTCGATCTCTACCCATGTTGTAGCTTCCATGATGAATGGGGTACAAGGAAAAAACAGGAGGAGGAGCTTCCAAAGGAAACAGAGAGGGTGCTCCCCAAAGGTGACTGAGGTATTACTAATAAGCATCAGATTTCTCAACACTGCTGGAAGCTAAGTATTGCAAAGACCATCCTCAAGACATTTTTCTTTTTTACTTTAAAAATACACATGGAAATAAAAAGCCTTGTAAACATGGTATGTGCTAATACATTGTAGCATAACAGCTAAATTGCAGAGAAACCACCTCTTCTGTTATTCTGCCAGCTCACACTGAGGTATTGGGTCTGGATCCTTCATGCCCTGGTCTACAGCTACACTGTCCTAATCAGAAGGCACAGACATTAATAAAAGTCCCAGCTAGGAACCAGCAGCTACTACAAGGCTGTGCAAAGCAAATGGTCCAAATGGAAGGAGTGGAGTTCCTGTTTCAAAGCAGCATCGGATGAATGCACTGGGAACTCGGCTGAAAATTGTACAAATTAACCTCTGTGGTTGGGTCAAGAGACATCTATGCATTGGCCAAATCTCTCCAGAAAGAAAAAATAACCCTTCACATTTTCTGGTATCTAGGAACAGAAAACATTATCCTGGCTAATGATATCCTGATGATCTTGCAAGTCTCCCAAAATGTTTTGTGGGAATCTTACGAATATTTAGAATATCTCCCAAATGAATATCTATCAATAAGATGAAAGAAAAATGACCTCTAAGAAACAGATCTAAAAAAGCAATACAACAAAAATGTGTCATACTAATTATGATCTCTTCTGTTGCAGTGGATAGAAGGTCCAACTCAAACTGGCATTAGTAAACAAGGAATTAACTAACTCCCTTCAGTGAAATGTTTAAGAGTATACTGGCTTTAGATGCTGCTTATAGAGGGGTCCAGATAGTGTTTTCACAAAATGATTTCTCATGTCCATTTCTTTAAGAAGAGAGTCACCCTCTTCACTGTATGTGCTATCCTCAGAAAAGTCTTTCTTTTGAGCAGAAGGCTGGCTGCAGAATCTCCGGTTACACCTGTCAGGTTCTGTATCCATGGAAACAGAGCAGTGCCTCTCACCCAGTACATTCTCTTGTTGCTTCATTGGCTGGTCAGGTCAGGTGCTCTTCCTGGAATCAGTTGCTAGGCTGAAGATGATTTCACTGACTGGCTTCATCCCAGGACTCCTGCCTTCCCCTGAGACTTTGCCAGGTCACAAAGCCTAGAATGAATCTCTAAAGTATATCAGGCCCTTAGCATGAAACAGTGGAAATGAAAACTGGGGAGGCAAACAGCAAAGACCCAGTAGTTAGAGTGAGATTAAAATGAAATAGAGCATAATAAGATTCATAAAAAATTAAATTTAAACAGAATTGAGTGCAATATACAAAGACGACAAAGAATTAATAGAATGACAGAATCAAAATCTGCATTGGAACAAGTCAGAGAAGAAAAAGTAAAATGGTGCAAATAAACATTGAGACACGGAGAAAAATAATTAGGAAAATTGTTCGGAGGGCAGAGGAAAAGGAAAGGAGGAAACAAAAAGTTATTAAAGGCAAAGACAAGAAATCCAACTTAAAAATTATTTATTAGAGTAATGAGCCCATAAATAGAGCTCAGAAGTATACTTAACTGATCTTTGACAAAGGAGCAAAGGCAATACAGTGGAGCAGAGACAGTCTTTTCAATAAATGCTTCTGGAACAGCTGGACACCGTGTGCAAAAAACGAATCTAGAGACAGACTTTACACTTTTCACAAAAATGAACTAAAAATGGATCATAAACCTAAGTATGAAATGCAAAACTATAAAACTCCCAGATGATAACAGGGGAAAAGCTAGATGACCTTGGATATGGTGATGACTTTTTAGATACAACACCAAGGAACAATTCTTGAAAGAAATAATTAATGAGGAGCACTTCATTAAAATTAAAAACTTCTGCTCTCCGAAAGACAATGTCAAGGGAATGAGAGTATAAACCTCAGACTGAGAGAAAATATTTGCAAAGGAGATACCTGGTAAAGCACTGTTATCCAAAAGATACAAGAACTCTTAAAATTCAACAAGAAAACAAGCTACTCAACTAGAATATGGGCCAAAGACCTTAACAGACACTTGCCCAAGAAGATATACAGATAGAAAACAAGCATATGAAAAGATGCTCTACATATCATATGTCATCAGGGAAATGCTGACTAAAACAACAAGGTACCTGTTAGAACGGTCAAAATCCAGAACACTAAACAGCAAATGCTGGCAAAGATATGGAGTAACAGGAACTCTCATTCTTTGCTGGTGATAATCCAAAATGCTACAACCACTATGGAAGACAGTTTGGTTTCCTACAAAACTAAACATACTCTTACCATATAATCCAGCAACTGGGCTCCTTGGTGTTTACCCAAGGAGTTGAAAACTTATGTCCATACAAAAAACCCTGCATACATGTATTTATAGATGCTTTATTCATAATTGCCCAAACTTGGAGTCAACTAAGATGTTTTTCAGTAGGTGAACGAGTAATGCACCATGATACATCCTGATAATGGAATATTATTAAGTGCTAAAAAGGAATGAGCTTTCAAGCTATGAAAAGACATGGAGGAAACTTAAATGCATATTACTAAGTGAAAGAAGCCAATCTGAAAAGGCTGTATATTGTATGGTTCCAATTATATGACATTCTGGAAAAGGCAAAATTACAAGACAATTAAAATAATTGGTGATTTCGGGTGTCGGGTTGGGGTAATGGATGACTAGGCAGAGTCCAGAGAATTTTTAGGGTAGTGAAAATACTCAGCATTATACTATGATGATGGGTGCATGTTATTATATGTGTGTCCAAGCCCATAGATACATAGCACTGTGAGTAAAGTTTACGGCAATTTGGACTATGAGCAGTTGTGATGTGTTAATATATGCTCATCAATTGCTAGCAAATGTACCATTTTGGTGGAGGGTGTTGATAACAGGGGAAGCTATGTATGTGGGGAGGCAGGAAGTGTACGGGAAAGCTCTGTCTTTTCCTTTCAATTTTGCTATGAACCTGAAACTCCTCTAGAAAAACAAAGTCTTTAAAAATTATGCATATATCTGAGGAAGAATTCGTAACAATGGAAACTATAATTTTGAACAACTGAAAAAAACCTCCCAGACTTAAAAAAAAGTATATATGTATATAGGTCAAAGTGCTTTTTTGGCCCAGGAACTATTAATGGAAAATGACCTATACCTACATATTCTCCAGCTAAATTGTCAATTACCAGGATTTGATGAGATTGATACCATTATTAGGGATGAAATGACCAGAACTCTCTTACCATGTGAGGGTAGAGCAAGAAGACAGAGCTGTCTGTAAACCAGGAATATGTCTCTCATCAAGACCCTGGCCATGTGGCACCCTGATTTCAGACTCCTACCCTCCAGACCTGTGAGGAAAACAACGTGTTTGTTGTTTAAGCCACATAGTCTCTGGTGTTCTGTTACAGCAGCCCGAAATGATTAAGACAGTACATAACGTTTGATTATGAAAACTGGAGACTTTGCAGTCTAGAGTCAAATCTAAATAGTTATAAATATCAATATAATTGTACATATAATTATTGAAAAATAATGTATATAATTTTTGCAATAATAAGTTAGAAACATTGACCTGGGTTTTGTACTTGATGTTACACTAACAAAAATTAGGTATTGGGAAAACAAGAAAACAGTAAAAATAAACTTGTCTTACATAAGAGAAGTCCAAAAGGTTTTATCCCATTCTTACCTGCATAAGAAGAAAGAAGGAAATTAAGGAATATTTTTTGAAAATTATAAAGTAATAAATAGTAGTATTAAAAACAAAAATGAAGCAATGAAGTATTAAAATGACAGAATTAAGAAGATTTAAGACAGCGTATTATTTCTGTCTTAAATGAATACTTAAAGTATTCATTTCTTCTCATAAAACAGAGATCCTCATATTGCAGTATGAACAAAGCTAAAGTAAATGCTGGTTTCAGAAACAAACATAGAATGATGTCAGCAAAATTGCAAAATGGGTAGCTCTGAGCTCTTAGCCCCCCAGTGAAACATTAAAAAACAACTTTGTTAGGACTCTGAAAAAGAGTCAAAGGTTTACAGCAGCCAAATAAACACTAAATCAAGAAAAAGGCAACTTCAAGATGCTAGAAAAGCTTTGTCACATTTTTACTTGTCCTCATCCCAACCCCTCCTGCCCCAGTGGTAGTCTTGAAGAGAGAAGCCCCATGCTTCCAGAGTGGGGTCTTGGTCTCCAGTTCTGGAAAGAGCACAGCAGATCCCACTGAACAATACTGTCTGTTCTAACCCATTTGGGGACTACTTCAAGAGGTACTGGTCTCTGCTCCACTCAGCTGAACACACACTGGAAAAGCCACAGGCATTGCTCAAAAACACTGTGCACCAAACTACCAATCCACAAACTCCTGGGACAAAAGATTGCAGTTGAAACACAACAGACTTCTTAAGGATGCTTCAGGGCCAAAAGTTAGGGAAGTTTCTCTGGAAAGGTAGAACATACAAAACACCATGTACATGAAAAAGTTTAAAAGGAATTTAGATGAAGCAATTAGGAAAAAATTTAGAAGAACATAAAAGATCTAAACAACACTAACATCCACCTTGACCTAATTAACATCTACAGAATGTTACACTTAATACCTAAAAAATTCTTTCATACTCACACGGAATGTTCAGAAACAAGTTTATAACATGAAGGTTCACCAAATATGTTTTCTGATCCAAATGTTACTAACTATAAATCAATAAAAAATTTTTAATAAAAATCTAAATATTTGGAAATTAACAGCATACTATAAATAAATCATAAGTTAAAAAAACACAAGAAAAATTAGAAATTACTTTGAATCAAGTTATAATGAAAATAAAAAATACAAACATACCAAAGCTTGTGGGGTGCAGCTAAAGAGTACTTAGAAATTTATAACTTGAAATGCATATAGGAAAAAAAGAAAGATTCTAATAGATCAATCTGTGTTTCCACTCTAAGAATCTAAAAAGAGATTAGTAAAATCACTGAAAAATAAACAGCAGGAAAAATAATAAAGATGGAGAAGATAATCAAAGAAATGGGAACTAGATAAAGTATAGAAAAAATGAAGCCTGATATCAGTTTTGGAAAAAATTAATAAATGCCAGAAAGATTGATCAAGAAATAAAATGAGAAAAATCCCAACATATTAATAAAATGAATGAAAGAAATGGATATTGAACAGATATTGCAAATGTTAAAAGGATAAAAGGAATATTTTTGACAACTTTATGTTTGTTTAATAGAAACAAATTCAAACAAAACACAACTGTTGATACTTACACAAGATAAAATAGAAATCTGAATAGATGTATATATTTTAAAGAAATAAAATTCATTATCAAAATTTTCCTGCTATGAACTTTCCAGACATAGGGTATTTCATTATCAGTTAGGACTAGAGAAAAAGAACACAACAGTCTAATGTAGATTCCTCCACAAAATAGAGAAAGAGAAACCCATTCCTATCTAGTTTTATAAGGTCAGAATAACTCTAATATCCAAAATTAGCAAAGACATAACAAGAAAAGATAGTTATAAACCAATATTCCTCATGTACATACCTATAAAATCACTAGTAAAGTGTTAGTAGTTCAAATACAGCAGTATAATAGGAAATGTTATACACAAATAACAAATAGAGCTTACTGCATTAATATAAGGTTGACTTATATTAAATAATTAACATAACTCACCATATTGAAGAAACAGTGGATAAAAACATATGGTTATCTTAATACATGCAGAAAAATCATTTGGAAAGTCAACACTCATCTTTGATAAAATAGCTCAGCAAATTGAGAATAGAAAGGAAATTCTTCAGCCTAATAAAGAATAGCTACTAAAACCTACACCTGAGATTATTTTTAATAGTGAAAATCCAATGCTTTCCCCCTACAAAAATTTTTTTATAACAACAAGGATACTTTAATAATATCCAGTTCAACAAAAGCCAAAGTGATTAGATAGAAAGAAAACTACCTCCTATAGCCAACAAAATTACTTAGGTAGAAAAACCTAAGACATCTGCAAAACAATTACCAGAGCTTAGTAAAGTCAGAAGAATCAAAATCAATATGCGCAAGTCAGTTGTGTTTGTATGTGTGAGTAACCTACAATTAGAAAATGGAATAAAAATTTCCACTTATAACAACATAAAAAACATAATGTAAGGAAACTGAAGAGTCTGAGATACTACCCTACTGCAAGTTAACAAGTTAGCCTCTCACAGTTTCATAGATACTGGTAAAAGACATGAGATTCCTGTCAGAAATAAAGCACAATTTATTACTCACAGCAATAGTGGAGGCCAGAGTCAGTATTTTCTTTAATTTCAGTTCTCAAGCTCCACTTCCCAGAGGGCACTGTGAATACTAGGTGATAGTTGCATTACAGGAGGGAGCCCTGAGCTTAGGGAACAGTAAATCTGACTAATAGTTGCCCCAGAAGTAGACATCATCTCTATCTTCCAAAGCTGGTTGCTACACAAACATCATTCAGGAGATAGTCCAGAACAAAAATCAGTAAATATCTTTGTTCACAAAATGTGTAAGAACATGAGACCCATGGAAAACTGTCTCCCTATGCATAATACACTTAGTAACACAACAAAATAAGTGCAAAACTACAATGAAAACTGCAAAATGCTGCTGAGAAAACTAGATGGATAAATATACCATGTTCATGGAATGTAAGACTCAGTATTGTTAAAATATTAAATCTTTCCAAATTCATCTGTAGATTCAGTGCAATGCCATTCATAATCAGTAGGATTTTTTAAATAGAAAAATACAAGCTAATTTTAAAAATACATATAGAATTGTAAGGCATGTAGAAATGAGGAATTTATACTGTCTTGGAGACTTACTGTAAAGCTACCAATAATCAAGAAAAATTGTTATTGGCATAGGGATATTCAAATACACTAATGATGCAGAACAGAGTTCAGAAATACATTTACACAATCAATTGATTTCAACAAAGCTGCCAAAGTAATTATATGAGAAAAGAATTTTCTTGCACAAATGAAACTCAAAAAACTGAACATATCTATATGGTAAAAATGAATCATGAACTCTATCTTAAATCAAACACAAAAACTCACTAAATGTAGATCATAGACTTAAAAATAAAATAGCCTGCAATGAAGCAATTCCATTTCTAGATATAGGCCCATAACAAGTTAAAATATATGTCCACAAAAAGACCTGTACAAAAATGTTCATACTAGTTTTACTCATAATGGCAGAGTTCTAGAAGCAATCCAAATATCTAGCGGCAGAAGAATAATAGATAAGCAAGTACTAATCACCAATTAAAAGAAACAATCTATTGATCCATGCAACAGTATGGCTGAATCTTAAGACATTATGCTAAGCCAAAGAAATTAGACAAAATAATTTAAATGAATTTAAAATTAACAAAAAAGAAGTTAAATGAAATTCTAGTATTGGCAAAAAAAACCTACCACAAAAAATCAGGATAATGGTTGCCTGGGGCAGATGGCATATTGACTGGCAATGGGCCAACTAAACTTTCCAGAGCAATAGAAATGCTTCATATCTTGATAAGGTATGGGCTACAAGTTGTGTGCATTTGTCAAAACTTTTGAGTCGTATACTTCAAACTTGTATAGAATGCTGTATGTACATTTTCTCTTAAAAAATCTTTAAATAAAAATATATCCTTTAAATAAGAACTGATTATAAAAAAATCAATGGCAAGAAACAACCCTTAGAAATTAAAATAGAATAGCCAAAACCAACGATAACGCAATTTGCAAGATAGGGCTAAGAAAATCCCCTAGAAGTAAAAGCAAACGATTCTTGACAAAATAGAAAGGAGACAGATAAAAAGCTTAAATTTAAGATAATTTATCAATCATGTAGTCCAATGTCTCACTTAATAGCAATTTCAGAAGCAGCAAAGTGAGAAAACATAAAAAAATAATTTATCAAAATAGTAATACATGTGCCAAAAGAAGCAAAAAGACTTGAGAAGATATATCAAATATTTGTTTATTATAAAACAGTATATGGGAACTCTGTACTTCCTGCTCATGTTTCTGTAAACCTAAAACTGCTTTAAAAAATAGTCTATTAAAAATAGAATACACACAGACACACACAATAATAATCGTGAACGTTAGAAATGAATCAGTAAGACTTGCCATAACAATCAAAGTATATTATTTGCAAATATCGAGGCGATTATTAGAATAGTTTCCAAACTGCTGTTAGGAAGCAGTTTCTTTCTTGGTGTGAGGGCACTGTTGTTATTTTTATGTGTATTTACACTAACATATGCAAAATTTCAAGGGCTGAGAATTCAAGTGGCCCATCTAAATTTTACTCCTCTTTATTGTTTTCAAATGTCTATTTATTGGTTATGATCTTGCTTATTAAGATCTATGTTATAATGTGAGGCAAAGGCATTACTAGCCAGCTCACCTGTAAGAGATAAGAAAGACCTCCTTATCCCTTCAAATACTCAGAATAGTGAAGAGTACTTAAAAAAAAATCTAGGTTAAGATCAAAATCATCTATTGGAAATGCAGCAAAGCATGAATTGTGTTATGTTTGACAAAATTTTCAAATGAAAGAGTTGTAAGTGTATTCTACTGCAACGGAAAAAGTATTTTGTAGCTCTTTCCGTAGATTATCTGAAGCATGAAAGCTGTATCAGCTTGCTAAGGCTGCCACAACGAAGTACAGACTGGGTGACATCAACAATAGGAATTAATTTTCTCGCAGTTCTGGAGGCTGGCAAGTCTGACGTCAAAGTGTGAGCAGGTTGTTTCAAACCTCTCTCCTGGGCTTGCAGCTGACTGCCTGCCCTCTGGGTCCTCACGTGGTCTTCCGTGTGTGTGTGTGTGTGTGTGTGTGTGTGTGTGCTAATTTCCTGTTCTTATAAAGTCACCAGTAATACTGGATTAGGACCCAATCTACAACCTAACTGTAACTTAATTGCCTCTTTAAAGGCCCTACCTCCAAATAAAGTCACATTCTAAAATTTCAGAGGCTAGGACTTCAACATATGAATTTGGAGGGGGTTACAATTCAGTTCATAATACTCTGCCCTCTGGCCTAAATGAATTCATGTCCTCATATGCAAAATGCATTCACCTCATCCCACTAGCCTCAAAAATCTTATTAATTCCAGCATCAATTCTAAATCCAAATCTCACCAATGTCATCTAAATGAAGGATGGGTAAGATTTGACGTGTGATTCACCCTGAGGCAAAATTCCTCTTCAGCTATGAATCTGTGACGTCAGACATGTCATGTGTTCCGCTTCCAAAACATAATGGTGGAACGGGAATAGAATAGGTGTTCCCAGTCTAAAAGGGAGAAATCCGAAGTAAGAAATGGATGATGGTCTCAAGCAAGTCTGCAACCTAGCAAGACAAATGCCTATAGATCATAAGTCTCCCGAATAGTCCTCTGTGGTGTCATGCTCGACCCCTCAGGTGGCCCCACCATCTAGGCTCACCACAGCAAAGGTGCTGGCCCTGAACCTTGGGTGATAGCCCCAACCTGCCTGGAACTACAGACAACACCCCCACCAGGCCTGTGTCCTCTGGGCCCCCGGTGGGGGTGGCAACCTGCCAACCTCTGCATTCGTCCCTTTTCTTGAAAAACAATGCAGGTTAGCAACCAGAGAGCTCTACTGGCCTGCCTGTAGTATCCCAGAAGTCTGATGCCTGTCTTCATTTTTGTCTTGTGTCCTTCCCTCCAGTCCAAGCTGGCAGTCTCTGCTGGTACAACCCCATCTCATCCTGGCTTCTGCTGAGATGGATGTTTGGGCATGTGTCACATGCCAAGGGTCTGTTGAACATTTTGAACTCCACTGCATATTGATCAAAACTCTTCTGTTATTTATCATTTATCATACAGTTTATTAATTAATTAGATGATATCTTTTGTTAGTTTCTAATCCTTTCAAGCATTATTTTTCCATAAGATTGTAAGTTCTTCACATAAGCACAACACTAATCCCTAGAAAGTCAATGAATTTGAGCAGTCGAATTAAAAATACTTTGGTAAAACATTTTATTAATAATTTCTCTCCCCAGGATCCCTAATATAGGACCCAGACATTTCCATTATTTATCTATTCATTAAATTCAGTTAACAAAAATTATTGAATCTTTAGCCAATGGTATAGGCTCTTAGGATAAGGCAGTCACCAAATCAGAGTCTGTGCCTTACTCGAATTTAACATCTTATTTGTGAGACATGTAATCATAGCAAGTAAACATAGCATAATGCTAGCTGGCTTCAGTCACAGGAAATATGAACACAGATAGATACACACGCAAACTGACTAAAAACTAAAGAACTGTATGGTATTAACAAAATAAGAAATATCCAAATAAATAATTGAGATTCAAATGAATTGTGATGTGATTTACTATGAAAAGATGTGTTTATCTTCCTTCCTGTTTTAGAAAATAAAAAATGGTCAGGGAAAAAGTATTCTCTTTTTGGAAGCAGAAGGACAGATAAGGCAGCACTACTGACTATTGAAGAACATGGGTTTGAGCTGCGTATGTTTACTTATATGCAGATATTTTCAATAAACATAGTGGAAAGTTTTTCTGAGATTTGTGACAATTTGAAAACACATTTCCTTTTCTCTAGCTTACTTTATGGTTAGAATACAGTATATAATACATATATAAAATATATGCTAATCAAATGTTTATGTTATCAGTCAGGCTTCTGGTCAACAGAAAACTATTTGTAGTTCAGTTTTTGGGGAGTCAAAGGTTATAAGTGGATTTTGCCTACATGACGGGTCAGTACTCTTAACTCCTGTGTTGTTTAAGGGTCACTTGTACTTCTTTTCCCCCAACTATTTCACTTTTCTATGGTTTCAGGATACCATGATGAAAATTGTGCATAATTTTCCTTTGACCATGTATACATTTTAAATAAAATGCGATTCTTCTTTAATCTTTCATACCCATTTAAACATAATGGCTTATTTTGTCCTTCAGAAATCTGGGTACCAAGTCATTAAAAAAATTATACTCTTTATTGTTTTTCTAAGATTAAGCAAATTAAAATCCTTCAAAATTTGAGAATTACAACTTCTAATTTTACATTGTGAAGGGGCTGCAGATTTACCAAGCTTTCTCCCACTAACCACTAAATCCTACAGTTACCAGCAGAAAACTAAGCAAGGTAGACTGCATGTTGTTGATAAACTTATTCTGGAGAAATTAATCCAGACACTTCAGGAGAACTTAGAAAATGCATTTGATACATGAGGACATCAAGAATCTCAAATTATCCAAATTATTGGGTGGCCTATAGGGAGGCCAGAAGCATTTCATGGTCCCAGACCCAGGACTCCCAGGAAGTCAATTGTGACATATGTTATCCATTTTTTAAAATTAAAGAGAAGATTAAACTTGTCCATTTAATTTCTTCAAATTCAAAAAAAACCCAGTCTATTAGAAAAATGTAGGTAAATGTTAAAGCTTCTTGTTATATAAATAGTTCAGTACTTGATTTAAAGAAAAAAATCCCCAAGCGATTATGCAAAAACGTCTCATTTGTCTTACTTGTCTTACTTCAGTGTTAATAGACAGATTGTCTAGGGTCTTTCTTCTCAGTCCACGTAAAAAATTAGGGAATTAAATAGCTTTTGCTATACTCAGAAACTGCCATGACAAGCCACGGGATGAAAGGAGAATATAAAATTAAATTTCTCACATCACAAAGAACAAATTCAGGGAGCAACTAAGCCTGTGCTTGCTGCAGGCTTTGCTCCTGGGTGGAGTTGGGAGAGTGATGCATTTACTCGGCAATGTCAATTTACACAGAATGGTGTTCTGTAGAGAAACTAATTGAATGAGACCCTCTAGAGTTCACTTCGCTTTCAGAACCCATATAATTTTTATTTTATTCGCACTGGCGGACATAAGCAGAACATAAATTATCTTGGTGTGGAAGCATTGTGCCCCTGTCAATAAGCTATTCAGTCATATTCAAGTAATATTATCACTGTATTAAGTGGTGGGGTGGGAGGGAGACATGCAAGCGTGAAGAGACACCTTTCAATGCACCTACCCATTGCAGCCTCTTTGTTCCTACCTCGCTTTTCCTCCCTCCTTGACTGTGTGAAGCCTCTGAAAGGACTGTTATCAGCTATCATTAAACCAGCCACCTGTCTCCTTGGCAACCCTTATCAAACTGTACTAGCTGCTTGGCGGCTGGTGAGTACCTTCCACCCTGCACTGAATGAGGAGCTTCAAATTGTTACCACCTGGTATACTGAACTCATAAACTGTCAGAAGAAGAGCCGTGCTTTAGAGTGCCTCCAGTGTTTGTGGTATAGGAAGATGTATCGGGATTCATCATCAGCTGTGGAACAAAAGAGGTGGGCGGAAAAGAGAAAACTCATTTCATAGCGGCAGGAAAACAATTCTCATTGATTCCCTTTCCAAACTGACCGATAATTTTATGAGAATGTCTGTCCCTGACTCTGATATGTTGTTAATATTTGTATTGTTTCCCATATCCACATCTCAGCTTACAGTGTGCTGTGTTTACCACTAAAGGAAAAAGGGAAGCCGTCTCCCCTAGGCTCTCTGCCAGTTCAGTGTGAGATGAGGGGAGACCCCGCTGGGCGGCCTGTTGTCCCTAAACCATTCCTTCTTCCCTTTATTCTTGTTTCAGAGTTTCAGTTTTCTTAAAAATTTCAGCCCCCACCCGACAAACACACACATGGCTCAGGAGTAAACCCTGCCTAATTTAAGCCAATCGTAGTGATTTCGTTTCCTTTGTCAGTGATGGCTTAGGAGAGAGTCTGGGATTCAATGCTAGTTAACGGGAAAAGGATGGGAAGTCGGCTGGGAGGCCTCAGAGGGCTGCTTTAAAAGGAGACATTGAGAAAGCAACAGCATGATGCTTCTGTTACTAGCATTGGGGACGCCTCCTTGTGATCTTGAAGGTGCCAGCCCGAGGCTCGCAGAAAAGAGAAAAGTAAAGAGCCTGCCTGTTGGTGATGTCACTGAGCTGTTGAATTAACTGGTGTTGAAGAAGCCCAACATAGGGACTTCTACAGTGAGAAAGTAGAATTTCTGTATTGTCTCTGCCACTTGGTTTATTTATCTATTTCTACTGCCATCATCCTAATACATCCCAAATTCCTCCCCCTTCTTATTTTCAGGCCCCAATTTCTCAGAGTACTTTCCTCAGAAACCTTGCTAGGAACTGACAATCATCAATGATCCATCTTCACTGATAGATGCCCCTTGGATTAAGCCATTGATCTGAATTAGTTAAAATGTGAGGATTTCCTAGGGAAGCTGCTGACTCAGACATCTTTTAGTATCAAGTGGTTTGCACATTAGCTTACTTTAAATTAGTTCCCAAGAAAGTCTTATCTTGGAGAGGGAAGATTCTATATAAAGGAAGGGATCATAAGGAAACCGTAAGGGAGCTTGAACTCCATCCAGGGTTCTGAGTGATGAAGGAACAGCCCGAGGCTTGTTGGGACACAAAAGAGCAGAAAAACAAGGGGAGCGGGCTTGGAAACTAGAATCAGAAGAGAACTAAGCCTCTTAGTCATTGTACAAAGAAAAGAGGAAGGATGAAAGACAGCTGAATTCTCACCTCTCTTTCCGGGAAGGTGCAGAGCTATTATCTAAAGTTGATAAATCAGGAAATAAATGTATAAGCTTATTATTTCCAGAGTAAAAGTTTTTTGTTCTCTTGAGGGACTGCAGGCTTGATCATAGGTCACGCACCCCTAACACATATGTCTTTAAAAAAGTCCAGAAGAAGATACCACGTAATAATACCCAGGACTCTAGAACCACTTCCCATCAGAGGCAGACCTAATGAGGAGACAGACCTTCCTAGAAGATAGCAAAGGAAACCTGCTCCAGCCCTCTTGTATTTTATTTTCAAGTGTGAACATACTGCAATGACCACCACATGGTGAGAGAGCAGAGAATCATAAGGATGATAGCAGAAGACTGTCAAAAATAAAGAAAACACAAAAGCTAATTGGGGAGATGTGGTTTAAGGGTAAAAACGTGCAAGAAGTAGCTACGTTAAGTTCTGGAGACCAACGCACCGCATAATGATTATAGTCAACAACACGGTTGAACACTGTCCTGTAAACGTCAATATTGCTAAGAGACTAGATCTTCATTGTTTTTACCATAAAAAAGATATGGTATTATGTTATGTGATAGAGGTGTTGGCTAATGCCACAGTGGTAATCATTGCATATACAGTTGATCTTTGCATAACACAAATTTGAACTGTACAGGTCCACTTACAGGCAGAATTTTTAAAATAAATATGTTGGAAAACTTTTTGGACATGTGAGGCAATTTGAAAAACATTTTCTTTTCTCTAGCTTACTTCATTGTGTTAATCGACTGTTTATGTTATCAGTAAGGGTTCCGGTCAACAGTAGGCTATAAGTAGTTAAGTTTTTCGGGAGTCAAATTATACCCAGATTTTCAGCTGTAGGGAAGTCAGCATCCTTATCCCCACCTTACTGAAGGGTCAGCTGTATAAATGTATCAAACGAACTTGTCACACACCTTAAATTATACAGTGTTTTATGGGAAATGTAACTCAATGTTTTAAAAAAGCTAATAGTGGAAGAAACAGATTCTTGAAAAACAAAGAGAACTTTGAAAAATCTCTACACTGGAATACTCAGGAAAACTTAAGATGTTATTTCTTTATAAAATGAGAATAGGATGAAGAGAATACTCAAAGAATTTGGAAGATCTTTCAATGACTAAAATCATAATTGCAAAAAGTGAAAAATATTTAAATAGAAGATTTGAAAAACAAGGTGACAAAATTTTCCAGAATATAGAGAAAAAAATTTAAAAGACAATGAAAGATAATTGGGGTGAAGGGATGGTTAGAAAAATCTAAAAGCTCAAACCAACAGGCATAAATGTTAGACAACTGACAGTTTTAGAAAAAGAGAACATAGAAAATAAGAAAGGAAATTATCACAAAAACAATAGGAAAAACTTCCTAGAACTTAAGAAGGACAACATTTTTAGATTCAAAGGAGCAAAAAATTTATAAAAACCCTTATGCTTAGAAAGCAGCTGCAAAAATATTGGACTGGAAAGATGTGGGACTCAGCAAGTCATATATTCAAGGAAAAATATTCCAAGCAACAATTAAGATAATTGATATAATAGAAAATCTTGAGGATATGATAAGGGACCTTATTCTTTGGCAAAAAGGAAAACAAGTTAATGAGAAACTGAAAAACAAACCAAAGCCCCCAAATTACCTAAGAATGTCATAGGGAAGGTAAATGGGTGATTAACATGCCAGCTTACATAGTGTATATCACCACCATAATTGAAAAGAAAAGGTACATCTACTGTTTAAATTTAGAAAAATAACAAATAATGTAACTAGAAACAACATCATTAGCAAACATTCTTAAGAGAATTGTGAAGTAGAGCAAATCCTCATCTTTCATCACGGAAAGGCACAAGATATTAGCTAAGGTTGATAAATTGTTCTGTAATGGACTTCTGTTAAACATGGTGAATTAACCACATGTAATTATTTTCTTTCTCTCAGAGATCCCATTAAAATTATAAACAAAAAAATGAAAACTCAACCTAGAGTGGCAGAGAGCATGGTAGAGGGACCTTGAGTAGCAAACAGAATTAACTGGAGTCTATCTGTAAACACTAGCTCCACCAACCCGTTTCCTCTAACAGAACCTAAGTAGGTAAGGGTCAACCCCACCACCTCTGGTAGGTATTCAGAGGAATTCCTCTCTAGAAAGCTCTAATAGCATCAAAGAAAAGACCTCCAAATTCTGGCATTTCTGGGTCACCCAGCATGTGGGCTGAATCATCCCCCGCACTTCAAACTGGAGCTGTCCAGGCCATGTGCAGACTTCCTAATCAGCTTTTCAGTGCCCACTCTTTTTATTTGCTTCTTTACTTCTTTCTGTAATATTTGACACACAAAAGTATATGTGACATATATGTAAGTTATAAAGCATAATAATAAAACAAACGCCAGTGAAACCACAGGCCAATGTAAGAGCTCATATAAGAACTGCTGGTAAGACATAAATGCTCTGTGACTCTTTTCTATATCATATTTGCACTTTTTACCCATAGTTTATCACAACCCTGGATTTTATATTCATAAATAAATACATAAAAAATTCATAAAAATATACAGCTTTTGCCACAGGCATAGCTTTTGCGGGGTTATAAATTGTTTCGTTTTCTTGCTTTTGGGCTTTATAAAAAGGATATTCTGAATTCTGTTTTTAATCATTCAAACTTATATTTATAAGTGTTTTCTGGAAAAGACCAGACAGCAAATATTCTAGCCTTTGTGAGGCATATGGTCCCTGTAGCATCTGCTCGGCTGTTCTAGTAGGAAAACAGCCACGGACAACATGTAAACAAGTGGGTAGTAGCTATGTTTGTTATTTACAGAACTGTCAGCCGGCAGGTCTTGACTCCAGTGTAAGACACATGTGGGCAGGACGTTTGTTTTGCTGAATATACTGTTACCAGATGCAGTGTAATAGGAGCTCAAAAAATATTTCTGAATAAATGATTACTTACATGTATACGTCCATACATCTCAGTGGCATACTTCTCTGAAAATTGCCTTGGGATAAATCATTAGAAGCGGAATTGTAGGAACGAAGAGTATGCTGTCATAATGTACATTTCCAAGATTTTACCTTCCTCTTAAAAGTGTACCTTGTTTATTCACAGCAACAATGTATAATAGTGCCCATTTTCTCATGCTCTTTTCAGAATTAGTTATTATCAGTTCCTGCTACCTCTGCCTCCCTAACTGAAGAAAATAAAAGTGAAGCCCGCTATTTTAATTTAAATATTTTTATTACCAATGAGCTTGTTCAAATATTTTCTGGCTTTTTCTATTCTTCTTTCATGAAATACAGCTTCATATCTTTTGTTTGTTTTTCTATTCAATCTGATTTTTGTAAGAACCTTTTGCGTGTAATAGAAATTAACACCACATATGTCCAACGATGATGAGACAACATTCAGTATCTGAAGTTATTGCTTACTATAGTCAAGCACAGCATGTTGGTGAGGCAGTCTCTCCCCAAAGAGCAGAATGGTGCTCTTTTATAGGATTTTTGGAAAGCCTTGAGGGCAGGTATTAACAGACTTCCAGAGGTTTTTAAAGTAGATTGGAATCCCCTGACAGAAGTGTGGTTACTTGTGTGAGGCTGTACTGACTGGTTCTGCCCTCAGTAGTGTGGTAGGGAAAGTTCATACCTGATTGGCAGACTGTCACAAGCGCCTCACTGATTGGTTGGTTTATAAAAGTCTATTCTCTGAGGCAACTTGTGTTTGTTGAGCCGTACATATGTAAAATGGGCTCTTCTGGCTACTTGCTACAGTGGTGAGAGAACAATCAGGTTTATTCCCTATGTTTGTGGAACCATTTTGATTTTCACATGTTATATCAATATTGCAAATAGTTTTCCTATTTTTCTGTATGTTTTAACTTTAATCAAGGGTTTTTCTGCCATAAGAAAGCTTTAAGTTTTACGTAGACAAATTTATTTGTGTTCCTTTAAGTTGACTTTGCTATCACGTTTTTCTTGAATTTACTCCAACCTCCACGGTTATTGAAAAAAATCAATTTTTTTCTTAAGTGTTTACAGTGTTTTAAAATTTAAATCATTAAAACATTTTAATAATTAATCCATCTGGAATTAACTTTTGGTATGAGTATTATGTGGTGGTTTAACTTCTTATTTCAAAATGATTTTCAGTTTTCTAGCCGCCTTTTATTGAATAATTTATAATTTACTTATTTGAAGACTATAATTAGTAGATTATAAAATATACACATATATATGTGTGCATGTGTATTTGTGTGTGTATCATGTATATGTGTGTGTATTTGATTTCATTTCTAGAATTTTATTTCCTTATAAAAGTGACACATATTTTCACTTAGAATAGCTTTATAATATATTTGAATAACTGAAAGGGCAACCTCCAACTTATTTTTCAAGACTGTCTACACTTTAATGTGGTGAGCATTTAATAATGTATATAATTGTTGAATCACTATGTTGTATACCTGAGACCAGCGTAAGACTGTATATCAATATATTTCATTCAAAAAAACTGTCTAGCCTACTATTGCCCATTCATTCCTCTAAATGAAGTTTCAAATCTTCTTGGCAACTTCCTTCCTCCCCCACTAAAAAATATGGCCCTGTATTTTTATTGTAAATGCATTTACTTTGTTTCATTGGGTTAAGGGGGGTACGGCCATCTTTATCATATTGTTTTCCCATCTGAAAAGATGTAAGATTCTTGAATTACTCACATCTTTTACATTTCTAATCAGAGTTAAGCTTCGGTAGCTATAAACTTTCATGACAATTTTTTGGAAGCATAAAACCCTTACTTCTCGGAAGAAAATTACATATGTGCAGACATAATAATTTGCATGATATTCCTGGAAAATAATGTTTTGAAAGTCTATCCATTAAAAAAATGCATCCATTAAAAACTGCCTCATACTCTGGTGAACAGTTTTATTAGCTTTTATTTTTCTTGTGGGGTCTTCCTATTTCATATTAATTTTTTCTATAAATTAAACATGTAGACATTATTGTTGTTTCAAATGTGTCATCATGACATGTTAAGAACAGGGCCTCTAGATCCAGGCTACCTGGGTTTAATTCCTGTCCTCTACTTACTGAAAAAAATCACTGATTCTGATTGAATCTCTTTCCTCATCTTTAATATGATGATTTTAAAGGTAATATATCTTAGAACAGGCCTTGCAAATACTTAAGTGCTATATGAGTGTCAATTATCATTATTAAAAATTGAATATTTTTTCCAAGTTAGTTACTATATCTGGCTACTTCCTGTCATTGACTTTTAGCCATTTTAAAGTTTAATCTCTCTTACGTTTTCTAAATAGTGTGTATCACCTGCAAATAATAGTAATTTTGATTTTCCCTTTTCAATATATATACCTTTTGTTTCTTCTTTTTGTTGCATGAATTGGCTTAAATTTGCAGAAAAAAAATCAGTCATGGTACAAGTCCTATTCTTATCATAATGGATATAGCTCTCATTTTACACTTAAATATGCTTGTAGCTGATGGGTTTTGATCATAAGAGAATATCCTGCTCTTCCTAGAAAAACAAAGGATTTTATTTTTAGCAATAAATTAAAGGTAACTTCTATCAATGCCTTTTTTGGGCATTTCTTGGATAATTATACTATTTCCTCCTTAAAATACTTGTTTGAAGAGTTGTATTAATTGATTTCCAAATACTGGTCATAATAAAAATTAGACTAGTATGGTATATTATACTCTACTAATTGCTAGACTTATTTTACTGATCCAGTAGGTTTAATCTGAATCCATAAACTCACATGTCATTTTCCATAAATCAATTTTAATGCTGAGTCTGAGCCCTCACCCTGCCAGGGTTGTGAGTGTTTCATGACCATTGTGCCTCCTGCTGGTATGTGTCAAGGTTCCACTACCCAAGGAAGTACCACAGACCCAGACTGTCTGTCCACACAGGTGATGGTCAGACACCTACTAACCCATGATCTTTTCTGATCCAGGAGCTCTGTGCTACTTCCATGTCTCTCTTGTGTCTTCAGAACATTTGCAAGCTGAGAGCATCAGGTCAATAGTCCTGTCTCTGAAGAAACACCTTGAATTTATTTCTCTCTGGAGCATTGCTAGACCACAGGAATTTATGATCCACTAATCTCACTGCCTGAGATTTGAGCAACCTAAAGATGATTTCCCCTTTCTGCGAAGCTTTGCTTCAGTGCCCTCCAATCAGGGCTAAAGAGTGTTTATAATCCATCATTTCAGAAGGGCAAAGAAAGGGTAAAAATGAAAAGCTTTTTCCGTCTTTCATCAGTCTAAATATTTATATTTTATATTTTAACCCACCAATATTTTATGTAGAACTTTTGCATCCATATTCATGAGCAAAAGCTGACCATAATTTTTTTCTTGGCCAATCTTTGTCAGATTTTAGTATCAAGGTCCTAAATAAATTTGGAAATTTTAAACAGTTTCTGTTTTCTGGAACACATTAAATAAAATCAGAATTATCTGTTCTTTGAGGTTTGATAGAGCTTACAATTTGTACATGGAGAATATTTTAGGCTAGTTCTTTGACAGGTTTTGATGTCTTTCATGATTATTAGTTTCCAGATTTCAGTTTCATTAATATTCTTTTCATGCAACATTAAAAAAAATACATAATTCTGTTTGTGTGTGGAAGCTAATGGTCACTTGTGACCTCCAAATCTTTTTCTGCTGGTTCATTATGGTTTCACTAGGAAGTTGTTTCTTATCCCCTCACATCCACTAAATATGTAATGATCTATAGCTAATTAAATTGTTTTATGATTCTCATATATTCAAGCAAACTTACTAATTATTTCTTTTAATTATACCTACTAACACTTCAAATGAAATTTGCTGAATATTTATCTTTAAAAGAGAAAGTGGTAGGGCATATTTTAGAACTGAAGAATGGTTATTTACAGCCTACATCAGACAGCTGGAATTGGCAGCCCTACAAGAATTCCTTCTAAAACAATGCTATGATTTAAATGAAAATAGCGACATTAGTCGGCTGCAGCCTGCTGCTAGATTTTTAAATAATGAAATATAGAGTAATGAAAAACACTCAAAAGTGAAACTGGGTATTGAACCCCAGAAATTGATTTCACTACTCTGAGTTCTAAAAATTCTGTTAACTATGCCATTGTCTCACTTTATGAAATATCTATGCAATAGAATTGAAGCCTGGGAAGAGTTCAAAGAACCAAAAATGAAGTGGAGTTTTGTATTTATCCAGGAAATAGATTGTAGAGTTAAATGATTTGTGCATCTGTGGTATTCTTTATTTTCTCAGGTGTCAAATTTCTCCTTATTTCCAATTTAAAGATATGGTCTTATGTTGCTCAAATTCCTGGAACAGAATGGAATTACACCCATTTGTGGGAATATGTAAAAAATTATCTGAAATATTATTGTGATGTGAATGACATATATACACTCCATGTATAATTGGGGTAAATATCCTTAGCATCTGGAAGAATCCTTCCATTTCTTCTAAATCCTAGGAAGTAAGGATTTATGGTAGAGAAAGTCAAGAAGAGGTTTCTGAGATTGCCTCTACCAGCCAAGATAGTTAATTGGAAGCAGTAGAACAGCCTGAGTCTAACAGTAGAAATTAGGCCTCTCTCAGAGAACAAGAGGAGGTGAGATGGTACTTCTCAACTCATTCTCATTCAATTTACTTTTGTATTCCCTGACCAAGCCATATGGATGATAGTGGACTACAAAAACTTAAAATTAAATCTGCTATATAGATGGCTTCTTCACTGAAAAGGATGAACGCCACCTGTGGCTCCTGTATCTAAGGTAAAGATTACCCAAAGCAGTTTGCGTGGGCATGGGAAGTACAGCAATACACGTTCACCCTTATTCCAGGGTTCTTTTAGCTCTCCTGCTTTCTGTCACAATATGGATCCCGGGGATCTTGCAATGAGAGCTAAAGAGCTTTCTGGATGCCATACAGAATAACACTATTACCTGAATTCTTAGAGAATGTCTCTGATTTACTGACATGGGATCCTACATAGCATCTTAGACCTAGTGGCCCACTGTACAGAGGTGTGACAGAGGGCACGTGACCGTGGGACTCACTCTTCCTATGGTATGCTACAAGGAGTGACTTACTGAAGGCTCAGCTAAAAAGCCAGCTCAGGATGTTACACTTAGAGGACAAAGGTGGCTTTGTCCTCTAGAATCATATGTATACTAAATATTCAATAGCATTATGTGGCCCCCTACAGCTCTATCCCCAGCAGCCAAAATACATGGGTCCAGGAACAAATAGTGGAAATACTGCTGGCCTCCATTGCCATCACTCTTAGTAGCCCATTTGCAGAATTTGTGAGTCCTATCTCCACAATTTAAGATCTTGCTGGATTAGAGATCTCAGATTCCAAGGGGTAGAGTAATAGATCTGTTAAACTTGAGGCCACAATTTAACTTTGGTCACTTTGGAATCCTTATGCTGGTAGATCAACAGTCAAAAAGAGGAGTCACTGGCTGGGATAATTAACTATGGTTACTATAAATAGCTAGGATTCTAATTACATCACAGGGCAGGGAGGCGCTTATCTAGAAGTCGGTGGTTCAGTGAGGTCACTTCTTGGTGCTCCCATGCTCAGTGACAAGTGCCAACAGGCAACTGCAGTAACCAAGCGGAGCAGCCAAGGGCGCCCAGACCTCAGAGACAGAAGTCAGCTCATCTAATCAAGCAGACCACCTGGAGCAACGGAAGGGATGGCTGCGCTGAGAGCTGTCTAGGGGCTGGAGTGGAGGAGGGAGATGGTAAGTCCAGCGTTGGCCGTGGTACTGGCTGCCGCAGCGGGGACTGCAGCTTGCCCTACTGCTGACTGTGGATTTGTCAGATGTCATGCTGGCCGCCACTTTAAAGAATCAGTGGCAGTCTACTGGGGGCCTGAGCAGATCTGAGCCTCATGAGGGTGAACGGAAGCATTTCTGATTTTATCTTGCACCAGGGGTCTCAGCACCCTCTGTCTGGCTCTACTTCTCTGCCTGAGGCCTTTCAGTTTGTTTCTGTAAGAAACAGAGGGCTTTTTAGCCCAGATCCAGACACAGCAAAGAAATGCAGGGGAGTCACACTCCTAGGGATGCCCTCAGGCCATGGGGGATGGCAGCTGGTGGGAGAAGTCCTGTCCGTCCAGGCCGGCTGGAGAATTCTGTGTGGCACCCACAGCTGCCCCCATAACCGTGTGTACGTCACTGGTTTCTCCTTCTTTATCTGTCTCCTTCTGCCCCTTCTCTTCCCTTTCTTATCAACTACCTGTGTCCAGGTTCTTTTCTCTTTTTTAAAGAACTCAAACTAAGAGATTGAGTTTAGACTTTTCTCCACACAATTATCAATCTTTGTCCCTTTGGGATTCAATTATTTATCCCTCGGCCATTTATTCATAAAAGACACAAGAGACTCAGACTGTGATTCTAAGTAAGTAAATAGAATTCAAGTCTTTCATCAATGAGATCTTATTTATTCTGCAAACTTATAAGAAAAAGAAATTTTGTGAGATGAAAAGCCTAGTATCTCTGAGTGGCAGACCCTTGTAAAATGTAAAATTAGAAATGCGTCCACAAATCATATTGCTCTGCATGAAGCCATCGTGATGTAACACCTACAAACACCAAGTGATGACGCTTGTCTTTCAAGGCTACTTTCCTCTGTCCATGGTTTCACTTTGTCCCTCTTTTCTTCCCTATCCAATAGGTGTATTTCCATATATTCTATTTTCTTTCTTTACTTTTTCTTTCTGTTTCTCTTTTAAAAACATTTCCCTTGACATTTCCCATTTTGCTGCTTCCTTTCCTTCAACCTACAATTGTGTCATTTGAGACTTTTTATAATCAGGTTCTCTTTGAATACATTTAATCCATTGCCTTGTAGTTCAGATTCTGTAGCAGTTTCTTGGAAATGATTTTTTTTTCAGGTTAATACAATGGTTTTCAAGAACAGTTCTCAAATACCAGGTTTCAGAAAGTCTCTACGGATTCCCCAAGTCCATTCTTGATTT
The DNA here is from genome assembly GCA_032199065.1 of Smutsia gigantea. Classification (NCBI taxonomy): domain Eukaryota; kingdom Metazoa; phylum Chordata; class Mammalia; order Pholidota; family Manidae; genus Smutsia; species Smutsia gigantea. Next base: position 72,455 of record JAVSCE010003345.1, read on the forward strand.
CTTAATGTCTTGTTCGTGGGAACAATCTTCAAAAATTTTTTACAAATTGGAATCTTAAAAAACAAAATGTGTTTTTGGAACCCCATTACCTCATGGCATTGAAAGCCAATTTTGGGCACAGAACTCTGTTTATGTCAATTACATCTCAGTAAACCTAGAGGAAAGAGAAGAATCTGAAAGCAAAAACACTCACATATAAAGGTACCACAATTGTTATTTTTATATACTATCAAGAACATAGGTATGCTATAGAAGCACAGATATGTCTTTTTAACAATAATCAAGACAGGGTCAATGAACAGCCACAGTCCAGAATCCTGTAAATGAAGATGCAGGATGCTTACTGTGGCTTTAAAAAAAATTAACATTTTATTGTGAAACTTTTGAAGAGACACATATAAAAAAAGGACTATTTTGTGGAAAAAGAAGGATTTCAGAAAGAGATGTGGAAGAGGAGAGGGTACTACATAGGTACCAAAAGCTAAATGCCTTTCCAGAAGAAAATAAAAAAAAGTATTTAGAAGGGGAAATGTAATAAAGCAGAGTAAACATCATCAGAATTTATTTTCCCTTTTCACATTTCTTTTTTCCTTTTTCCCTTCATTTTTCCAAGTTTTCCACAGTACCTTTCATTTTGAAATAATATTTAAAATTGATTGAGTTTTTTAAATCTTTGCTGAGCACTTCCACACAGCATGAAAAATGAAACAATTGACTTAAAAGCTACAGAATGTATCTCCTCATTGTCCACCATGTACTAGAATTTCGCTTTTTGAAATCAGTTAAAAGCCTGCCATCTCTAAACTATTTTCTCAGTTGAATAGCTAATGTAGACTTGTAATCCATGCTTTCGCACCTTGAATACATGACCCCTTTGTGGGTTTCCTGCAAGTTTATCTCTTTGCCTTTCCCTTGAATCTATTTCTTTTTTCCCTCACATTCAACCACCTAAGCAAGAAAAGGGGTTCCGTTCAATGTGGCAGTGATGGAGGTGAGTGACTGCAAAATAAACTTCTAGAAAGCAGAGCTGTTTGGCCATGTGGTTTTCCCCTCGCCCAGTCAGTAACTGGGACGTGACAACACAACAGCTTATGTCCACCATCTTCCTTCTGAGGACCCCTGCCCCAGGGCTGGGGTGGGTGGTGGGAAGGTTGAATTGAAAGACAATGTGAATGACATCGTGCTGACATCTCATTTAAATGTCCTCTAACCTGAGGTGCTTTGTGAAGTGTGACCTGTATGTTGTGTCCCTTTCTAAAGATTTTGCCTCAGCAAACACTGATGCATCTCCCCGAATACCACAAACCAAGGAAAAACATTGATGTGAGTTTCAAAGGGTTCAGTGTATCACTATAGTAACCAAACTGATTTGCTGAATGGGCTGCAGTATCCAACAAAAGACAGAAAATAAATTGGAGCTGATTTGGTAGGAAATGTCTCATTTTCCAAAACTTGTTACAGTTAATGAGGATGCCAGAGTTTCTTAGCATCCGCACTGTGACTCTTTCTTCCTAATCATGAAACATTAGCATTTCAAGACTCAGGAACTTGGGTGAGGAAGGACATTGGTGGAATATGTGGCCATTTCCTGGACACTTCTGAGTTCACAGTTGAATGGTAAAATAGGATTTTTTCCAACCTCTAGATTTATTTAATATCTTTTACATCAAGTGAGGAAAATATCTGTAAGGTAAACGTAAGCTTTAAAGGAACCAAATATATAAAACCATACACAGTTGTTCCCAATTATTTGTTACCTAATCCGTGTTTAATGCTAAGCCAAATCTGTATTCTGCAGCCTTTACAATTTAATTAAATGTTCCCTTCTATTAATTAGAGAACTACTAAGCCATTATTGATTACCAGCCTCTTTTTGCCATGCAGGCTGTATTCTGGGTTACATAACAGGGCCAGTGGAGTGTCCAAGTGTCCTTCTTTCCCATACCAAATGCTGGGCTGTTCCCTCACATGCTGTTCTGTACTCTCTCTGGTACAACATCTGTTGACTTAAGTCAGACTATTTTGTTTAACCATACATATTTATTTAAAATGAACCTTGGACTCTGATAAGGTTGCTGTTGTCAGTGTGAATGTTATTTCTTTTCAAAATGTTAAGAGATTTGTAGTTTGGAAGAAGCCACACTCCCGATACAACAGAAGACCAAAGGTCTGGCTTCTCTGCAGAACACTGCCAGCTCTAGACTAGGGTCTCTTGGCATCCTTCTTCAGCTAAACTTTTCTGACATGATCTACAGCCAAGTTCCCATCCACTTTCTCTTAGCAGTACATTTTCTCAGACTACAGAGCTCTCATTAAGAGCAGAGCTCAACACACCGTACCTACGCTTTTTTTTTTCCTAAAACAATTCTATGTTCAGAGCAAGCTTGGGCTAAGCACATATGAATGACGCCAAAAAATAAATAAATAAATCTTGTTGATGTTAACCCAACACACTTGCTTCCACTACATGTTCTGAATGTTTTATTTTTCTCTGTGATACTTACTATTATTATTTTTATTAATCTGTACCAGGATTTCTACTATTATTTTAGAACAACAAAAATATTTGGAACAGCCCTGAGAAACAGTGTCAGTTTGCCAGTATTGATAGATATAAAGTTATATACAAGAGGTTTTATTTCTAGTATCACTTTATACTCAGAAATTCAACATGATTCGAAAATGTTTTGCCTTGAAAGTGATACAATAATGTAATGTTTCCTTTGTGGTGATTATAATAGCAATAAAAATTATAGCATGCTCTTTGTTTTTTATTCAGTTATTTAATAGTAGATGGCATTTTGTTTTTCAGCAAGAGATTTATTGAAAATTGAATAGCTTTTTTGAAAATTTAGTAGTGGTTTAAAACTAAACAAATGATCTGTTTAGGTTTTTTAAAGGGTAAAAAATCACGAGAAGGTAATAAATCTCTTATGCAGCCCAAGGCTTCAGTATTTATGAACTCTCACTATATTTAGGCAAAGGTAATTCCAAACACAACAGATACGAACAGTTATAAATAAAAAAGCAGTTTTACTCGAAAAAAAATGTCATACTTGTTTAATCTAAGTAGTTGGTTATAAAAATCTGTACAATGTATTCTCTCAGCCAGAGTAAATGCTTCACATTTGTGGTTGGACCCTGATGAGTGGCAGTGTTTTAAGTGGCAATACCAACAGGTTTGTGAGGTTGTGCTTTTCAGAGAAGAGGAAAGATGTCCTGGTGATGAGAGGGCTGTGCTTCAGGAATGCGCTAATAGAGAGGCAGAGATTCTTCTAAGGAAACTTTTGAGAGATATAATGCCAGGTGTGAAAGATACTGAATTTCCTGTTTCCTTTCACAAGTGATTTTATTGCTACTACATAAGTATCTAAGAATATATCATGGCCCTATGGGGGAAAAAAAATGAAAACTTGACAGTTAATCTCTGTATATTAACCAACAGATAGTAAGCTGGGAGGAGATAGATCTGTGGTACGTGCTCTTCATTGTCTCTGAACTGGTTGGCCTCCTACACTTCGTGCTTTATGGGAGGCTATGAAAAGAACCCAGTTTTCTTCTTATGATGCAGCTGCCTGAGGAAGGTTCTTGTTGGTCTTGTGGACTCTGATTTGGCTTCTGGCTCCCCAAACCTTCTGGAGGGTAGATTCCTGGTGAAGATTATTGATAATACTGCCCCAGAGTTGAGTAGATGCAGCTCCTGTTCTTTGATTCTTATGAAGAAACTGTAGAATGCCAGATCTGCCTCAGGGATATCATGAAAAACACTAGATTGTAAAGTAGAGTATCAAGAAATAACAAATTCTGTTTTAGATCTTATACATGGAGAGGAATCAACTTTAAACATAAATGGATTAGTTTAATGAAGGCATGGAGTGATTCAAGCAGACGCACCGTAAGCAGATACTTCGTAACAGAGCTCGTTCTTCCTAAGGGCTCGTGTGAATTAGGCGCATCACCATTCAGTGGGCGAGGTAATTAAAAACCAGCTAGCATAAGGAAATGAAAAAGATTGTTTTAAGGTAAAATTCATTTTGACTGTAAATTGACACCTAGTCTCTGGGGCAACGGTGTATGCAATTCCTTAAATATTTGAACATATTTATACAGAGAAACTTATTTGGTCTTAGTACATATGTGCCCTCTCTGAATCACCCCTGGCTGGCCAGATAGATGCAAGATCAAGGTGGATATAACCATAATTCTCACTACAAATGATGTGTTTAAGTTTTTTAAAGGGTAAAAAGTCACGAGAAGGTAATAAATCTCTTGTAAATCTTATAAATCACTACACTTAAGAAATCTACTCTGTGTAAATTAGTCCCTCTTGAGTTCATTAAATAACACTTTTCACACATTTATTGTCAATGGTGACATTGAAGTAGACCAGAGGAGATCTCTATTAGAATCACTTATTAATATATAGTGCACCCAAATTGGTTTTCCAATCATTTTTCTTACATCAAGAAACTATCTTGGCCAACATGTTTGATGTGATCTAACAATATTTAAGAGTATTTCTGCCTCACCTAGCATAGGGTGTCAATATATGTAAAGCCAATTGGAGAGTTCTCTGATCTTTGGCAGTTTTAAAATGGAATTGTTTATTGTCTATCATTTTTAATCATGTAATTGAAAGGCCAACTAGCTAGGGAGATTCAAGATTTAAAGGCCTAAGTACGGCTGTTGAAATGCTGGTGTTTGGTAATCCAACCCAATGAAACTTAATTTCCATGGATGACAAAGCCATCAGAATAAATGCATGGGAGCTACAAAATAAAACGGTAGTCAAATTGTTGTTTTACCTAAGATTTTCAAAAAGTAAAAATTAGAAACTTTCTAAAAAGTTTCTTAAGTGGTTATCATACATTATAGCATAAATGCAAGTTTTTCTGGAAACACTTTTTTTCCCCTATAATTTCCATCTCTTTATCTATAAGAGATTGTTATTATTGTGAATTAGAATTAAATTTAAAACATTTAAGGATCACTATAGATAACACTGTTAACATCATGCTCATTAGAAGGTAAGGGGCTAAAAAAGTCACATGGGTTAAAACTGGTAAGTTTTCTATTAATGGTTTTTCTGATTTATTGATGGTTGCTGGATTATGACAAAATATATCATTTGCTTAAATTAAAAAAAATTTATTAGAAAGATATTGGTTTCGGTGATTGAACTTTTTACTCTAGATTATGAGCGTCAATAATTTAGTATTTTTCGTTATATATAAAGGAAGTGATTTATTTTTAATGAACCAGCTCTGTTTAAGTGCAGACTCTACCATTTGCTAGCTCTCTGACCTGGGACGAAGTACTCAAGCTCTTATTCTATGTGTGCCTCAGTTCACTCATCTGTAAAACCAGGACAGTAACGGTTTCTACCTGTTAACAGTTCTTTTTTTTTTTTAACATAATTTATTTTATTATCATTAATTTACAATTACATGTGCAATATTAAGATTATTAAACTACCCCCTTCATCAGGTCCCCCCCACCAACCCCATTACAGTCACTGTCCATCAGCGTACTGAGATGCTATAGAATCACTACTTGTCTTCTCTGAGTTGTACTGCCCTCCCCGTGCCCCCCCAACATTACATCTGCTAATCGTAATGCCCCTTTTTCCCTCTTATCCCTCCCTTCCCACCCATTTTCCCCAGTCCCTTTCCCTTTGGTAACTATTAGTCCGTTCTTGGGTTCTGTGAGTCTGCTGCTGTTTTGTTCCTTCAGTTTTTTTCTTTGTTCTTATACTGCACATATGAGTGAAATCGTTTGATACTTGTTTTTTTCGGCTTGGCTTATTTCACTGAGCATAATACCCTCTAGCTCCATCCATGTTGTTGCAAATGGTAGGATTTGTTTTCTTCTTATGGCTGAATAATATTCCATTGTGTATATGTACCACATCTTCTTTATCCATTCATCTACTGATGGACACTTAGGTTGCTTGCTTCCATTTCTTGGCTATTGTAAATAGTGCTGCAATAAACATAGGGGTGCATCTGTCCCTTTCAAATTGGGCTGCTGCATTCTTAGGGTAAATTCCTAGGAGTGGAATTCCTGGGTCAAATGGTATTTCTATTTTGAGTTTTTTGAGGAACCTCCATACTGCTTTCCACAATGGTTGAACTAATTTGCAGTCCCACTAGCAGTGTAGGAGGGTTCCCGTTTCTCCACATCCTCGCCAACATTTGTTGTTGTTTGTGTTTTGGATGTTGGCCATCCTCACTGGTGTGAGGTGATATCTCATTGTGGTTTTAATCTGCATTTCTCTGATGATTAGCGATGTGGAGCATCTTTTCATGTGCCTGTTGGCCATCTGAATTTCTTCTTTGGAGAAGTGTCTATTCATGTCCTCTGCCCATTTCTTAATTGGATTATTTGCTTTCTGTTTGTTAAGGTGCATGAGTTCTTTATATATTTTGGATGTCAACCCTTTATCAGATACTTTTTTATGAATATATTCTCCCATACTGTAGGATGTCTTTTTGTTCTACTGATGGTGTCCTTTGCTGTACAGAAGCTTTTCAGCTTGATATAGTCCCACTTGTTCATTTTTGCTTTTGTTTCCCTTGCCCGGGGAGATATGTTCATGAAGAAGTTGCTCATGTTTATGTCCAAGAGATTTTTGCCTATGTTTTTTTCTAAGAGTTTTATGGTTTCATGACTTACATTCAAGTCTTTGATCCACCTTGAGTTTACCTTTGTGTATGGGGCTAGACAGTAGTCCAGTTTCATTCTCTTACATGTAGCTGTCCAGTTTTTCCAACACCAGCTGCTGAAGAGGCTGTCATCTCCCCATTGTATATCCAAGGCACTTTCATCAAATATTAATTGACTGTATATGTTTGGGTTAATGTTTGGATTTTCTATTCTGTTCCACTGGTCTGTGGGTCTGTTTTTGTGCCAATACCAAATTGTCTTGATTACTGTGGCTTTGTAGTAGAGCTTGAAGTCAGGGAGTGTAATTCCCCCTGTTTTATTCCTCCTTCTCAGGATTGCTTTGGCTATTCGGGGTCTTTTGTGGTTCCATATGAATTTTAGAATTATTTGTTCCAGTTCATTGAAGAAAGCTGTTGGTAGTTTGATAGGGATTGCATTGAATCTGTAGATTGCTTTAGGTAGTATAGCCCTTTTGACAATATTTATTCTTCCTAGCCAAGAGCATGGGATGCATTTCCATTTGTTAGTGTCCTCTTTAATTTCTCTTAGCAGTGTCTTGTAGTTTTCAGAGTACAGGTCTTTCACTTCCTTGGTTAGGTTTATTCCTAGGTATTTTATTCTTTTTGATGCAATAGTGAATGGAATTGTTTTTCTGATTTCTCTTTCTGTTAGTTCATCATTAGTGTATAGGAAAGGAACAGATTTCTGTGTGTTAATTTTGTATCCTGCCACTTTGCTGAATTCAGATATTAGTTCTAGTAGTTTTGGAATGGAGTCTTTAGGGTTTTTTATGTACAGTATCATGTCATCTGCAAATAGTGACAATTTGACTTCTTCTTTACCAATCTGGATGCCTTGTATGTCTTTGTTTTGTCTGATTGCTGTGGCTAGGACCTCCAGTACTATGTTGAATAACAGTGGAGAGAGTGGGCATCCTTGTCTTGTTCCCGATCTTAGATGAAAAGCTTTCAGCGTCTCGCTGTTAAGTATGATGTTAGCTGTGAGTTTGTCATATATAGCCTTTATGATGTTGAGGTACTTGCCGTCTATACCCATTTTGTTGAGAGTTTTAATCAGGAATGGATGCTGAATTTTGTCAAATGCTTTTTCAGCATCTATGGAGATGATCATGTGGTTTTTGTTCTTCTTTTTGTTGATGTGGTGGATGATGTTGATGGATTTTCGAATGTTGTACCATCCTTGCATCCCTGGGATGAATCCCACTTGATCATGGTGTATGATCCTCTTGATGTATTTTTGAATTCGGTTTGCTAATATTTTGTTGAGTATTTTTGCATCTACGTTCATCAGGGATATTGGTCTGTAATTTTCTTTTTTGGTGAGGTCTTTGCCCGGTTTTGGTATTAGAGTGATGCTGGCTTCATAGAATGAGTTTGGAAGTATTCCCTCCTCTTCTATTTTTTGGAAAACTTTAAGGAGAATGGGTGTTATTTCTTCTCTATATGTCTGGTAGAATTCAGAGGTGAATCCATCAGGCCCAGGGGTTTTGTTCTTGGGTAGTTTTTTGATTACCAATTCGATTTCGTCGCTGGTGATTGGTCTGTTTAGTTTTTCTGTTTCTTGCTTGGTCAGTCTTGGAAGGTTGTATTTTTCTAAGAAGTTGTCCATTTCTTCTATGTTTTCCAGCTTGTTAGCATGTAGATTCTCATAATATTCTCTTATGATTCTTTGTATTTCTGTGGGGTCCGTCGTGATTTTTCCTTTCTCATTTCTGATTGTGTTTATGTGTGTAGATTCTCTTTTTCTCTTAATGAGTCTGGCTAGGGGTTTATCTATTTTGTTTATTTTTTCAAAGAACCAGCTCTTGGTTTCATTGATTTTTTCTATTGTTTTATTCTTCTCAATTTTATTTATTTCTTCTCTAATCTTTATTATGTCCCTCCTTCTGGTGACTTTGGGCCTCATTTGTTCTTCTTTTTCCAATTTCAGTAATTGTGTCTTTAGACTATTCATTTGGGAATGTTCTTCCTTCTTTAAATAGCCCTGGATTGCAATATACTTTCCTCTTAGAACTGCCTTTGCTGCGTCCCACAGAAGTTGTGGCTTTGTGTTGTTGTTGTCATTAGTCTCCATATATTCTTTGATTTGTTTTGATTTGGTTGTTAACCCATTGATTAATTAGGAGAGTGTTGTTAAGTCTCCATGTATTTGTGAGCCTTTTTGATTTCTTTCTAAAATTTATTTCTAGTTTTATACCTTGGTGATCTGAGAAGTTGGTTGGTAGGATTTCAATATTTTTGAAATTACTGAGGTTCTTTTTGTGGCCTAGTATGTGGTCTATTCTGGAAAATGTTCCATGTGCACTTGAGAAGAATGTGTATCCTGTTGCTTTTGGGTGTAGAGTTCTATAGATGTCTGTTAGGTCCATCTGTTCTAGTGTGTTGTTCAGTGCCTCTGTGTCTTTACTTATTTTCTGTCTGGTTGATCTGTCCTCTGGAGTGAGTGGTGTGTTGAAGTCTCCTACGATGAATGCATTGCTGTCTATTTCCTCCTTTAATTCTGTTAGTCTTTGTCTCACATATGCTGGCCCTCCTGTGTTGGGTGCATATATATTTATAATGGTTATATCTTCTTGTTGGACTGACCCCTTTATCATTATGTAATGTCCTTCTTTATCTCTTGCTACTTTCTTCGTTTTGAAGTCTATTTTGTCTGATACAAGTACTGCAACACCTGCTTTTTTCTCTTTGTTGTTTGCATGAAATATCTTTTTCCATCCCTTCACTTTTAGTCTGTGTATATCTTTGGATTTGAGGTGAGTTTCTTGTAGGCAGCATATAGATGGGTCTTGCTTTTTTATCCATTCTGTTACTCTGTGTCTTTTGATTGGTGCATTCAGTCCATTTACATTTAGGGTGATTATTGATAGGTATGTACTTATTGCCATTGCTGGCTTTAGATTCGTGGTTACCAAGGTTCAAGGGTTGCTTCTTCACTATCTAACAATCTAACTTAACTTTCTTGTTAAGTTATTGTAAACACAGTCTGATGTTTCTTTATTTCTCTCCCTTCTTATTCCTCCTCCTCCATTCTTTCTATAATAGGTGTTTTATTCTTTGCCTTTAGTTAGTATTTGGATGGTCTGCTTTCTTTGCTATGATTTTATTTTCTCTGGTGACATCTTTTTAGCCTTAGGTGTGCCTCCATCTAGAGCAGTCCATTTAAGATATCCTGTAGTGGTGGTTTATGAGAGGCAAATTCTCTCAACTTTCGTTTGTCTGGAAATTGTTTAATCCCTCCATCATATTTAAATGATAATCGTGCTGGATACAATATTCTTGGTTCGAGGCCCTTCTGTTTCATTACGTTAAATATATCATACCATTCTCTTCTGGCCTGTAAGGTTTCTGTTGAGAAGTCTGATGATAGTCTGATGGGTTTTCCTTTGTAGGTGATCTTTTTTCTCTCTCTTGCTGCCTTTAATACCTTGTCTTTATCTTTGATCTTTGCCATCTTAATTATTATGTGTCTTGGTGTTGTCTTCCTTGGGTCCCTTGTGTTGGGAGATCTATGAACTTCGGTGGACTGCCAGACTACTTCCTTCCCCAGCAAGGGAAAGTTTTCAGCAATTATTTCTTCAAAGACACTTTCTATCCTTTTTTCTCTGTCTTCTTCCTCTGGTACTCCTATAATGCGAATATTGTTCCGTTTGGATTGGTCACACAGTTCTCTTAATATTCTTTCATTCCTAGAAATCCTTTTATCTCTCTCTGCCTCAACTGCTCTGTACTCCTGTTCTCTGTTTTCTATTCCATTAACAGTCTCTTGCATTTCATCCATTCTGCTGTTAAGCCCGTCGATCGCTTGTCTGATTTCTGCATTGTCTTTTCTCAGTTCCCTCACTTCCTCCCTCAGCTCTTGCACATTTCTCTGTAGGTCCATCAGCATGGTTATGACTTTTATTCTGAATTCTTTTTCAGGGAGTCTGTGCATTTCCATCCCTTCAGACTCCCTCTCTGGGGTTGTCTGGTTGATTTTGGTCTGAACCATATTCCTCTGTCTTTTCATGGCTGTATAATTGGTCACTGATAGTTGCCACGTATGTCAGCTGGGCTCTTTAAGACTTTAAAAAGAGAAGAAAAAAAAAGAGAAAAAAAGAAAAAAAAGAAGAAAAAAAGAAAGAAAGAAAAAAAGAAAAAAAGAAAGAAAAGCAAAAACAAAAACAAAA
>JAVSCE010003346.1:0-41269 GCA_032199065.1 Smutsia gigantea
CTTGTCTTTTTCAGCTTGGCTTATTTCACTGAGCATAATATCCTCTAGCTCCATCCATGTTGTTGCAAATGGTAGGATTTGTTTTCTTCTTATGGCTGTATAATATTCCATTGTGTATATGTACCACATCTTCTTTATCCATTCATCTACGCCCAGGAAACTTTTTCAACCAGTCCTTCAGGTGATTTCTTATGCACATTTAAGTTTGGGAATCACTGGTCTAACACAATCACTTCCTTATGTACACTCAGTTCCATGTTCCTCTTGCCCTTCTATTTACAAAGAAAACCTCAAGCCACACGGAATCCCACTCTGAGATAACTCCAGAGCCCACACATGAGCCGTTCCTCATGGCTGGAGGAATCACGAACAAAGATGACTAGCCACAAATTCATGACCTTTACATGGGCTTTCTGTGCCACCTAGCTATTACATTCTCCTGATTCATTCATCTTCCTACCTGCCTCATGACTAGTTCATCTGTTCCCTTGTTTCCACAAACCTCCATAATAACCCCTTCTTTTCACTCTCAAACAAAGATTTTGTTTACTCTAGCAATGAGAAAAATGGAAACAACCAGAATTTCCATAACTTCACTACCTACATTTATCATTTACTCACACTGGTGTACATATATTTTGCCTACCTTCCTTCCTTATGTGGAAGAACCATCCCACCAATTTTGTCTGCATCCTATCCACTTTCAAGGCCAACTCTAAAGCATGACTCCTGGACTTGTCCCCTCATTTTCCAGCAGGATTCATGATTTAAGTCTCCCAGATGATTTCCATTAGCTCACAATTCTGTAATATTCTGTAATCTCTCCATCTTAACTGTATGTCTTTCTTGCCTCCACATCTCCCTCTAGATAACCCCCATTTCTCCTCACATTTTAGAACAGAGGTTGGCAAACTTCTTCTGCAAAGGGCAAGTAGCCAATATTTTATTCTTTGTGGGCTAGGTGGCCTCAGTCACAACAGCTCAGGTCTGCCATTGTAGCATGAAAGATGCAATAGACAAAACATAAATGAATAAGTGTAGCTGTCTTCTGATAAAACTTCATTTATAGAAATAGATGGAAGATTGTAGATTGTCAACTCCTGCTAAAGAGTAAAACTCTCTGAAACACCTGCTTCTAATCATTGAATTCATATCATAGGCTCCCATTTTTTCTTGATTTCACTCAGGCTTTATTCTCCAGAACTCTAGGGAAACACCAGTTATCAAGGTGAGCAATGCTAACTTTATTGGTCATTTTAGTGTCTCATTTCACTTGTTCCAAAAGCAGCATTTGGCACATTGTTCACTACCTCCATGCCCAGCCTACCACTCTTCCTTGACTGTCTTCCTGCTACTGGTTGCTCCCTATTTCCTTTGCCAAATCTTTCTCTTCTCGCCAGTGCATAAATGTTAGCATGCCCCAGAAATCAGTCTTCATACATTCCCTCTTCTCAACCTTGACTTTCTTTATATGTACTCCCTTAACTCTGAATCTTATATTTCCAACCTGTGCTTTCCCCTTCTGCTTATTATCCAACATCTTTAGTTTCATAACATGTGTACAATCCAATCACTTCATGTTATTGCCACTACTTCTATTTGGGTCAAGTCTTTATCATTTCTTGCTTGGATTGTTGCAATAATTCAAAACTGATCTGCTTTCTTTCAACGTTGCCCAGATGCCACAGTTTCTGAGCACCAGGGTGATCCTTTTAAAACATCACTAAATTCATATCACTTGTCCTCTTGATACCTTCCAAACATTTCCTCTTTCATACTCATACTGGTCTCCAGAATCCTAGTGTCCTGAGCTCTGCCTCATCTCTGACCTCATTTCCTGCTGATGCTCCTAAGATGCCCACCCACTGAGCTTGCTCACTGCCCCGAAACTTGTGTCCTTGTTACTCTTCAAACAAATCAGGTTCCCTTCCATCTCAGGTATTTTGCACTCTTCCCTCAAATAGCTTCATGCCTCATTCCCTTATTTTCTTCTCATCTCTGCCCATGAAAATATTTATGAGGGCTTTCCAGAGCCATCCATTAAAATACTAATAGCCACTCTATTCCCACCTCAACACCACCCTTTCTCTTACTCTGTGTCACTTTTTATTTTGCACTTACCACTAGCTGGTATATTGTAACTCTAGGGGAAAATACGGTCCCAGCCCAGGGCAAATAACCTTTGAAGCCGAAATCAGTCAAAGGGAGAAATGAAGTGGGAGAAACCTGTTTATTGGTTGCAAGCAGGTGTCTACTTCAGCTCTCCCGTGTCTCTTGTGACCTGACTGCAAAAGGACACCACCACATCTCTTCAGTCCCAGTGAGCACTTGCTCCTGCCCCCTTTGTAATCACCTATTGATATGGAGATGGTCACTTCTCTCCACCCCTTGGAAACACCTATTGATATGGAGATACACTAAGGCCAGGCAAGAGATTCTGGAAATATTACAAATTTATCCACAGATATTATATATTTAGCAATTTGTTTAATTGCTAGACCTATTATTTGATTGACAGACATTTTATTATCTATCATTCCCCAACTAGAACATAAGCTCAGTGAGGGCAAGGACTTTAGATTTGGGGTTGCTATCTTGCTGGTTCCTAGAACAGTGTCTGGTACTCTCCTGTGTATTTAAGTATTTTCTGAGTGAACACTGAATAACTGCATCTTTTTCCTCTCTTCCCCATTCTAATCCTCCTCTTGTCATTCATTGCAACTACATACCATTCATCCAACAAATTTTAAAACCTCATGATAACCATGACTCTTCCTCTTATTGCTTGGGAATTTCTTAGTAATGAAAACTGTAGATTCCTCTTCCATCACCATATCACTCAGGATCTTCCCTTGGCAATATTTGTGATTTACAACTCTAGACTAGCTGGCTTTTACTACTAGCTCATTCAGTTTCTACTGCATGGTTTTTCGGACACTCAGCCCTTCCATCAATCTGTCCTCTCCTACACTGTTAAAAGTGTATTCCTAACCACATGACTCCTTGGCTTGAGAACTTTATATGGTTCTCCATGGCCAGACAGTTCTTGTCAAACTATTTGTAGTAAAGCACTTGCTGTTTTTCTTTTTCAATTTATTTCAGACTAATATTTTTATGAAACACAATTTAAAGGCAATGAAAAAATAATAACCTACAAAATACAAGCCCAATGTTTGTTATTAGATAGAGCAGATATAAAATTACATTTTAGTTAATATAATTGGAATGAAATAATAGGGGCAAATAAAAATTTCAAAAATTATACAAATTGGTTATTGCAAGTAAAAGTATGGAATATATGTATAGAAATTTTTTGCTGCTGTAATACTAGTCTTTTGTTCTGTAATTAGAAATAAAATAATAAGGCAAATGGCAAATCCCTATGTATAATGCATATATATGTATGCTTTGAACCAATAACCATGTATGTCAATACCTTAAGTTATGAATGTGAAAAAGGAGCTTGTTTCTTGCTTGCTCGCTCATCTAATCCAGGTTGTGTTGATAGCAACTATACCTGCAGGGTATAATGTAAATTTAAATTAAGTTTTGTTTTAACAATACTCATTGGACAATCAGTGCTTACGGAAGTGGAAGAAGAGGTTTTAAAGTGATCACAGCAAACTCCAAATATTCATTTTTTCTTTCATGCAGAATGAAGTAAATAATGCTGTATTTTCAAAAGTCATTTTCAATTCTTTGCCAGTAGCAAGTTCCAATACTTTATCATGGAATATCATAGATAAATTTAAACTATATTTTAATGAAAAAGGTAAATTCTAGATCCATGAATTTCCTATGTATTAGTTTACTTTTGATGGAAAATTAAATTTTTGAAACTTTCTAACAGTTTGTAAGTTGTTCTGTCATAACCCTGCATAGATGTATAGCAGCAAGACCATCACATTTTCATTAAAAATACTGTTAATTACTAACATGATAAAATCATTTGTAGAACTCTGTTCTTATAATCTCTTAACTTTTACTTTTGTTTGATCTTACCTCCCATTTGCATGACTAATTTAAATTACTAAATTTAAAACACTACAGACATGACTTAAAATTTATTAGTATGATTAATTTAAAATACTAAAAATGGGAGAGAGACAAGTCTGTTTATTTCACATTTTTTTAAAAGTTGGGACCAAACTGGTTACTTCTCTTGCAGACTCCCTAAGAATTCATTCTATCGTTTAAACTTTCACAACACATTTTTCTCTTCATAACCATCAATACCTCAACATGCAGCACAGTTCTTTATGATTAGCTACTTCATCACCACATAGTAATGAGAATACTTTAAAATTTAATAATTGTGTAACTCACAATTGTTACTATGTCACCAAATCACTGTTTAGTTCCATTCACATTTTTTTTTCAGAGCAAAACTTTACTCAGTGACAAGAAGCAGTGTGTTGAATTCTTATCCAGTGCAAACTCCTTAATCTACATTACACGTGTATAATATTTTACTTTCATCACAGCTGTGCCATCAAATGAATATACATCTATACAGAATAAGCACAAAACCACAATTGGTGACATGGATTATGGCCTCCAATGTTGAGACAATGTGAATTTACCATACTATTTTAGGCATAGGTATTCTCAATGACTGCACTTATTTCATCACAGACTGCTGACCAACAGTCCAGTCCACACACACCAAAGCAGTAGCACTGTTCTAAGAGGGATTTAACACCTTCTCTCCTTTGCCAATGCCTCGTCTTTCTCCCTCCTCACTCTGTTGATAACCTTGCTTGATGCTTCACTGGGAAAACTGAAGCAAGCAGGAGAGACTTTCACAGACTTCTGCTATCACATCTACCACCAGCCACCATCAGCCCCCCACATCCCCACATTTTGTTTTTTCCCCACCTTGCTCTCAGCTAAGCCAGCCCTTGCACTTGCATGTTAGAAACTGTCCTTTCTTATGGACTCAAAAATATCACCCCAACAATTCTCCCTGTCATACATCAATTTTTTGCTTTCTGTCGGATTTTCCTATTGAATGCAATATGTGATTTCTTCCATTTGAAAAATTACACAGACACACAAACTTGTCCTCACTTCCTGCTCCTGGTATGTTATAATTTCTTTGCTTCTCTTGACAATAAAAGCCCTTGAAAGCATTGTCTATTGCATTGCCTTCAATTAAGCTTTTTTTCTTTTCTTTGAAGCCCCCTCTAATAGGATTCCACTCCCCACTTCTTGAGCAGAACTACTCAACTAGGTCACCAATGGCTTCCATATTGCTAGACCTAGTAGTCAATTCTCAGACTTCATCTTACTTAAAGCTCAGATTACATTATTTTATTTTTATTTTTTGACACTCTTCTCTATTTATTCTCACTCCCTTGGTTGTCTCTTTCAATTGCAAGGTTTTAAATCCTCAGTATATGACAATGACTTACATTGCTACAACTTTAGCTCAGATCTCCTTGGATCCCAAGCTTGCATATTCCTTCTCTCCTTGTCACGTCCACTACAATACTGAATGTACAGAACTAATATCAGTGTATGGAAACTCCACTCATCCAATTGCTCAGGCAAGTCTTCCTTGAAGCCTTTCTCTCAGACATTTACATCAAATCCCTCAGCAAATTTTGTTGGACCTATATTCAAAGATCCAGAATTTAACCACTTCTCACCATTTCTGTCATTGAAAATTATCATTTTGAAGAATCTGCTAACACATTTTCTCAATACCACTGATGTCCATTAGTGCAAAAATAAAATACCTATGACATTTATCTATCTATGATATTCCTATTAAGATACCATTACAAATCTACCCAAATTACTAGGCAGCAACTCAAAATTAAGAAAACTATTTCAAAAATATTAACATGAAACAAATCCTGGTAGGAAAACAACTGACTCAAAAGACTGGTGGCTCAAACAATGTTACCACTATATCCTATCCAATGAAACATACACAGGTATATTCCAGACCACTGCAATACAGCAAATATCACAATAAAACAAGTCAAGTGACTTCTTGGTTTCTTGGTGCACATAAAAGTTATGTTTACATTATACTGTAGTCTGCTAAGTGTGACACAGCATTGTGTCTAAAAAAAAAGTGTGTACCAGAATTAAAAATACTTGATTGCTAAAAATAGCTGTCACCTGAGCTTTCAGCAAGTCTAATCACTAATCACTAATCACAATAATAATGAGAAGTCTGAAATATTGCAAGAATTACAAAAACGGGACACAGAGAGATGAAGTGAGCAAATCCTAATGGAAAGATGGTACCAATAGCTTGCTCAATGCAGGGTTGCCACAAACCTTTCACTTATTAAAAATGCAGTATCTGCTGCTTCACATTGCTAATTATCAGGGAAATGCAAATTAAAACCACAATGAGATATCACCTCATACCAGTTAGGATGGCCAACGTCGGAAAGGCTAGGAACAACAAATATTGGCAAGGATGCAGAGAAAGAGGAACCCTCGTACACTGCTGGTAGGAATGTAAACTAGTTCAACCATTGTGGAAAGCAGTATGGAGGTTCCTCAAAAAACTGAAAATAGAAATACCACTCCTAGGAATTTACCCAAAGAAAACAAGTTCTCAGATTCAAAAAGACATATGCACTCTTATGTTTATCACAGCACTATTTACAGCCAAGATATGGAAGCAACCTAAGTGTCCATCAGTAGATAAATGGATAAAGATGAGGTGGTATGTATACACAATGGAATACTATTCAGCCATAAGAAAGAAACAAATCCTACCATTTTTAACAACATGGATGGAGCTAGAGGGTATTATGCTCGGTGAAATAAGCTAGGCAAAGAAAGACAAATACCAAATGATTTCCCTCATTTGTGGAGTATAACAATGAAGCAAAACTGAAGGAACAAAATAGCAGCAAACTCAGAGACTCCAAGAAGGGACTAGCGGTGTGGGAGGGCTGTGGGAGGGGTGTGGGAGGGAGGGAGAAGGGGATTGAGGGGTATGATGATTAGTACACATTTTGTGGGGGGGACCATGGGGAAGACAGGGTAGCACAGAGAAGACAAGTAGTGACTCTGTGGCATTTTGCTACACTGATGGACAGTGACTTCAGTGTGGTATGAGGGGGACTTGATAATACAGGTGAATGTAGTAACCACAATGTTTTTCATGTGAAACCTTCATGAGAGTGTATATCAATGATACCTTAATTTAAAAAATGCAGTATCTGCAAAGTGTGACAAAGTGAAGCACAGTAAAATGAGGTACACCTGTACTGAAAGATTTAAGAGAGTCAATATTGATGAAAACAATCAGAAGATTCAGTCATTCGGCGTGAAGAAAATCAGCCAGTGGAATGAGGAAACCATATATAAATCCAGGCAAAATCACTAAATTCAAATGTTACAAAGATTATAGTCATCATCTTAGTCAAAATCTTTCAATTTTTTCTTTTTTGGTTCTCTTCTTCGTTTTTCTTATGAAATTAATAGCCAAAGTTCTGAGATCACCAATACATTTCTGACCTTGGAAAAATCCCAACACTGACAGTTTTTTTTATACCTTAAGACTCGTTATTAACATTACCCAAATCTACAGTTTTGTACTCCCTAGCGTAAGTAATCAAATGGTGCAGGCTTCCTCAAGCGGGGTAAACGTATTCAACAACCACTCAACACCAACTTTGTGATAGTTTATGTAAAATGTTGGCAGTTCACGTCGGCAAGACAGAAACCATTTCTGTTTTCTGTGTCTCGCACTGCATCTGTTTGTTGAGTTTCTGATTCCCCTTGAGCTTGTGTTAACCTCTTTGAGTTACTGCAGGTGACAGAAACTGCAGGTCCCCGTCAGCTTTCAAAACAAATCACCCCAAATTATCTACGTCTTTTTCTTTCCAGCTTGTGTGGGGAAGTTAGCAAAAAGAAACAAAGAGCTAAAACTTTGTTTAAGAATGATAGAAACCTTAATAACATTACTGAGATAAATCTATTCTTTGTGGGGAGAAGCTGAAAGAGTTAAGGTTAGGGTCTTTTAGCATGTTAAATGATATCATGAATAATGAATTTCATGATGCCACAAACTCTACAAACTCAGATATCTATCAGTCAAATCTTTTGTGTGTTCACCTCCATAGTACCTTCCCATTTATTTTGTACTTTAGCACTTGAACTATTTCTCCAATAGTATCATATTCATATATACAATGGAGTTTTTAAAAATGTGAAGTCCATAGGAAAAATAATACTCATAGTCCAGGGGAGCTAGGCAAGAGTTTGTTAGCAAATAAACTAGAATAGGCAATATATGTTTCCTAAATAAATGTCTACCTCATTGCAAGCTCGTTTTATGCCCAGGGAGGTCATATCTATATCAAATGAAAGTAATTTCCAGAAAGTACTTGAAGCATTTTAATTGAAATAATCAAAATGTTTCAAACATGTGTACATGCCCTTTTGGAGTTTTCATTAACAGTGATATTGTTAGGTACATACATTTTAACAAATACTCAATTTAAGAAACACTACATCTCATGGTAGAGAAAAGCTCTTCCTGAAATGCTGGGTCCTCTCTAGCTATACATAGCAGAGTCCTTGAGACATACACATAAATAAATAGGGCTGGAGAAAATTGACCCTGGGGGTAAGGAAACCTTTCCAGTTCACACAGACACTGGCTGACTGCTGGACCCTAATCTCAGGTTTCTCTTCTGTACAATAATGCGTCAAGCTATATCCTTCCCCTCTCCAAGCCTGGGGGACCCTGACTTGTACCCTTTGAGAAGATGGTGTATAGCTGTCATTACTTGACTCTGGTTTTTTTGTTGTTGGGGTGTGAGAAGTCAGAGATGACTGGCTGAGAAATGTATAATTTTTAACTCATCGCTCTAAGGAGGGAAAACTCTTGTGCAATTGGTTTTGCTCACTGGGAGATCAGGACCCAGATTGATCAGAGGTGCAACAGGGGCATCTTTACTGGTGAAAAACAATGCAGGGCAGGGATGGCCACACACTTACATTAAAGGGAGCATATCACAGTGCAAATTGGGTCATCTCTGGAAATATAAAAGCATTATTCCTCTGAGATTTGAAAAAAAAATGTAATTACTTCTTCCACCAAGCATGATTCTTTTCATGATTTTTTGTCCCCTGGAAATGAAAAGAGGTTTACATTAAAAAGGCATTTCCTCTCACTCCATGTCCTTGAGCTGCACAAAATGTAAACCATTCCCTCCCTCCCTCTTTTGAAGAAAAAGCGGGCTTCAATCTTTCCTTCTGAACACGGTCCATTTAAATAAGGAGTTGGAGTCCCATCTTTTCTATCAGCCCCATTGTTTGACTTGTCAGTAATAACACTTGAGCTGAAATTGTACAGACGTCCCACTAATTTAGTAATTATTGACATGGTGCTGAGCAGGAAATGATAGCAAACAGAAAGAACTGTTAAGGATAAATGAAATAAAAGATGTTCATATCATTGTTGAATAATGGTTGAGATCATTTTGTGCTTTAAGTAGGCCCAAGACACCTTTTTCCATTTTCCTGACACATTTATAATTTATGCTTTGTAATAGTTCCAAATATTTTTAGGACACTGGACTTTGTTTGAGAATCTTGCCGAACTGAATGAGAATCACGCAGCGCACACAGAGGAGTGGGCCACGTGACAGGCTGCAGCTTCCCACTTCAGCGCCAGCCCCTTTCTCTCCAGCCTGCCTCTTCTCCTAATGCGTTTTGCCCCTACTCCTTTTAAAATTTGCATTCCTATTTAATGCCACCTTAGCTCTAGCTAAGATCTTTGTTGCTAGGATAGGTGATAAAAGTCCATGCAGTTTATGTATAGATGACTTTTCATGTATTTATACTTTATTATGGAGTTTAGTTATAAGAACTGCCCTGAAGTTTGATAAACATGAATTTGAAAACTCATTTTTTACAAGTGATGTATCTGTGTATTAATGTAACCAAACTAGAGTAATATACATGTGAGTCTATCAGTGCACATGTTTGAAGACCAGCTGGTCATAAAAATGTTGAGGCCAGAGTATACGAATTTGGAAACAATTTGCTGGAAGACTATAAATATTGACTCTGAGGAAATCCAGCATATCTTTTTTGTAAACCTGATTTTATAGGATAATAATGACACCTTTTGTGGGGGCCAACCATGTTGTATGGCATTTACTATTATGTAATGATTATGTATCAGAATATGTCTCAATACTAGAGGAAAAAAGCCTTGCAGTGTAACAAAATGTATTACAACAAAGTTGTGCAGTATTAAATTTTCTTTAATGTGCGCTGTAATCAAATCACCACAATTTTAAAAAGAACTAGAAACTTGTATTTTAAAATATAGTATTATTAGCTTTTAATATGTTTCACCAAAAGGACATACAGACATAAAATATGATCAAAATATGGAAGACAAATGAACATAGCATAAAGGATGGGAAAGAAATAAACCTCAAAGTCTTGGAGGGCTGTGTTGTAAGAGACTATGATGAAATAACATGCTCATTGACATGAGAGACTAGCTAGGCGAAGCAGACTGCTCTTATGTGCCCAGTGCCATCAGTAGCACTTAACATGGAGTAACTTATCTATTTCTCTCAACAAAACATGTATTTCATATTTTACCAAGCAGTCAACTGAGGCTCAGAGGGGAGGTTCCTAATGTTGCCCAAAATTATGATTATGGTTTTAACAATTATTATATGGCTCCCAGTTTCTGAGCCACAGCTCTCGAGCCCCACACTATTTTGTTGCTTCTAATTTTATCCTCTTCTTTATTTTCCTATTTTTGCATAGTGGACATTATTGTTATGAGAATTAAACAAAACACAGACAATTCAAAAGGGGTACTCAGTATAGCCTGAATGTAGACAACAGGTCACATCATGTTTTATTGCTCTATTCTCTCCCCTATTACTATGAATATCATTTTTTTTCCCTGTGGCTTTTAAAAACAGCATCATATGTCTAAATATGATAATATTAGAGAAATAGTTCAAGTGCTAAGGTACAAAACAAATGGGGAGGTACCGTGGGTACACACACAAGATTTCACTGATAGAAATGTGAGAAGAACACCTGCCCATTATAAACAAAGAAGTTACTAGCTCAGTATTGTGTGGAAGAATCAGGTCATACTTGTACAAAGATAATAAAGTGTTTACATTCCATTGAAAACTAGGTACTTACAAATTCCTTTTTGGTTGTGTCATAGATCAGCCCTTCCGTAGTGATCTGTCCAGCTGTCAGGCAGGACAATCATGTTCAGCGCGGATGGACAGCATTCACGGTTTCATTTGTCTATATAGCTATGTAGATAAATCTTTCAGCTCAACCTGTGTTCCAGTTATGGTCAGACCCATTTTAATAAGTACAGAAAACTCTCTATTAAGGATTTCAGAATCATACCCAAACAGCTTCAACATTCCTATCTTTCTCCAGGAAGTGTGTTAGTACTGAAGGTAAGCTGGATAAAAATTGTTAGATATCATTGTCTGAGTATCCGCATGTGTCTTTTTTAAATCGTGTACTCTAGGTAAAGACAGTTGGTTACATCAGCTTACTATTCTATGTGGTTGAATCTCAAGACAGTTTTTTTTTTATCCACGCTGTACTGCAATCACTGAATGCATGGGCATTAATGCATCGTAATCCCAAGCAATCACTGACATGTGAAATAAGGAAGAGGCATGGAGGGCCATGATAGTGGCTTTTGAAAGTAACAAGTCAAAACCTTTCCAACAGCAGCAAGACCAGCACCTTACTGGATGGCTTAAATGAGCTCAGGGGTAAAGGTGTTAGGTTTTCTCGGTTTATGAGTTCCAACCTCTTCATCTGAGGGAAAGGTCTCCTGAGGGAAGACCCCATCACATTCCTTGTATTTCAGCAGAGATGATTCAATTGAAGATGTCTTAAAACTGCATTCATTCATTCAAGAGTGAATAAAAACCCACTTGCAGATTCTATCAAGAATTCAAGGATTCTAATAGAAGAAGCGATGTATTGAAGGAAACAGTTATCCATTTGATAACATATTTGTCTTCATGTTAGGAGGAGCTCAGAATTCATGCCATTTCTTGTAAAAAAAAACCAAAACTTGATATTCTTGTTATTGAAGATATAACTGTCTGATTGTCCCCTTCTACCAAAGTGTTTTAAGGGCACATTCATCACCCTGTATCCCTCTATCCTTTCAGTTGTGAAGTCAAATGAATTGGAATAATGTCTTAAAGGCTGGTTCTGACCAGTTACGGCTACATTTGAATGGGTGCCCCATCACCTGTGATTCCACAGCACATTGTACAGATTGTAGAGGGCACACGCCTTCTGGCTGCCTATCTTCGCAAGGGATTATGCAGAGAAACCCTAGTTTGTGGCACCCATCTTTTTACCTCCAGCATCTAATACTATGCTTGGTTCCTGACGCCCCCTTTCTCACTGGGAACCCCTGAAGGTCAGAAAAAAGAACACATTCCTCGTGTGAGTAAATGAATAAACAAAAGACTCACTCCTCATTTAGAGGAAGAAAAAGAGTTGTTATTATGAAGGGAAGGGAATGGAGGATGACAACAGTAAATCTGCTTGCAATTTGGGTGTATGCAAGTTTAGCTCAGAATCCAGCTTGAAAAGGCAGAAGCACTGCTGGTAGCTTGCAGTGACAGCCTTGACTCTATTTCTTATACTTTAGAGCTACACAAAACTGATTTCTAATTTCTGTTGGAAGCTCGTAACAGGGATGGAAGGGCAATGTTTCTCAGTGTCCCCACTGCACCTCTACCTAGGAGTCACACTCCTTCCCCATGGTCCTTAGATTGTCCCCCCCTGCATATGAGGCCCAGCAGAGTGTGACCTGCCCACAATACCTAGAGCTGATTGGGCTAAGTGTTGATACACCAGCTGATCAGAAACCTATCACCTGGGAGGTCTGAATCAAACATGAGCTGGTCGATTAGACTGGGGGCGGGGGGCCATGGGAAATAGAAAGGCTGGAGGAATTAGGGGCAGGTGGCAGAAAGAGAAAGTTATAAGGGTCAGGACCGTGCATTACTTCACTTTGGACAGGATGTGATAACTGAGAAAATTTTGAATGACTCAAACACAAAAAGCTTATTTTCACTCATGTAACAGTCCATGTTAGATGCTTCTACTCAGGAGGTGGCTTCCCTCAAGTTGTGGTTCAGGGACCCAGGATCCGTTCCCTTCTTAGCTTTACCTTGGGGTCTTCATGGCTCTGCCATCCCCTACAGAGAAAAGGATAGTGCATGCAGGGCATATGCTTCTTAAAAGCCTGGGCTTGCAGTTAATGTTTTCTCTTTAGATTCCTTAGTTATGAGGCCACCCTTAACTGCAAGGGATGCTGGGAAATAAGTAGAGCTGTGTGCATAGAAGACAAGGAACAGGTTTTTTGGTGACTGGCTACAGCGCAAGACAAAAGTCATGTGCAAACCAGCTTTATAACAAACCATAACGAGAGGGCTGAGTTACTCTAGAAGATGGAAGCAAAAGTCCTAAGAGAGAGAGGCCATGAAACTCCCAATGCCAGTCTCCATTATTCCTTTGTTGAAATCCTCACAGTATTACTAGGATAGCCTTACTCCATGCCACCCTGTAATTGAGCTAGCATGAATAGGTCGCATTCCCTGGCAGCCAAAGAAACCTACTTGTGCACAGCAGTTTAGAGTTAGAAGAGAGAGATTTAGAAAAAAGGTATTAGTAGATTCAGTCTGTAAGTAAAGTGTAAATCATTTATAAATAGATTGAAATTGTACATTTTATAAATCTGATGACACAACCCACACTCTTCCTGTGTATTCACACCAGAATTGAGAAAATAGAGCCCAGGATGCTCTTGAGATAATGACTTCTTTCCAGGAACCTGAAATGAAATGCTAACTTGCCAAGTTATGCTTAATTCTTCCTAGATTTTAATTATCTTTTTGTTCAAAGCTAGGATTTCCCCAACAACCTCTTCACTTGAGAGTCTATATGTTTCAATAAGCAGTTTACCTTGGTCTTATCATGGGCCTGTGTGGTCACATTACCTTGAATGTGAACCTAGTTTAACTAAACATAGAAAGGAAACAGCTGAATTCTGAAAGGTTTCTCTCCCTCTCAAGCTGGAGGGGAACATTCCTACTCAAACGAAGAGCTCCACTTGCCTTATAACATTTCCCTGAAACCATGTGAACAGCACAGAGGACTCAATCACATTTTCCCCTAAGGCTGGCAACAATTAAAAACTAGCTGCCTTAAGACGTATTTACAGATCTTTACAAAAACTGATGCTTTCCAATGAGAAGAGGCAATGCTTGCCACATATACTGTGGGACTCAAATATAACTGTCCCCTTCAATGGCTCATGTCTTCCAAACTTGAGAGACTGTAAATAAGAGTAATGACTTCAATGCCATTGTCAGTTTCACCCTTCATGGTTTTTATTTTTTCCCACCACTAGGCAGCTGATCTCTTAATCAGTTTGATAGAAGTTGGGGAATACACCATGTTTGGGAAGTGACACTATCATTGAAGGGAAAAGACTTGGAAGGATGAAATGCCATATACACCATGCCATTTGCAAACATTTTCACACTCCCTCCCTTTGGATAATTTTTCTTCCTCTCCCCTCCCTGACAGTATTAGAATATTGCATATTTAGGAATGTTTTGTTTTAATGTCACCTAAGTTCAGTTTTTTTTTCTATTTCTATTTTCTAACCTATCTGATACTTCAAGGCAACAAATACAAAATGGCTTTGTTATGGAATCGGAAACAAAAGATACAGAGGAGAAGCATATTAAAATGTGCAAAAAATCCTAAACTGAAATCTGCTTACCAAGCCACCAGCTGTCACTTTCTCTCCTGGTACCATACACTGCCTCTCTGGAACTGCCACCCCACACTCATTGTCTTTATTCCATGGAATATCTGCTCTGGTGTTTGTTTATTTTAAGCAAAGGTCTAACCCCCCCAAAAATAATTTACATCCATCCATGTATACATTTGTTTTCCTTATCAACTAAATTCAATATGCTTCCCTTTTAAACTGACTTTAAAATGGAGATTTCCAAGGCACTGGTGTGATATTCAATCTATGTAATAGTAACAAAGAATTAAATTGAATAATGGGTTTGAATTTGCCATTTAGCCGACGACAGTAGGAATCATGAATGTGGCAGTGAGGAGGATGACCGAGCACTTAGAGTTCCATCATGAATTTAAACTAGCTAACCATCAGGGTTTGGAGTCATGAATTCTGTTTCAAATTGTAGTTATTTCTGGCACGTTAGAATTATTTTCTATTCTTAACGAAATGTTGAAGTTGAGATTTTTCTGCAGCCCAAAATGTGCTTTCAGGAAACCATTTACTAGTCCTCACATCCCCCCAACGCCATCACCATATTGTGGCCAACATCTGATACCCTTCTTGGCACATTCAGGAGAGGAGCCACGGATTAAAGGTGCCAGGGGGAACAGATTCTCTTTCCTCACCCTCGCAGGCCCTGGAAGCCAATGTGCTTTGTAAATCCCTGTGTCAGCTGAAGAGGGCGCAGGTGATGGGATGAGGTGGCTCATGGCTGAGACGTGCCAACAATATGGATAAACGGAAGCATACCTGTCCACAAAACTGCCACGCTTGCTTCTCCCAGGACCACTAGATTCCATTCTATTCAATCTGCATGTGATTCCTATTAAAATCCTGTTTTCTTAAAGCAACAAGGACCTCAGCAGAGGGAATAGGATCTCCGACCTTAGGTACCCATGAGCTCTCATGGCTGCATAGAGTCCCTGAATCACCCACCAGCAAATAGGCCTTATTGGCAAAGAACAGAAACATGCAAACTTGATACAGCATTCATCAAACCTGCAACGTTATTTTTTAAGGTGTCATGAAATCCACATTGACTGACTGGTCCTTTTAATCTTAATTTTGAACAGTTGCTACTCCAATTAAATTCTACCACCTAGCATTTTCAAACAGCTCCTGGTTGTTTCCACAAACTCTGTTAATGGACAGCTGTTTCTGACAGCCCCCCTGATTTGCCAGCGCTGTGTCGGCTGCCAGAGCAGGAGGCCCCGTTCTGTATTCTGTTGTTGGCACGGGGGGATATGCAAATGAACACATGAATCAGTTGTCACCACCGCAGACACTGTGAGGGGAGTTGATCAGAATGTGTGGGGAGCTCAGTCGCTGCAAGAGAGGGGTTAGAAAAAAAGAAAAGAAGCTTCGATTTCTTGAACTGAGTTTTCTTCTCCTTTTTCCAAGTGTCTCCAGTTTATTTTCACTTTGTGGCATTCATTAGATTTCAGTTCAGGAAAGTGCAATCTGTTCCTCGCCAATCACCAATAGAAACCCGAATGTTTGGGGATGATAGAAACATTTCAGGTGAACACTGTAAGAACTTCGGTAACACAAGCAGAATATTATATGTGCTTCTATGTTTCAAATATTTTTCCATCCGAGAAGGGAGGGGGAACACAAAAGTCTTCCTTCCCATAAGAATGTGCTTGAGAAATTTTTGCCCAGAGTGCAAAGCCTAGGTGTATGTGTTCTGAATTATTTCCACCAAGGAACTCTCTGAGTTGCTCCACCAGTTGGGTCAAATGCTCATACATGTGGTGGGAATAAGTTAAATAAATAATGGAACAGCACCTGCTCCATGGCTTCAGTTCGGTGGCTTAGACCTTCCTGATATACCAAATATTAGAGAAATGTTTTTGCCATTGTATTCTTCAGGGTTCAATAAAGGTTCCCCATCATAAGGAGTGATTTAGGACAAGAAAATTGTCACAGGAAATAGACCTCACAGAATTGTGGGATCTGGCGGTGGAGCTGGCATTGCTATAGATCAGCAGAGCCAGCAGTTGGGAAGAAAAGCTAGACATAAAATGGGGGAGAGGAAGGACAAGGAGGACATGAGGACAAACTGGAACCTATGAGAACTAAGGCAGACCCATAAGGACACAGCGTTTTTGGTCCAGTTTCTCCCTGCCTGCAGCCTTCATGGTATGGGCAATCTGCAGGAGAGGCCAAAGCCCTCGGCCACGTATTACTGCATGAACGTTGCCTAAGACTTGAAGAACCTGAAGGAAGAAGTACAGTGAGACCCAGAGTAGAGTGAGCCCAGCTGCTGTGTCAAGCCAATGAGGTGACCCAGCAGGGCAGTGACAACACACGCAGCTACAGTGGTGCCCAGAGCCCTATTCCGGCTTTCTGAACATCACGGCTGCTCTTTCACTTCACCTTGCCAGTCATGCACCAATTTCTCTGTGGCCAACCCTAACTCAGTCTGTGACAGAATTATGACAAAATATTATGATCTCAATTATACCTTGTTACATAATATCTGTGAGTCTTTTGCCCTTAATCTAAAAATAAATGAATTTCAACATCATTTCTAAGCTGAAAGTAAATTTCAACTTCATTTCTAAACTGAATTCGTATCCATATGCCCAAGTTGATTTAAAATTGCACCTTTTTGAGACTATCTTGATGCAGAGGAAACCTTAGACAGGAAGGCGATTCTGGGAATCTTATTTCCAGCTCAGCTAGATTAACCCATAAGGAACCATAACCCAGTTCCAGTCTGCCTTGAGAATCTGCTGTGATGTAGTTGCCTCTAATTCTATCTGGGCTAATAAACCAACACATTGGTTGGAGGAAGACACAAGAAGAGCTACAGTTTGGGGTGCAGTCAAGTGGTTAAATTATATACATGAAGATGATTAGAAAATATATGACTGTTCGGGGATTAGAGAGCAAATCAATATCACATATTGATTTTATTCAAATACTGTTAGAAGTTCTACATTTCAGGGAATGGTATCCAGGGCCAGATGCTGCACTGGTAGAAAGAACGAGAAGGATAAAATACTATGACCTCACTTATACCTCAGTTATTACATATTATCTGTAAGTCTTTTTGCTCTCAATCTAAAAATAAATGAATTTCAATTTCATTTCTAAGCTGAATTCACATCAATATGCCCAAATTGATTTAAAATTTCACCATTTTAAGAATATCTTGATGCAAAGGAAACCTTAGGCATATGCTTTAACCTTATGCTTTCACAAGAGAACAATACCTGGGAGAAATCCCATGCAGTCATCAAAGTGGATTCAAAACATATTTTCACTTATGATTTTGGATCAAAAAAAAGTTTAAAATATTTAATTATACAATTAACCAAACAATGATTGACCCGAGTGGCATCCTTCAAACACACACACACACACACACACACACACACACACACAATACACACACACTCACACACACAGCAACTACAACATCCTCTGGAGCTGCTACTACAATCCACTTCCATTCCTGATAGCTCTGTGCTCCTGACATATTCCTATTTATAGACATTTCTATATATACTTATAGACAAATATGTGTGTTGATTTTTCTTTTATAAAAGGGAAATATACTGTACTTACTCATTTGACTTATACTAAATATTTTTCCATGTCAGTTAGAAGGCACCATCTCATTTTTTATACACATTTCACTTTGTCCCTTTACCACAATCTATTTAACTATTCCTTTATTGATTGGCATTTAGGTTATCCTCTAACCCCCAACCCTTTTAAAAAAAAACATTGTCTCCTAAAAGCTAGTGGCATCCCTTTCTTAGCAGTTCTTCCACAGCTAGATGCAGTGGGTTCTAGAGAAGGAAGAATCTCTGTCCTTTTATTCAGCAGAAGTCCAAAAAGAACATTAACTCGCACCCTTCTCTCAGGCAGCAGTTGTTTCAGCTCTGTGTCTATAAGAGACGTTATTCTGTGTTTCTCATACCTAGCCCTCTTACATAAATCTTCCTTTACACTAAAGGGTCCACATCTCCTGGGCATAACACCCCTTCCTGAGAAACCCCACAGGACAAGATTAAAGCTAGACATGTTAAGGCAGAACATCATTCCCTCTGCTGTGTTACTGAAGGCCACTGCCTTCTTGGAAACTGCTTCTTGTTGGAACCTATGGCCTAGTGAATATAAAAATGTGGCAGTCAACCAAGTATTGCCTATAGTACTTGTGTTAAAAACAAACCTATTAAATCTCAAGAATGCAACCTTTGATTAGGGTGACATTTTCCTACTCCTTATCTTTATCTCATATTTTCATAAGTTCCTGTAACTCTGGAATAGTGTCATTCATCACATGAGTGGTGTTACTGTTTGTTTACCCCTCTAGATTGTAAACAGCTTGCTTAGCATGTGTTTTAGACAGTGATGAAGAAAAGGAAGAAAAGGACAGAAGAAAGGAAAAAGAAACATTTTTAAGGAAGTATGCTGTAGAAATTTAGAACTTGAATAAGATCAAATTAGGTAATTATATGGTTGGATGTAACAATCGCTCTACCGGCATGTGAGCTATTCGTTGTTGTTGGTATTTTTGTCTTTCTTTTTAATTTTTTCTAGTGGTTTATTTTTTTAATTATTTATTTATTTTATTGAAGTATCACTGATATACAATCTTATAGTAGTTTAAAGTATGCAGCACAGTGGTTCAACAGTTACCCATACTATTAATTCTGCACCCCACTAATGCAGTTACTGTCAACACAGAAAGATGTTAAAGAATCATTGACTATAGTTTCTATGCTGTATTACCATTCTGATGACCAACTTATATTAATTGAGAATTTTAGTGCCCTTTTATCCTTGTCACTCACCCTATTTACCCCCCCTCCCCCATGGAACCACCAGTCACTTCTCAATGGCTATGAATCTACCACTATTTTCATTTTGTTTTGTTTTGTTTTTAGATTCCACAAATAAGTGAACTCATAGGGTATTTGTCTTTCTCTGCCTGGCTTATTTCACTCAGCATAATACACTCTAGGCCCATCCAGGTTGTTGCAAATGTCAGGATCTCTTTCTTTAACAGCCGAATAATATTCCATTGTGTATATGTACCACTTCTCCTATATCCATTTATCTACTGATGGACACTTTGATTGCTTCCATATCTTGTCTATTATAAGTAATACAGCAATAATTATTGGGGTATATGTATCTTTTTGAATCTGGGATTTTGTTTATTTAAGGTAAACTCCTAGAAGTGGAATTACTGGTCATATGGCATTTATACTCTTAGTTTTTTGAGTAATCTCTGTACTGCTTTCCACAGTAGCTGCACCAATTTACTTTCCCACCAACGGTGTAGGAATGTTCCCTTTTCTCCACATCCTCGCTAACACTTTTTATTTCTCGTCTTTTGGATAGTGGCCATTCTGACTGATGTGAAGTGATATCTCATTGAGGTTTTGATTTGCATTTCCCTGTTGATTAGTGATATGAAGTATCTTTTCATGTCTGTAGGCCATTTGTATTTCCACTTTGGAAAAATATTTGTTCAGGCCCTCTGCCCATTTTTTAATTGGGTTATTTGTTTATTTGGCATTGAGGCATTTGAGTTCTTTATATATTTTGTATGCTAACCCCTTATCGGATAAATTGTTTCCAAATGTATCCTCCCATACTTTAGGTTGCATTTTTGTTCTGTTGATGGTTTCCATTGCTGTACAGAAGCTTTTTAGTTTGATGTAGTCCCACTTGTTCATTTTTTATTTTTTTTCCTTTGCCTGAGGAGTTGTTTCCAGGAAAAAAAATGCTCATGCTTATGTTCAAGAGATTTTTGCCTGTTTTCTTCTAAGAGTTTTATGCCTTCATGACTTACATTCATGTCTTTAATCCATTTCCAGCTTACTTTTGTGTATGGAGGTAGACAGTAATCCACTTTCATTCTCTTGCATGAAGCTGTCCAGTTTTCTTAACACCAGTTACTGAAGAGACTCTTTTCCCACTGTATGTTTATGACTCTTTTATCATATATTAATTGACCATATATGCATGGGTTTATATCTAGGTTCTCTATTCCATACAGTTGATCTGTGGGTTCTTGTGGCAGTATCATACTGTTTTGATTACTGTACCTTTGTAGTATAGTTTGAAACCAGAGAGTATAATACCCCTATCTTTGTTCTTCTTTTTTGGGATTTCTCCAGGCAAGCTATTAGTTTTATGAACTCTATGCCAAATGCAATGGATGCAGAGAGTACTAGGCATGACTCAGGGGACTGGATGTTTCATGGTATTAAAAAAAAAGGGGAATTTAATCAGTCCACCTGGAAATTGGGCAGGGCTGATATTTGGCAAGAAGACTCAGATTTATGCAATTTGAGAGGCATCTCCTTAATCCAGCACCCATTTTGGTGCCGGCATCTGGTAGGTTCTCAGTAAATACTCAGAGAGTAATGCTTAGGTCAATGAATTCTTAGGTCATGTGCAATACCTTCTGCCTACTGTTTTTAACAATAAAAAGCACTAGTCATATTAAAAGAAAGAGCTGTAGAAATATTTAAAATTCTGTAACATGTAAATATTTTAAAGGAAATTAAAAGTGAGTAAGAAGTGGTACAATGCTCACATGACTATAGCATCAATAAATAGTCAGGGGGACAGTAGCATTGGGTGAGATTAGATAGGTCCATAAGGCCAGATGGAACAGTGCTTTGCATCATGGTCACTTGAATTTTTTGATAGTTTATTATTTTACTTTACTTTATTCTTTTTAGACTTATTTGCTTTATTTAACAATCCTGTAACTTTTCCAATTTTACTTTTAATTTCCTTAAAATATCAGTGTTGTATAAAAGTGGAATCAAGAATGACTTGAATTAATTAATAACATGGTCATCAGAGATTGTATATTGTAAATAAGTCCTGTCCTCCTGGGGCAAGAAATGTAGTAAACACTCAAAACACGAACTTGTTTATGAATA
Organism: Smutsia gigantea; assembly: GCA_032199065.1. Lineage (NCBI taxonomy): Eukaryota > Metazoa > Chordata > Mammalia > Pholidota > Manidae > Smutsia > Smutsia gigantea. Next base: position 21,763 of record JAVSCE010003346.1, read on the forward strand.
AATGGCTAATAAATATTGGCTAATTTTTATTTAAAGTTTGTGTTTTCAGAGCAATTCTTAGAAAATATTTCAACTGATAATATCTAGTTAGAGTTAAGATTATGTACATGTCACGTTACTTTCTCATTAATGTGTTTTGCATTATGAATTTGAATGTTATAAGTGCATTTTTATTTCTTGATAATTTCGAAGAACACGTTACAATGTCATTTTCCATGATAAAACAGAAGGCCATATGGGTTTTTCTGGGTGGAGGGCAATTTTCCTGCACTCTTTTTATTCCACTTGCATATTGCGTATCAGACCTATTGTGATTCTCATTTTTCTCAAAGAGAAATTTGCAAAGAACCTGAGAACTTGATAAATGGCAATTGCTATGAAAAACACCTGTATGTTCCAAATCTTTGAGGGCATCATTGACGAGTTCTTCTCTGTGAGATTTAAGTAAAAATAGAACAGTAAGCCCCAGATCCCAATGGATGAGTGCCTCTTGACACACAGTGAAGCACTGGAACCAGCTGTGTGTGGCCTGTAGGGGTCCAGAGGAGACCTGAGGGGCAGAAGGACCTGACAAACTGTGGCTCCACCTCCTCATACCTCCAAAGTTCTGGCTGTTGATTAAATACTGTGGAATTTATCCTTCTCATATTCAAATGGAGATAATGATACTTTTCCCTTGGAGTTGTATGAAGATTAAATGCAATACTATTTTTATAGAAACTAAAAAGCCTGTTCTCCTTATTAATAAATATGTGCAATATTAAAATTAAAACTATGTTTATTTAAAGCTGGATGGGTAACGTAGGAAAGTTAATGAACATCTGTGTGCCAAGCCTGGTATTTACTGGGAGAAACTCAAGGCAGAACTTTGGCTGACTGCTGACCTTTCACACGCAGAACACTTGAGCATTGATCAAATGCTCTAACATGTTCTAAAGCATCTTTTCTTTTACCTGGCTATTTTTTAGATTAAAAAATGAGAAGGGAAGCACTCGGTGTTTTACATATTATTTTGTTTAAGTTTTCATTCAGTTACGATATTATTCTCCATTTATAGACAAGGGAACCGAAGCTCGAAAAGTTTAATTAAGACACCCCAAAATGTAGGTAGAGAAAGTGGGGTGCTGATGGCTCTCTCACACTCTACATGCTCTCATTTTCTCATTCTATAGATGAGAAAACCGAGACCCAGGACACGGAGATAAGGATTGGAGGAGTGAGGATTGGTCTTAAGAGTCAGACAGGCCTCCATTTTCAATCCTGCCTCTGCTCTTTGCTGGCAGAGTGAGCTCTGACAGAAACAATTAACCTCTCTAAATCTCTGGAGATTCTAAATAGTATATTTTTAATTGGCTTGTTTAGCATTTCCTAAAATATATCCCTTTGGAGCACTCGTTCCATCAGATGTTTAAAAGTGTTAAATAAAAAAAAATTGTTTCAGTGGTCCAGTAAGTCTTAGAAACATTGGTTCAAAACCAAGTTAAGCAAGTTCCTATACTGCAAAATCCTCAGGGTCTCTAAAATGCTAATTGCCTCAAAAATCTCTGAGGAAGGGGAGAGCAGACAAGAAGCATCCATGTTTCTTAGAAAATAAATTGCAAAGTCCAGTTCTTTGTGTTCCATTACATTGTCTTATATCTTAATGTTGCTAGAAGTTCTTGTTTTAAATTATCATTTAACCATCGTGTCTTTTTTTTTAATCTATGACCATTACATAAATCAGGATGTTGGACATTCTGCCTTGAGAAGTTTCTCACCTGCCCCTTCCAAGTCATCTGCACTCCTACTCACCACTGAAAAGGAGGCACTTTTCTTTTCTTTTTCTTTTTTTTTATTAAGGTATGATTGATATACACTCTTATGAAGGTTTCACATGAAAAAACAATGTGGTTACTACAGTTACCCATATTATCAAGTCCCTACTCATACCCCAATGCAGTCACTGTCCATCAGTGTAGTAAGATGCACCAGATTCACTATTTGCCTTCTCTGTGCTTCATTGTCTTCCCCGTGACCCCTCACACCATGTGTACTGGACATAATATCCCTTAATACCCTTCTCCCTCCCTCCCCACCTACCCTCCCACACCCCTCCCCTTTGGTAACCTCTAGTCGCTTCTTGGAATCAGTGAGTCTGCTGCTGATTTGTTCCTTCAGTTTTGCTTCATTGTTATACTCCACAAATGAGGGAAATCATTTGGCACTTGTCTTTCTCTGCCTGGCTTATTTCACTGAGCACAGTATCCTCCAGCTCCATCCACGTTGTTGCAAATGGTAGGATTTGTTTCTTTCTTATGGCTGAATAGCATTCCATTGTGTATATGTCCCACCTCTTCTTTATCCATTCATCTACTGATAAGATACTTAGGTTGCTTCCTTATCTTGGCTATTGTAAATAGTGCTGCGGTAAACATAGGGGTGCATATATCTTTTTGAATCTGAGAAGTTGTATTCTTTGGGTAAATTCCAAGGAGTTGGGTCAAATGGTATTTGTATTTTTAGTTTTTTGAGGAACCTCCATATTGCTTTCCACAATGATTGAACTAGCTTACATTCCCACCAGCAGTGTAGGAGGGTTCCCCTTTCTCCGCATCCTCACCAGCATTTGTTGTTCTTAGTCTTTTTGATGCTGGTCATCCTTACTGGTGTGAGGTGATATCTCATTGTGGTTTTAATTTGCATTTCCCTGATGATTGTGATGTGGAGCATCTTTTCATGTGTCTGTTGGCCATCTGAATTTCTTCTTTGGAGAACTGTCTCTTCATATCCTCCGTCCATTTTTTAATTGGATTATTTGCTTTTTGGGTGTTGAGGCACATGAGTTCTTTATATATTTTGGATGTTAACCCCTTGTCAGATATGTCATTTACAAATATATTCTTCCATACTGTAGGATGCCTTTTTGTTCTGTTCATGGTGTTCTTTGCTGTACAGAAGCTTTTTAGTTTGATGTTATCCCATGTGTTCATTTTTGCTTTTGTTTCCCTTGCTCGAGGAGATGCGTTCAGGAAGAAGTTGCTCATATTTATATTTAGGAGATTTTTGCCTATGTTGTCTTCTAAGAGTTTTATGATTTCATGACTTACATTCAGGTCTTTGATCCATCTCGAAGGAGGCACTTTTCTGACTGCTCACACCTTGAGTTAGCATTGTCTACTCAAGAACTCTAGGAAAAGGAAATCACAGAGAATGGGCTTCTGTGTGCCTGTCTGTTGTTTGTTTGCTTTACTATTGTTATCACTACTGATTTTGGTGTTTTAACAGCTTTGTTGATATGCATGATTGATATACAACAAACTACACATATTGAAAGTGTACCAATTTATATGTTTTGATACCTATGAAATTTACACACTCCTGAAATGATCACCACAACCAAGACAATGAACTAATCCATCAGCTGAGAGTTCCCATGGGGCCTTGCTAATTCCTCCCTCACATCCCCCTCCCACTGTCACTGGGCAATCTCTGATCTGCATTCTGCCACTATAGATTGCTTTGTATTTTCTAGAGTTTTCTATAAATTAAATGATAAGATAGGTACTCATCTGTCTTTTATTTTTCTACTCAGCAAAATTATTTTGAGGTTCAACCATGTCATTGCATGTAACCCATTCTTTTTTATGGCTGAGTAGTATTCCATTGCATGGATATAGCATTTTTTTAACCACTCATTCACATGTTAATGGACATTTGAGTTGTTTCTAGTTATTGGCTGTTGCAAAGAATGCTGCTATGAACATCCATGTACAGGTGTTTGGACAGATGTTTTCATTACTCTTGGGTTATACCTAGAGAGGAATGATTGAATCATACAGTAAAACATGTGGTAATTTTCTTTTTTAAAAGTGCTAATGTGTCTTTCCAAGTGTTTATACCATTTTACATTACCATTGGCAGGATATGAGAATTCTAGTTCCTCCACATCCTCTCTAAGACAGAGTATGGCCAGTCTTTTTTATTTCAGTCATTCTAACAGATATGTAGTAATATCTCATTGTGGGTTTAATTTGTATTTTCCTAATGACTCATTAGAGTAAGCATCTCTTTATGTGCCTTTTGGCCATATCTAATTTGGTGAGAGGTCGGTCCAAATTTTATGTCCATGTATTTATTGCATGCTTTTTCCTAATGTTGAGTTTTGAGAGTTCTCTATGCATTCTGGATAGAAATTATTTTGGAGATATATAATGTGTGATAATTTTCTTCCAGTGTGTAGCTTATCTTTTCAATCTCTTAAGTATGTCTTTTGAAAAGCAAAAGTTTTCAATTTTGATGAAATCCAATTTATCAATTTTTTTATGCATTATGTTTTTGATGCTGTAGCGAAAAAATCTGCCTAATTCAAGGCCATAGACATTTCTTCTATATTCTGGAAATCTCATAGTTTTAGGCTGTACCTTTATGTCTATGATTCACCTTGAGTTAATTTTTTATATTAATAAATTGGATATGGATAGGATTTCATTTTTTGCTTGTTGATACTCAAATACATTATTTGTTTTTAAAATTACCCTTTCTACCCTAACTTGCCTTCTCACCTTTGTCAAAAATAAGTTATCAGTTTTGGGGAGGTCTATTTCTAGCCTCTATTCTCTTCTGTTGATTTATTGGCATATCTTTATAACCAATAATATGTTTTCATTACTGTGACTATAATTTTGAATCAGATAGTATTAGTTCTCCAACTTTGTTCTTCAAATTACTTTCAGTTTTTCTAAGTCCTTTGACATTTTTATATGAATTTTAAGATCATCTTATCAAGTTCTACAAAATCCCTTGAAATGTGGAATAGGGTTGTGCAGAATCTACAGATAAGTTTGAGGAATGCAGATATTTTAAAACTGTGAGTCTTTCAACAAAATCACAGTATATCTCTCCACTTATTTATTTCACTTTTTTAGTCTTCATTGTATAGTTTTTGTATTTTTGTCAGACCTGTACCCAAGTATTTCATATTTTTATGTCATTGTAAATGATATTTTTTTAATTTCAACTTCCAACTTTTATTACTAGTATAGAGTAAGTGTATAGTATACATTTGGTTTCTCTTCATTTCTACAACCTTGCTGCACTTTTTATTCTAGTAGTTCCACTGGATTTTACACATAGGTGAGAGTGTCTTCTATGAATAAAGATGGTTTTACTTTTCACATTTTAATCTGGAAAGAAATGAACTAGTGTTACAAAAAAATAGATGAATCTCAAAATAATTATGCAGAGTGAAAGGAGACATGCATCCAATAATGGAACATATGCTGTGTCACTACATTTATACAAAATATAAGAAAATAAGAAAATGCAAACTTAGTTATAGTGACAGAAAGCAGATCATTGGCTATCTGGGGCCAGAGTGGAGGGGCAGGAAGGACAGGAGAGAGGAATTAGAGGATATGAGGAAACTTTGGGGATGATGTATATGCTCATTGCAGTGATGGCTTCAAAAATGCATACGATTGGCAAAATGGATCAGATTTGTATGTATTAAATATGTGCAATTTCTTACATGCCATTTGGACTTCAGGTTGTTCTTTTTTTTTAAGGCAGAAACATTTATTAGTTCAAAGAGGATTTACATTTTTCCGTCTAGACACTTCAGAACACTACATGGGTCCATTTTACTTTAAAACAAGTCTCTAGTAAGGTATGAATAGAGTCAGATAAACTGAATTCTGTCCTAAATTCATGTACTTCTAGATTTGTGTTCACAAACAGTTTTCACCCTGACACAGAATACAAGCAGGGAAGTGCCACCACTCTGAGGCCCCAAATGTAAGATAGCTTCCCTCTTCCTCCCTCCTCCGCCTGCCCTAGCTCTTATTTCTTAGGACCTGGTTTTGCGAGGCCAAAGAGGCCTTATGCGTTTGTATTGCAAAGGCTACTATTAGAAGTGCATCTTGGTGAGTAAGAGAAGCTTCTATTCAGCCAAGCATGTTTTGTTGTTTCTTTAGTTTGTTGTTTTCCCTTACATTTTATTAATGAATTGCAAGCTGAGATATCAGAAATATCTGACCATCTGTTCTCATCTTTTGAAAAACAATTGACTTTGGAGTACTAAGGTAAGAAGAAAAAGTGGCTTGTCATCATAAAAATCATCAAGTAGAAAATGAGGAAAGTGGTAATCTATGGTTCACATAGGTGTTCTTGTGTTTATTTTTTTAAATACTATTTGCAAAGATCATTGCATCTTTGATGTCAGAATATTTACTACCCCAGTCATTCCTTTGTATTAATATGGTTTAAGTCAAAACAATATTTTATTTTTCCATGTAATCTCTATCAAACAAACACAAAGAATGATTTTCATATGAAATGCAAGATGGTAAAAGCCAGAAGAAAGAAATAAATGCTTGGCTCATATAAAAGAGTAGCAATTATCTTCTCCTTCTTCATTATAAACAACTTCAACTTTAAGCGAGAATAGATATATTGGATTTCAAACCATGAGCCTTTTTGTTGTCCAAAAAATATTTCTGCAGTAGATTGATATTAAATGTAAGTTTTGGCTACTTCCTGTAGAAAGGTGCTTGGCAGTAGCTGGTGATCAATGAATACTTTTTAAATGAATGAAATAACGACACTATATTTAAAACAAGACAAAAAGACTCGACAGTGCAGTGGGCACTCCACGGGAGGCATTTGGCCCTCGTGGGAATAGCTGAAGACTTGCTGATCGGGTTTCACCTAGCCCTGTGATGGATACTATGGATAAATAAGTGTGAGTGAAGCTGTCCCTCACCTGGAAATGCTCATTAGATACAATACCCAGGTAGAGAGAGGCATGTTTGTGAATCAAGAGTTCAGTTGATGATTCAAGAGAACAGCTGTGAGTTTCTTACCTTATCATTTTGTTCCCTCCATGGAAAGCGGGCTGGTGGTTTGATGCATAAGGGTAACTGAAAACTTGCCTTTCTCTGGGTGGTAAGTGGAGATCCAGCCATTACCCCAGGGATCTCCCAAAGCCAGGAGGGGAAGCTCTTGGGATAACTCTGGGGCACCAAGCCTCTCACTGTAATTCCAAGTTCTCCTGAAATGGTTCATTTAAATTCTTCAGTTTAACCCTCTGGGCGCTTAATGACTGAATACCCATGGCTCATGAAGATAGGAAGTGTGCAAGAGGGGAATTGCCGCATGCCTGCCCAGCTAGGCTTAGTCAGATTTTAATTTCTCTGTTTGCAGACCAAATTCGAATTCTTACCTTCAATATCCCTTAGCCCTAAGTTTGGAGGGTTCCACTGAAAAGAGGTTCCTTGCTCAGCTGTAGTCCTTTCTACACAAATTCTGAATCTTGGATTTCTCTGCAGCTTTCATGTCTCTGCATGTGTCATCTGCTTTTCATCTTCCAAAAATTTGTTGAAATCTCTCATCTGCAGTGCATCCTCCTGCTCATTGTGTTCACTGTCCCTCAACTTCCATTTGTACCATCTGGAATGGAGATTACCAGATTGAACTGGAATTCACATCATCTACTTTTGACGTCCCCCACTGACTTCCTTCATTTTTCTTTGCTCTTTTAAGCCTTAAACCTTTGCTGTCTGCATTTACAGTGCCTTTTATTTCTTGCAAAACCTTCATGTTTGTAGACTTAATATAAAAATCTGTATTTCTTTCCTGGAAATTCATAACTGACTCGCAATTTTGTTTTAACCTACTGGGAAAAGTGGTAGCCAAAATTTAAACTGAGATTCACTGATCTCTTTCAAGTGGGAAAAAAATTCTCTAACTGGTACCACTGAGCAGCAGTTGATGAATGAGTGAGAGGTAGCACTCCGTGCCCCTTTACACCTATATGCTCTCTATACCTCTGTTGTACCTTCTTTCTCTTTACCCCACTTCTTCAGTTGCTTTGCATGGCGATTTTTCATACAATTTTATTCTTTACTACATGCATGCATTACCTTGATAAAAGATCAAAGTTCAGATACATAGAGAAAGCAGAGGATATGCAAATGGAATGAGACATTTAGAAGCAGGTGTAGAAATGGTTTCAGGTAACTTTTTCATTCACTCTGTGTTGATCCTATCATGAGTGAAGGTGTAGAGGAGAAGCAGTTTTCTTCTATCCAAAACTTGCTTTCTTTACATGCCAGGGTCTTTGATAAGTCAGCCTGACTAAATGAAGCTACAGGATGGAAGGGAGGTCAGCATCTTTGTCCCATGGCATGTTTCCAGCCTTTTCATTATCTTCTGTTACCTATTGCCTGCTCTATAAATTTCAGATATGCCTATCCAGCCCCCACAATCACACAAGCCAATTTTGTGAAATCTTCCTACTATCTATTTATCTATACCTATCTATCTATCTAATTTTCTCAGGGTTCAAACACAGAGAATGAGTAAAGGCAAATACCTTACTGAGCACCCACTAAATGTCAGGTAGTCTACAAAGTTCTTTACATTTATTATTTATTGTCTTTGCCATTTTCACAGCAGATCCAATATTTCACACCATATTCAACAAAATAAGTTTGTTGGAATTCAGGATGGTTAAAGCACTTCCTAGTCCTCCAAGCAAATTAGTGGCAGAAATAGAATTTGAACTTGACTGACTAAAAAATCCATGTTTTTTATTCTATGCACCTGAAATCTTCAAAAATAAGACTATCACTATAGGGACAGTTTCCAAAGGGACATCTAGGATGATTAGTTTTTTTCTCAACTCTACCCCATCCATCCATCTCTTCATCTATCATATATTTGCACAAAATTTTATCATATGATGTGTGTTCATAATCATGTTAGACTGAGAAGAATGGAGAAGAAACAGGATGTAAGTCCATGTTTCTCATTTTTCAAAAGTGAATTATTTGAAGAGAATATCAGTTTGAAATATTATCTATGTGGAAAGATGGAGCTTTACCAGCCAAGAAAACTAGGTGCTATCCCAGGCTATGCATATCAAAATGCAACTGGTGGGCTATTAATGTTCTGACCTAGAGAAAAATAGGTACATTTTACTGTGCATTTACTCTGGTCCAGGTGCTGGACGACAAACATTTCACATGTTTTTTTCTCACCCAGTCCTCACATAAACTCTAAAAGATATTTTCCATTATATGTTTGATTTACAGGTAAAGAAACAGGTTGGAAAGCATTCACTGATATCAACATGGTAGACTTCCAGGAATGGTAATTTTGTGGGACCTAAATTTGGGTTACGTTGAATGACGGTGAAGAATGAGTCACAGAAGCAATGAATTTCCAAATCCTGGACTTCAAGTAGTGCTAATCTTAAAAATATACCTCTTTTTCTGGAAGAGTTAATCATCATCTTGGAACTTCTCATGGTATGTAACATTTGTATGGTTTTCAAGCTTATAAACTCTAATTTTATATTCTTCTTTGTATTAGTTTCCCAGGGCTGTCAGAGCCAAGTACCACAAACTGGGTGGCTTAAACAACAAAAATGTATTGGCTCATAGTTCTGGAGGTCAGAAGCCCAAATCAAGGTGTCAGTAGGATTGGTTCCCTCTGAGGGCTGTGAAGAGGAACCTATTCCAGGCCTCTTGGTGGTGCTGGCAATCTCTGGCCCTTCTTGGCTTGTAGAAGTATCGTTGTCATCTCTGCTTTCACTTTCACATGGCTTTCTCCCTGTGTGCATGTCTTTGTCCAAATTTCCTCTTTAATAAGGGTACCAGTCATATCGGATTATCCGATCCTACTCCAATATGACCTCATCTTAATTAATCACATCTGCAACAATTCTATTTCCACATAAAGTCACAGTCAGAGGTAGCAAGGGTTAGGACTTTAGCATATGAATTTGGCAGGGGGCGGGGACACAATTCAACCCACACTGTTGTTTAGAAAAGAATTGTTTGATGTTAGTTTTAGGTGAAAGCACAGTATCAAAGCAATAGAATCCTCACCTAGGTCCTTAACATTATTACTAATTAACAATAACACAAAGGACCTGTATTTGTTTAGGATTACATTATTCTTGTCACTATTTTTATTGAATCATTAAGGGTTGAATCTGGTTTGATACATTTCTCTTCCTTCTGACAGTCAGTTCTGCCTCCAGGAACTTAACTTGTGCCCTTTAGTTCCAGAGAATTGCAGCATCAGCAAACACTAAAACTGGGGAAGGACCTCTTGGATCATCTTTTCTTAAAAAATCTAAGTGGCCCATGGAAATCACACTGTTAAGCAGAAATATCAGATGACTTTCCTGTCTAGGACCTTGTGATAATCACCAATAAATCTCCTTATGAAATTGCTTAAATATGTTGGAACGTGAGGATGAGAACTGGATGTACATTGTTTTGACACCTGTAGACCTGCAACTATCCTCCAGTAAAAGCTGCCCCTTTTTCCTTGCTCCTGCCCTTAGTAAGAGTCTATAAGTCCATTTGTTCTTTACTGTCAGATCCAACACCTCTTGGGCCAAGGGTGGAAACTTAGCTAAGTTGGGGTAACTGCTTTATCTCAAGTGGGACTTTGGAATGAAGACTCAATGTTACACATAGTGTCTAGAACATGCCTAAGTTAGAATGTGCTATAAAACTGAGGCTGGGGCATGTTTGAGCAAACATGAAACAGAGTAGGTTGAAAACTTGGTCTGCAGAGCTAGGGAAGAGTGAAACAGACAAAGAGAAGCAGAGATGTGAGAATGTAACTCTAGAGATGGAGAAAAGAGACTTGATTCCCCTGTTGCTCCCTGGTACTCACTTTCACTGGACCAGCCAGTTCATGCCTTCAGGCTTTACAATGCCCAATTCTCCTCATAAATAAATGCCCCTTTATTATTCCACTAGTTTGGGAATGTTTCTATGATTTCCAACCAGAAGTGTCTATCAAAGACAGATGTTTCATGTAAATCCCTCATTTAACATTCAAAATATTTACTGAGTGTCTACTATGTCCTAGATACTCTGTGCTACGAAATCAAAGCTTAAGGAACCCTCGGAGCTTCCAGTATCAGCAAAATGAATAATCAGAGGACTACGGTCAGCCGTAGCAGAGGCTGCTGTGAAAGCAGGGAAAAAGAGTCTGGGTGGGACTTCTAAGAAAGCAACATTTTATTAGAGGTTGTGTTTTGTGTTTAATACATTCCTCATCTTTTTTTGTTGTTATTGTTTTACTTTTGAGAGTAAGTAGGAAATTGCTCAGTGGAAAAGAGACAAAGATCATTTTTGACAAGGGGAAGAACTCACGTAAACATTCAGCATAGTGAAACATTAGGGTGAATGAAGGACCTGCAAATAGTTCCTATTTCCGCAAGGTCATGTGCATATGGGACAGGGGCTGGAGAGGCCAAAGAGGTCCAGAGGAGAAATGGCGATGTTGTGAGTTCCGTCCTTCTGAGGGGGGGCTTCCAGCAGTTTGAGGAGTACAATGGTATGATCAGATTTGCAGTTCAGAAAGCTTATTTGGGCCCAGGGGGTGTGATCATTTCAAGGCCATGCTGGAGGAAATGAGACAAGTGGGAGGCTAGCCCAGTCATCCGTGTGAGGAATGATGTAAGCCTGAACTGAGAAAACGGCAAAATGAATAGGAAAGGCTGTAGAGCTGAGATGTTCAGAACAGATCAGTAAGACGTGGTAACTGATTATATTTGTGGGTTAGATAAGCAGGAAGAATGTAGAATTATGCCTAGAGTCCCACTTAGGTGATAATGATGATAATTACCAACAAAAAGGAAACAACCTTCTGCCTCTCCCCCTCTGCATCACTAATCCACCAGACCGGATATCCGCTCGTCCTCCTCCGCATGCCATGACGTCCTGAAGGCGATTTATGATTGCTCCTAAGCAAATTGTTGACTCCTGCAGGTGATGGTTTAGGAAGGGCCCCCTGATTTAGAGAATCAGGATTTTACTTGATTTTGGTGTAATGACTTTGCAAAGAAATGTGTGCAAGAAAGCGCCAATACTGATTTTCTTTCAATCTGTATTGATAAAGTGCTGAAGTCACTCATGACATGTTTGTCACTATTTTTTTTTTTGGAAGATGGTTGGGAGAAGTTAGCATATGTCACATGGCTTCTGCCACTATTCAATATCTGGAAATATCCTCTACTGAATGGATCAATTCTCTGCAGGCATTACTACTCCTCACAAATGCCAGTAGGTTGGGTATAAGTTAGGTCCAGACCGGACTGTGAAGAGAGTTAAGACAGAGTAGAGAAGCGGAAGGAGCAAGGGATAAGCATATCCTTCATGATAAGTTGAGTTTTTACGGTCTTGTTGCTTTTCATATTTTCCAATGCAATAAAAACAAAACAAAAATGAATATTTCCCTCCACCAAAAAGATGAATTTATATTCATAGAAACATACTCTAAATGTCAAGAAATGGCAAATGAGGTCTGCTAGTCCCCCTACCCTCCTTGCACAGAGAGAGAGTCAGCTATTCCCACCTGGCCTCAAGAGAAGTATAAGCTTTCATTTTTAATGAATATGAAAGTTGTGGTGCATAATGCCCCAGTCAAAATGCATTCTTGCTCTTGTGAATGCTCGTTTTGATTGTGCTTTTACCTTGCCGTGGTGAACACCATTGGCCTATCCACCCAGTGCAGCTCAAAGAGTGAGAAGCTGCCATCCCAGATATCTCTGGCACCCAGAATAATGAGAGAAAAAAAAAAGTGAAATTGGAAGTATTGAAGTCTAAACTACAAAGAGTTATAAAAGAATAGTCAAGCATTAGAAAACTCACTGCAGGGGGTCGAAGCAAGGAAGAGGGGAACAAAAATCTATTACAACCAAATAATAATGTCTTTTTTAAAGTTTAAGGGAAAAATCATCTTGTTTTGTGCAAAGATGGCGAGACATGTTCATTGATCTTTTTAAGAGACAAAAAATTGGCCGACAACTGAATAAAAGAAAATGAAGTTCCATTAATACAATCTGTCGAAAGACAACTCGTATAAACTGATCAATGCAGTACAAATCATTTCTAACCTTTCCCCCTCTTTGTAGAGGATGTTTTTCAAGAGAGTAAACAACATACATCATCAACTTGAAGTGCTTTTTAGATGGCTTTTCCAGCAATAATGGAAATAGAGAATTTCTGGAACTAAGCATGTAATGCTTTTTTTATTATTATCGGCCTGAAGAATATCGATACATTTGGAGAGATTGGGACATGATTTTTTTTTGTAACTTTCATGTTGTAGTCTCTCCCTTGATTTCTTCTTTAGACGGCTTTTTAGAAAATGTTAATGTGTAAGCTGTAGTGGCTCCATTATTGAGTCCAGGACCCACCATTAAAGGGACCGTCACTTGAAATGATAATCACATTGTTTATAGAGCTCTGTACTAAAACTTAAAAGAAGCTGTTCTTCTTCTCAACATTTTTCTTCTCAATTTGAAGGAAGCACCAAAGAAAAGGAAATATGTTCATCTACTTCTCCTCTCTCTCATCAAATAACTTAAACATACCCTCCAATTTCAATATTACCTATGCAAAACATTTAGTAGAATTCCTAAGATAATGTTCTAATACTTTATAGTAAGGTTTTTTGTTTTATTTTAATATATAGTACTGGCTATGTTTAACTTAACTGTAAATTAGAAAATTTAGGTAGCTCAATTAATATATGGAAATTCATTTGGTACAATGGAAGTGAGTGATAAGGAAAGGGGTTTCAGAGAATGCAGGCTAATATTAAAACGATATTAGTCCACATATAGTCAATATGTCAATATGTAGTCAATAATATTGTAATGACTTTGTATCATAATGACACTTACTGTGGTAAGCATTTCATAATGTATATAATTGCCAAATCACTATGTTGTATGCTGAAACTATTAGTGTTATATATCAACTGTACTTCAATGGGAAAAAACTCACATACAAAACACTAACTCATATATTTTTAAAATGTGTAGTTACTGACATGTTTTCAGATAAGCAGGAATAGAAACGGTGCTCACCAGATTTCCATACTGAAATAATGATATGGTATTTCTGGGTTTTGGCTTCCTATAGACTAAAAAACATGCAAAACACAACTTAAGTACTTTATTTCTAAATGGGTTTTGTCTTATTTACAAAAGGCCTATGAAGATACATATTAAATACATAGAAGTTTCTTCCCACAGAGGCATTTCTTCAGTGTGAAATCTAGAGAATTATTAAAATAAGTAAACATATCCAAACAGACAAAAGAAGAGGGGCAAAGAAGAGGAGACTTAGAACGTCTTCAGATGATATCCACTGACATATTGCTCTTTTGTCCCTAACAAAATCATTCTTTAGGATTCTTTTCTCAGTACCTAGGGGTGAGCAGGCACACTTCTCAGACACTTCAGTGAATCCTGTATTCTGAATCTCTTAGGCAAGAATTGCTTTAGAAATCGAACAGTCCCCTTTCTGGGAGAAGATTCATCTTTAGAATTAGGGAGACAGTTACCTGAAAATCAGTTAAAAATCAGTTAAAGAACAGGGGTGGATTACCTGTTTTCTTAGTTATCTTCTAACGTGCCATTAAGCAACCTGCTAAATGCTTCTGGCACACTGTGTGTGTTTGTGCAAGAAAAAAATAGAAGACACAGAGATATAAAGATTCATAGAGAAGTCAGAAAAAAAAGTACATGATTTATGAAAACTTCTTGGAATTACCAGAAACATATTCTATGGAACTATTAAGAGTCAACCTCTTCATAGAATGTCATTTTCTCAGCCCAGTAGGTCTTTTGAAGAAGATTGTTGTCCAAGATAATATTTGGGTACTGTTTCAGCTCATGAGATTGTTTTTTAATGCTGTGCTAGAGGAATATTAGCACTTATATTCTAGAAGCAGCAGCATATTGAAGCTCTGGATGAATTCCTCTCTTGTCTTTCCTTTGCCAAGATGTTTTATAACCAGGAAAGGGCTGAAAATTCTTCCATCCCATTTGTTTCAGGAAGGTGGAAATGACAAGTCATTTTAATTTTGTCTATACTATTGAGAGTATTAAGCTAAACACATTTAAGGCTTTTACTAAGTGAATCAGAATGAAACATATGATAGGATAAATAGTAAGTTTAAGGAATTTCCTGTTTTGTTCCCCCACCCCCACTCCCTACTGTAGACTACAGACTACAGATCTATCCTGGCTAGCATCTGGATCCTGGTTAGCAGGCCACAATTCATGCTGTCTGTCAGAGCCTTTCTCCCCTTCTCTATCCACATCATGGTTTTACATCACTACTGCATCCTAAAGGCATTTCCGTAAGGACAAAACTCAATATATTTTAACATATGCTCATCCAGTTACTTACCTGGGAAGCACACATGCTCCTTCGCACTTGATATTGTTTTTAGATTTTGTTATAAAGTCTAATAAAACATTTCAACCGCAAAGACATGTATGAGGATTTCTATAATTTATTCCATTTCCTTTTATTTATTGATTTTTTTTTTGGAGGGACTAACTTAACAAATTTATGTATCTGTCACATCTCAGGTGCATTTGTAGTATCTGAGAAACATGTGACAAGAACCACGGCTCTGGAAGATCCTGATTCAATGGCTGTGTGTTTTATAAAGATGAGGGGGATTTAAACAGAAAGGAACCTAAACCCAGAAAGTTCTGCAGGGAAAATAAGGAATCATTATTTATTGACTGTCTCCATTGTCCAAGGGACTGTGCCAGGCACTGAATATTTACTATTGCATTTACTCTTCACACCACTTCTTTGAATTAGGCTGGATCCCTATTTTAAAGTGAGCCAATTCAGTCTCCTTAAGTTAAACAGTTTGCTCAAGCAATGAGGAAATAGGAAATAGCAGGATCCAGGTTTGGACCAAATGTATTTGACTCTACTGTGGGGCTAAATATTAACCATAGCATGTCTTCAATTGTGTTTCACTTCTTCCTTTCCAATCTGGATGGTTTTTATTTGATTTTCCTTCCTTGATGATCTGGTTAGAACCTCTAATACATATTGAATAAAAAGGTAAGAGTGGATATCCTTGTTTTGTTCCTGATTTTAGGAGAAAGTATTCGGTCTTTTATCACTAAGGATCATGTTACTTAGGCTGCACATAGATGAACTTTACCAGTGTGAGGAAGCTCCATCTTATTCCAAATTGTTGAGTACTTTGATCATGAGAGGCTATTGGATTTTGCTGAATGCATTTTCTGCATCTATTGAGATGACTGGTAGTTTTTATTCTGTTAATATGGTATACTGCATTTACTTATTTATAATCATTTTTATATGTTTCTGAATTCAGTTGGCTAGTGATTTCTTAAGGAATTCTCATCTACATTCATGGGAAATATTGGTCTATAAATCTTTTGCTTATGATGTGTTTGGTTTTGGTATTAGAGTAATACTGGCCTCATAGAATTGGTTGGGAAGTTCTCTCTCTTCTTCTAATTTCAAGATGTTTGTGAAATACTGATGCTAATGCTTGTTTCAACAGTAGGTAGAATTCGATATAGACTTCCGGGAAGATGGCGGTGTGAGCAGGGCGGCAGAAATCTCCTCCCAACACTATATTTATCTACGAAAACACAAAAAATACATCTATTCCTAAAAGAGAGACGAGAATACACAGGAAAGCGCACAGCGTGCAGCTACACCCGAGAGGACTCGGCACCCCAAGAGGCGGGTAAGATACGGAGCCGCGACCCGGCGGGACCCGAGCCCTCCCCCACCCCAGCGCACCGGCGGGAGGAGAGGATTCAGAGCCGGGAGGGAGTGGAAGTGCACCCCGCGAAGTAGCCAGCCCCGGGGATCTGCGCGGGGAGCGCTGACCCACATTGCGCAGTGCAGCGGAGATTGGAGAGACAGAGGGGCAGGATCTGAGCGGGGAACGCGCCAGGGGGCTTGCAGCCGGCTCCGGGAAGGAAAAAAAAAAAGTGCGCGCTTTCTTCAGCGGTCTTAAAGAGACAGGAGCCCAGCGGAGGAGCCGGATTGCCCCAGCACACTCAGCCCAGCAGGCTGGGAGTCCTGGGGAGTTTCAGACGCCTTAGCTGGCGACTGAGGAAGCGTAGCCATACTTAACACTTCTCACTGAGATCAACAGCCTCCTATTCGTTCCCACCCCTGCCAGAGCGATAAAGGGCCCTGCGGAGTGGCACAGTCACAGCTGTGGAATAGTGGGGCAATAGCGCCACCTAGAGCATTCCCACAGAATCTACGTCCGGTGGGCATTTTTTTTGTTTTTTTGTTTTGTTTTGTTTTTGTTCTGTTTCTGTTTTTTCTTTTCTTTTTTTATTTCTTTCTTTCTTTCTTCTTTTTTTCTTTTTTTTCTCTTTTTTTTCTTCTCTTTTTAAAGTCTTAAAGACCCCAGCTGACATACATGGTAACTACCAGTGACCAATTATATAGCCATGAAAAGACAGAGGAATATGGTTCAGACCAAAATCAACCAGACAACCCCAGAGAGGGAGTCTGAAGGGATGGAAATGCACAGCCTCCCTGAAAAAGAATTCAGAATAAAAGTCATAACCATGCTGATGGACCTACAGAGAAATGTGCAAGAGCTGAGGGAGGAAGTGAGGGAACTGAGGAAAGACAATACAGAAATCAGACAAGCGATCGACAGGCTTAACAGCAGAATGGATGAGATGCAAGAGACTGTTAACGGAATAGAAAACAGAGAACAGGAGCACAGAGCAGCTGAGGCAGAGAGAGATAAAAGGATTTCTAGGAATGAAAGAATATTAAGAGAACTGTGTGACCAATCGAAACAGAACAATATTCGCATTATAGGAGTACCAGAGGAAGAAGAGAGAGAAAAAGGGATAGAAAGTGTCTTTGAAGAAATAATTGCTGAAAACTTTCCCTCGCTTGGGAAGGAAGTAGTCTCGCAGTCCACCGAAGCTCATAGATCTCCCAACACAAGGGACCCAAGGAAGACAACACCAAGACACATAATAATTAAGATGGCAAAGATCAAAGATAAGAGACAGGGTATTAAAGGCAGCTAGAGAGAGAAAAAAGATCACCTACAAAGGAAAACCCATCAGACTATCATCAGACTTCTCAACAGAAACCTTACAGGCCAGAAGAGAATGGCATGATATATTTAACGTTATGAAACAGAAGGGCCTCGAACCAAGAATATTGTATCCAGCACGATTATCATTTAAATATGATGGAGGGATTAAACAATTTCCAGACAAACGAAAGTTGAGAGAGTTTGCCTCTCATAAACCACCACTACAGGATATCTTAAATGGACTGCTCTAGATGGAAGCACACCTAAGGCTAAAAAGATGTCACCAGAGAAAATAAAATCATAGCAAAGAAAGCAGACCATCCAAATACTAACTAAAGGCAAAGAATAAAACACCTATTATAGAAAGAATGGAGGAGGAGGAATAAGAAGGGAGAGAAATAAAGAAACATCAGACTGTGTTTACAATAACTTAACAAGAAAGTTAAGTTAGATTGTTAGATAGTAAAGAAGCAACCCTTGAACCCTTGATAACCACGAATCTAAAGCCAGCAATGGCAATAAGTACATATCTATCAATAATCACCCTAAATGTAAATGGATTGAATGCACCAATCAAAAGACACAGAGTAACAGAATGGATAAAAAAGCAAGACCCATCTATATGCTGCTTACAAGAGACTCACCTCAAACCCAAAGATATACACAGACTAAAAGTGAAGGGATGGAAAAAGATATTTCATGCAAACAACAAAGACAAAAAAGCAGGTGTTGCAGTACTTGTATCAGACAAAATAGACTTCAAAACGAAGAAAGTAGCAAAAGATAAAGAAGGACATTACATAATGATAAAGGGGTCAGTCCCACAAGAAGATATAACCATTGTAAATATATATGCACCCAACACAGGAGCGCCAGCACATGTGGGACAAATACTAACAGAATTAAAGGAGGAAATAGACAGCAATGCATTCATCTTAGGAGACTTCAACACACCACTCACTCCAGAGGACAGATCAACCAGACAGAAATAAGTAAAGACACAGAGGCACTGAACAACACACTAGAACAGATGGACCTAACAGACATCTACAGAACTCTACACCCAAAAGCAACAGGATACACATTCTTCTCAAGTGCACATGGAACATTTTCCAGAATAGACCACATACTAGGCCACAAAAAGAACCTCAGTAATTTCAAAAATATTGAAATCCTACCAACCAACTTCTCAGATCACCAAGGTATAAAACTAGAAATAAATTTTAGAAAGAAATCAAAAAGGCTCACAAATACATGGAGAATTAACAACACTCTCCTAATTAATCAATGGGTTAATGACCAAAATCAAAACAGAAATCAAAGAATATATGGAGACTAATGACAACAACAACACAAAGCCACAACTTCTGTGGGACGCAGCAAAGGCAGTTCTAAGAGGAAAGTATATTGCAATCCAGGCCTATTTAAAGAAGGAAGAACATTCCCAAATGAATAGTCTAAAGACAATTACTGAAATTGGAAAAAGAAGAACAAATGAGGCCCAAAGTCACCAGAAGGAGGGACATAATAAAGATTAGAGAAGAAATAAATAAAATTGAGAAGAATAAAACAATTGAAAAAATCAATAAAACCAGAGCTGGTTCTTTGAAAAAATAAACAAAAT
>JAVSCE010003347.1:0-55853 GCA_032199065.1 Smutsia gigantea
GTGTTATACTGCCTTCCCCATATCCCCCCCACCCCACCCCACACCCACCTCCGCTACATTATGTGTGCTAATTGTAATAGCCCTTTTCCCCCTTATCCATTCCTTCCCACCCATCTTTCCCAGTCCCTTTCCTTTGGTAACTGTTAGTCCATTCTTGGGTTCTGTGAATCTGCTGCTGTTTTGTTCCTTCAGTTTTCTCTTTGTTCTTATACTCCACATATGAGTGAAATCATTTGGTATTTGTCTTTCTCCGCCTGGATTATTTCACTGAGCATAATACCCTTTAGCTCCATCCATGTTGTTGCAAATGGTAGGATTTGTTTTCTTCTTATGGCTGAATAATATTCCATTGTGTATATGTACCACATCTTCTTTATCCATTCATCTACTGATGGACACTTAGGTTGCTTCCATTTCTTGGCTATTGTAAATAGGGCTGTGATAAACATAGGGGTGCATCTGTCTTTTTCAAACTGGGCTGCTGCATTCTTAGGGTAAATTCCTAGGAGTGGAATTCCTGGGTCAAATGGTATTTCTATTTGGAGTTTCTTGAGGAACCTCCATACTGCTTTCCACAATGGCTGAACTAATTTACATTCCCACCAGCAGTGTAGGAGGCTTCCCCTTTCCCCACATCCTCGCCAACATTTGTTGTTGCTTGTCTTTTGGATGTTGGCCATCCTAACTGGTGTGAGGTGATATCTCATTGTGGTTTTAATCCGCATTTCTCTGATGACTAGTGATGTGGAGCATCTTTTCATGTGCCTGTTGGCCATCTGAATTTCTTCTTTGGAGAAGTGTCTGTTCAGATCCTCTGCCCATTTTTTAATTGGCTTATTTGCTTTTTGTTTGTTGAGGTGCGTGAGCTCTTTATATAATTTGGGTGTCAACCCCTTATCGGATATGTCATTTATGAATATATTCTCCCATAGTGTAGGATGTCTTTTTGTTCTACTGATGGTATCCTTTGCTGTACAGAAGTTTTTCGTTTGATATAGCCCCACTTGTTCATTTTTGCTTTTGTTTCCCTTGCCCGGGGAGACATGTTCATGAAGAAGTTGCTCATGTTTATGTCCACGACAGTTTTGCCTATGTTTTTTTCTAAGAGTTTTATGGTTTCATGACTTACATTCGGGTCTTCGATCCATTTTGAGTTAACTTTTGTGTATGGGGTTAGACAGTAACCCAGTTTCATTCTCTTACATGTAACTGTCCAGTTTTGCAATGATTTTTTTTAATTGTAGTCTAGCTGACACAATACTGTGCCTGATTTCTTGATGCTCAAAGAAAGGGTCTGGCATTTGGGGGAAACAGCTCCATGGGGGAGGCATTAATAAACACTTCCCTTTTCCATTTCCACTATGTGGCCCTGGATAGATCTACTGCTGCTTAAATATGGAAGAGATGAAAGACTGTGGGAATCAACCCACATTGAAGAGATCTAGTTAATCCTAATATGCTGGTTTATCTTCCTGGACACTGTAACTGGCAGGATAGAGCCCCACTCTCTACAAGGCAGGGACTGCAAAGGAAGGGGATGCTTTGCCAAGAAATTAATGGGATTCTTACAAAGGACAGTTTCAGACACTGTACTACAGGGTGCTATTAGCTTTTGCTTATGGTTTTGGGTATATGTTTTTTTTTTAATTATTTTGTTTTGGGTGTGCAGAAATTTCCCAGGCCTGAATTTGGCGCTGTGTTCCCCACTTTCCCTGCCTGAGATAGCTCTCATTTCCTTCCTCCTTCCCTCCCTCCCCCCTCTCTCATTTCTTTCTTCTCCTATTACTCATGATACACCTACTCCTTTGCAGATCCAGCAATGAATGAATCACAGTCTCTAATCTCAGATCCACAGTTATGTAGACAGCCAGGAGGTAAGAGCTGGTATTGATATAATAGAACCATAAGATTTGGTACCTGTTTTGTTATGATTACCTATGTCCAAAATCAATTTAGAACACCTAGCCCCACTGCTTCTTCTGAAATGCAAATATGAAAGACTATAGCAGCACAATTTTTTTCCTTTCTCAATATCATGAGAGTCCTGTTAGAATTTGTTTGAGAATGGAATTTAATGAAGACATGGACTGAGAGTCCATGTCTTTGGATGAAGGAAAAAAACTTTTTTTTTTATAGTGATGGTTTCACTTCTTGCTCTTTAAGTGGTGTCCATTATAATTCGTAGCTTCCCATTGTTTTGTATTCAGTATTCTCTCTTCAAAAGCCACATACCCCCATCTGAAATAATAATTGAATAAAGAGAAGCCTATGGTTGATTTTACAAAAAATGTTTTTCAATAAATAAAGCATATTATTCAGTTTAAGGGAACAGCATAAGGATTGAATTTCTAAGTATATTAAATGTTGCTTGGGGAAATTTGTGAAGAAGAAATCCTGGTTTGGCAGCTTAGCCTGAATTGCAATCCTCTCTTTTCCTGTGGAGCTCCTCCTGGGACCAACCTAGGGGAACTAACCTCACCTCTCATTGCCATTTTTCTCATTTGCAGACCCTCAAGACCCTTAGAGGGATATCCTAGACACCCGTGGATGCAGTGGGCTCTTCCAAGTTATGATGCCAATATGCTAGCCTGGTGTTCTTTTCCAGCATTTTCACTTATATGTGAACTTCCCTATTGATCGCAAATTTTTCCAGAGCAACAACAATGTCAGATTATTTTATATCCCACTTAATACATTTCCAAGAGAACATTCAACACAATGCAAGGCATTCAATGTTCAGATGAATGGCTTTTCATCTAACTTTCCCTATTTCTGGCTTCACTCCCTCCCCCCCCACTACACCCCCCAACACCTCAGAAATGTGTTAAGGACTATTTTCTGAGAGTTTAAGTCAAAGTTTCACCAACCAAACTATATAAAAAATGCTAAATATCTAACAATTAAAAGTTTAAAAAATATTTCAAAATATTGGAAAAAACAGATGTTCTACATTTAGCTAGTGCGCATCAAAACCACTGACTACAGGTAAGGCTGGAAAAAGTTTATACTTTGGACTAGTGCTCTTTTTATTTGCTTAAAAGTGTGTCAGCCTTATAATGCTTTAAAAAGTTGACAATAAATGATGTTTTATTTTTAAAAAAACCTTATAAGCAATCTCATTTTACTCAGAAAATAATAATTGTCCTGAAATTCAATTTAATGCTATAATTATACTCAGTATGCTTTATTTTACATTGTAGACACAATAAAAACAAAAATTTCACTTTCATACACTCATTATTTCTTATTTAAAAAAAATAAAAGAAAGCCCCCCCCAATATAATGAAGCTATTACAGAAGAAATAGGGTAATCAATTTCTAATATATAACACCATGGCAATGAAATGAGCTATAATTTAAATAGTCATTTTCCAGTAGGGCGGAAAAATGCAAAGAAAGCATTTTTCTAGTATCGCATTTCTCTAACAGTCAGAAAGATGAGCCTAATGAAATGACTATAAGGTTAATAACAATCCCATTTTGTCCTACCATTTATTCTCCCAATACATAAAGCTATGTTTTGACAAAATCTCTTGCCCCTTGCATACAATCTCAAAGTAACTTTTAGAAATTAATCAATTTCCCCAGACAAGAAAGTAGCATGGTTTATTTGAAGAAGCAACACTCCAAGACTTGGGTTCCTTTGATTCGATTATACCATGGATAGCATAGGTTACTTAATGTTTATAATCTCTGAACCTCAGTTTCATAATCTGAAGACAGAAAGTTTTGAGGGTCAAATTAATAATATTTGTGACTAAAAATACAGTGATTACTAAAGTGAATGAGATTGTCCATGACCCCATGGACAATGAAGTTTAGGGCCACTTTTTATTTTTTGACATGGATAAGAAACTACAACTTGATGAATGTTTGGTGGCTTCTCTTGCATATTTCCTAAATTCCTTGTTCCAAACCATCACTTCTCATTAGCTTTAGAATGCATGTTTTTCCATGTCCTTTGAAAATCAGCTTAGTTTTTGTATTAGGAAGAATATTGGTTATTTGTCTAGGAGGTGACTAAATTACCCACATCTTAATCTCAGTGTATTTTTCTTTGACATCTATTCAACTAGACTTCTTTTTTTAAAAAAAACTAAAAGTGCGGGACTTCTGGGAAGATGGCAGCATGAGCAGAGTGGCAGAAATCTTCTCCCAAAACCATATATATTTGTGAAAATACAACAAATACAACTATTCCTAAAAGAGAGACCAGAAGATGCAGTATAACAGCCGGACTACAGCTACATCTGCGAGAACTCAGCGCTTCACGAAGTGGGTAAGATACAAAGCCACAACCCAACGGGACCCGAGCACTCCCGCACCCCAGCGCACGGGTGGGAGGAAAAGAATTAGAGTGGGGAGAGAGTGGAGGCACAGGCCCACCAAATAACCAGCCCAGATGATCTGCACCGGGAGCACAGACACACATTGCATGGTGTATCAGAGATTAGAGAAACCAAAGGGCAGGATCTGAGATGGAGATTGCAAGCGGGTCCCCTCAGTCAGCTCTCTGGGACAAAAGAAAAGCAGGCGCTTTTTCAAAAGTCTTAAAGGGACAAGGGCCCAACAGCGGAACAAAACTGTTCCACACACTCCACCCAGCAGGCTGGGAGTCTTGGAGAATTTTGGACCCCCTGGATGGTGGCTGGGCAAAGCAGTCATGCCAAGGCTTCCTACAGAGATGAGCAGACTGCCATTCGTACCCTGCCTACCGGTCAGTGCTGCTGGCAGATCCGCCACAGCAGCGGATCAGCAGAGGAGTGGCCCCGCTCACAGCAACCTCACAGAATCTACTCATGGCTGGTGCGCAGCTAAGGAGGAAGGGCCCCAGAACCCAGAACAAGGGCTGAAAGGACCCAAGGGGACCAGAATGCACCCAGCAAAACTTCAAACCCCCACAGTGCTACAGGCTAGGCTGAAGCGGCCCCGCACACAGGCAACTCAGGGGAATACACCAGAGACGGCCTCCTGGTGTGCAGGAAACCATCTCAGGCCCCGGAGAAGGGCAAGGAGAACAACAAGCAGGAAGGGTCTTTTTTCTCCCAGCTGACACACATGGCATCTACCAGTGACCACTTCTATCGCCATGAAAACACAGAGGAATATGGTCCAGACAAGGATCACAAAGACAATCCCAGAGAGAGGACCCGATGGGATAGATTTACACAATATTCCTGAAAAAGAATTCAGAATAAAAGTCATAACCATGCTGATGGATCTACAGAGAAATATGCAAGAGCTAAGGGAGGAAGTGAGGAAGGACAATGCAGAAATGAGACAAGCGATCAATGGGCTTAAGAGCAGACTGGATGAAGTGCAAGAGACTGTTAATGGAATAGAAATCAGAGAACAGGAATACAGAGAAACTGAGGCAGAGAGAGATAAAAGGATCTCTAGGAATGAAAGAATATTAAGAGAACTGTGTGACCAATCCAAACAGAACAATATTCACATTATAGGAGTACCAGAAGAAGAAGAAGAGAGAAAAAGAGATAGAAAGTGTCTTTGAAGAAATAATTGCTGAAAACTTCCCCAAGCTGGGAAAGGAAATAGTTTCTCAGACATTGGAAGCCCACAGATCTCCCAACACAAGGGACCCAAGGAAGACCACACCAAGACACATAATAATTAAAATGTCAAAGATCAAAGACAAGGACAGAGTATTAAAGGCAGCGAGAGAGAGAAAAATGATCACCTACAAAGGAAAACCCATCAGGCTATGATCAGACTTCTCAACAGAAACCTTACAGTCCAGAAGAGAATGGCATGATATATTTAATGTAATGAAATAGAAGAGCCTTGAACCAAGAATACTGTATCCACCACAATTATCATTTAAATTTGAGGGAGGGATTAAACAATTCCCAGACAAGGAAAAGCTGAGGGAATGTGCCTCCCAAAAACCACCTCTGTAGGATATCTAAAAGGGACTGCTCTAGATGGAAGCACTCCTAAGGCTAAAAAGAGGTCACCAGAGAAAATAAAATCACAGTAAAGAAAGCAGACAATCCAAATACTAACTAAAGGAAAAAGTAAAATCAACTATCCACAAAAACAGTCAAACAAATGTAAAAGAGAACAGAATAAAACACCTAGTATATAAATAATGTAGGAGGAAAAATAAGAAGGGAGAGAAATAAAGAAACATCAGATGCTGTTTACAATAACGTAACAAGAAAGTTAAGTTGGAGGACATCCGGGAAGATGGCGGCATGAGCAGGGGGGCAGAAATCTCCTCCCAACACTATATTTATCTACGAAAATACAGCAAATACAACTATTCCTAAAAGAGAGACCAGAATATACAGGAAGGCGCACAGCGTGCAGCTACACCTGAGAGAACTCGGCACCCCAAGAGGCGGGTAAGATATGGAGCCACAACCAGCAGGACCCGAGCACTCCCCCACCCCAGCGCACCAGCAGGAGGAGAGGAGTCAGAGCCGGGAGGGGGTGGAAGTACACCCCGCAAAGTAGCCAGCCCTGGTGATCTGCATGGGGAGCGCTAACACACATAGCGTGGTGTAGCGGAGATTGGAGAGACAGAGGGTGCAGGATCTGAGCGGGGAAGCACCAGGGTGCTTGCAGCCAGCTCCCGGGAAGGAAAAAAAGAGAAAAGCGGGCGCTTTCTTCAGCTGTCTTAAAGAGACAGGAGCCCAGAGGAGGAGCCGGATCGCCCCAGCACACTCAGCCCAGCAGGCTGGGAGTCCTGGGCAGTTTCAGATCCCTTAGCTGGCGACTGGGAAAGTGTGGCCGCACATAGACTTCTCACTGAGATCAACAGCCTCCCATTCATTCTCACCCCGGCCAGAGCGATAAAGGGCCCTGTGGAGAAGTGCGGCTACAGTGCCGC
The DNA here is from genome assembly GCA_032199065.1 of Smutsia gigantea. Taxonomy (NCBI): domain Eukaryota; kingdom Metazoa; phylum Chordata; class Mammalia; order Pholidota; family Manidae; genus Smutsia; species Smutsia gigantea. The sequence goes on from JAVSCE010003347.1 coordinate 6,854, forward strand.
CTACAGCATCCCCACACAATCTACTCTGGGTGGGTGTTTTTTTGTTTTGTTTTTTCTTTTTTTTGTTTTGTTTTTTGTTTTTTCTTTTATTTCTTTTTTCTCTTTCTTTCTTTCCTTTTTTCTTCTTTTTTTTCCTCTTTTTAAAGTCTTAAAGAGCCCAGCTCACATACGTGGCAACTACGAGCGACCACTTCTACAGCCATGAAAAGACAGAGGAATATGGTCCAGACTAAAATAAACCAGACAACCCCAGAGAGGGAGCCTGAAGGGATGGAAATGCACAGTCTTCCTGAAAAAGAATTCAGAATAAAAGTCATAACCATGCTGATGGACCTACAGAGAAATGTGCAAGAGCTGAGGGAGGAAGTGAGGGAACTGAGGAAAGATAATGCAGAAATCACACAAGCGATCAACGGGCTTAACAGCAGACTAGATGAGATGCAAGAGACTGTTAATGGAATAGAAATCAGAGAACAGGAATACAGAGAAGCTGAGACAGAGAGAGATAAAAGGATTTCTAGGAATGAAAGAATATTAAGAGAACTGTGTGACCAATCCAAATGGAACAATATTCGCATTATAGGAGTACCAGAGGAAGAAGAGAGAGAAAAAGGGATAGAAAGTGTCTTTGAAGAAATAATTGCTGAAAACTTTCCCTCGCTGGGGAAGGAAATAGTCTCGTAATCCACGTAAGCCCACAGATCTCCCAACACAAGGAACCCAAGGGAGACAACACCAAGACACATAATAATTAAGATGTCAAAGATCAAAGAAAAAGACAGAGTATTAAAGGCACCTAGACAGAGAAAAAAGATCACCTACAAAGGAAAACCCATCAGACTATCATCAGATATCTCAACAGAAACCTTACAGGCCAGAAGAGAATGGCATTATATATTTAACGTTATGAAACAGAAGGGCCTCGAACCAAGAATATTGTATCCAGCACGATTATCATTTAGATATGACAGAGGGATTAAACAATTTCCAGACAAACGAAAGTTGAGAGAGTTTGCCTCTCATAAACCACCACTACACGATATCTTAAACGGACTGCTCTAGAGGGAAGCACCCCTAAGGCTAAAAAGATGTCACCAGAGAAAATAAAATCATAGCAAAGAAAGCAGACCATCCAAATACTAACTAAAGACAAAGAATAAAACACTTAGTATATAAAGAATGGAGGAGGAAGAATAAGAAGGGAGAGAAATAAAGAAACATAAGACGGTGTTTACAATAACTTAACAAGAAAGTTAAGTTAGATTGTTAGATAGTAAAGAAGAAACCCTTGAACCCTTGGTAACCACGAATCTAAAGCCAGCAATGGCAATAAGTACATATCTATCAATAATCACCCTAAATGTAAAAGGACTGATTGAACCAATCAAAAGACACAGAGTAACAAAATGGATAAAAAAGCAAGACCCATCTATATGCTGCTTACAAGAGACTCACCGCAAACCCAAAGATATACGCAGACTAAAAGTGAAGGGATGGAAAAAGATATTTCATGCAAACAACAAAGAGAAAAAAGCAGGTGTTGCAGTACTTGTATCAGACAAAATAGACTTCAAAATGAAGAATGTAGCAAGAGATAAAGAAGGACATTACATAATGATAAAGGGGTCAGTCCAACAAGAAGATGTAGCCATTATAAATATATATGCACCCAACACAGGAGCGCCAGCATATGTGAAATAAATACTAACAGAATTAAATGAGGAAATAGCAATGCATTCATTTTAGGAGACTTCAGCACACCACTCACTCCAAAGGACAGATAAACCAGACAGGAAATAAGTAAAGACACAGAGGCACTGAACAACACACTAGAACAGATGGACCTAACAGACATCTACAGAACTCTGCACCCAAAAGCGACAGGATACACATTCTTCTCAAGGGCACATGGAACATTTTCCAGAATAGACCACATACTAGACCACAAAAAGAACCTCAGTAAATTCAAAAATATTGAAATCCTACCAACCAACTTCTCAGATCACCAAGGTATAAAAAACTAGAAATAAATTGTAGAAAGAAATCAAAAAGGCTCACAAATACATGGAGACTTAACAACATTCTCCTAATTAATCAGTGGGTTAACGACCAAATCAAAACAGAAATCAAAGAATATATGGAGACTAATGACAACAACAACACAAAGCCACAACTTCTGTGGGATGCAGCAACGGCAGTTCTAAGAGGAAAGTATATTGCAATCCAGGTCTATTTAAAGAAGGAAGAACATTCCCAAATGAATAGTCTAAAGACACAATTACTGAAATTGGAAAAAGAAGAACAAATGAGGCCCAAAGTTACCAGAAGGAGGGACATAATAAAGAGAAGAGAAGAAATAAATAAAATTGAGAAGAATAAAATAATAGAAAAAATCAATGAAACCAAGAGCTGGTTCTTTGAAAAAATAAACAAAATAGATAAACCCCTAGCCAGACTCATTAAGAGAAAAAGAGAATCTACACACATAAACAGAATCAGAAATGAGAAAGGAAAAATCACGACGGACCCCACAGAAACAAAGAATTATAAGAGAATATTATGAGAATCTATATGCTAACAAGCTGGAAAACATAGAAGAAATTGACAACTTCTTAGAAAAATACAACCTTCCAAGACTGACCAAGCAAGAAACAGAGAAACTAAACAGACCAATCACCAGCAACAAAACTGAATCGGTAATCAAAAAACTACCCAAGAACAAAACCCCCGGACCTGATGGATTCACCTCTGAATTCTACCAGACATATAGAGAAGAAATAACACCCATTCTCCTGAAAGTTTTCCAAAAAATAGAAGAGGAGAGAATACTTCCAAACTCATTCTATGAAGCCAGCATCACTCTAATATCTAAACCGGGCAAAGATCTCACCAAAAAAGAAAGTTACAGACCAATATCCCTGATGAACGTAGATGTAAAAATACTCAACAAAATATTAGCAAACCGAATTCAAAAATACATCAAGAGGATCATACACCATGATCAAGTGGGATTCATCCCAGGGATGCAAGGATGGTACAACATTCGAAAATCCATCAACATCATCCACCACATCAACAAAAAGAAGAACAAAAACCACATGATCATCTCCATAGATGCTGAAAAAGCATTTGACAAAATTCAGCATCCATTCCTGATTAAAACTCTCAACAAAATGGGTATAGACGGCAAGTACCTCAACATAATAAAGGCCATATATGACAAATCCACAGCCAACAACATACTTAACAGCGAGAAGCTGAAAGCTTTCCCTTTAAGATCAGGAACAAGACAGGGATGCGCACTCTCTCCACTGTTATTCAACATAGTACTGGAGGTCCTAGCCACGGCAATCAGACAAAACAAAGAAATACAAGGCAACCAGATTGGTAAAGAAGAAGTCAAATTGTCACTATTTGCAGATGACATGATATTGTATGTAAAAAACCCTAAAGACTCTACTCCAAAACTACTAGAACTGATATCTCAATTCAGCAAAGTTGCAGGATACAAAATTAACACAAAGAAATCTATCACTTTCCTATACACTAACGATGAGCTTACAGAAAGAGAAATCAGGAAAACAATTCCATTCACAATTGCATCAAAAAGAATAAAATACCTAGAAAAAACCTAATGAAGGAAGGGAAAGACTTATATCCTGAAAACTATAAGACACTCCTAAGAGAAATTAAAGAGGACACTAACAAATGGAAATGCATCCCATGGTCTTGGCTAGGAAGAATAAATACTGTCAAAATGGCTATACTACCTAAAGCAATCTACAGATTCAATGCAATCCCTATCAAAATACCAACAGCACTCTTCAACAAACTGGAACAAAGAGTTCTAAAATTCATATGGAACCACAAAAGACCCCGGATAGCCAAAGCAATCCTTAGAAGGAGGAATAAAACAGGGGGAATTACACTCCCGGACTTCACGCTCTACTACAAAGCCACAGTAATCAAGACAATTTGGTATTGGCACAAGAACCGACCCACAGACCAGTGGAACAGAATAGAGAGTCCAGACATTATCGCACATATATATGGTCAATTAATATATGATAAAGGAGCCTTGGATATACAATGGGGAGATGACAACCTCTTTAGCAGCTGGTGTTGGAAAAACTGAACAGATACATGTAAGAGAATGAAACTGGATTACTGTCTAACCCCATACATAAAAGTCAACTCAAAATGGATCAAAGACCTGAATGTAAGTCATGAAACCATAAAACTCTTAGAAAAAAAATAGGCAAAAATCTCTTGGACATAAACATGAGCAACTTCTTCATGAACATATCTCCCCGGGCAAGGGAAACAGAAGCAAAAATGAACGCGTCGGTCAATATGAAACTGAAAAGCTTCTGTACAGCAAAGGACACCATCAGTAGAACAAAAAGACATCCTAAAGTATGGGAGAATATATTCATAAATGACATATCCAATAAGGGATTGACATCCAAAATATATAAAGTACTCACGCACCACAACAAACAAAAAACAAATAATCCAATTAAGAAATGGACAGAGGATATGAATAGACACTTTTCCAAAGAAGAAATTCAGATGGCCAACAGGCACAGGAAAATATGCTCCACATTGCTAATCATCAGAGAAATGCAAATTAAAACCACAATGAGATATCACCTCACACCAGTAAGGATGGCCAACATCCAAAACACAAACAACAACAAATGTTGGCGAGGATTTGGAGAAAAGGGAACCCTCCTACACGGCTGGTGGGAATGCAAATTAGTTCAACCATTGTGGAAAGCAGTATGGAGGTTCCTCAAAAAACTCAAAATAGAAATACCATTTGACCCAGGAATTCCACTGCTAGGAATTTACCCTAAGAATGCAGCAGCCCAGTTTGAAAAAGACAGATGCACTCCTATGTTTATCACAGTCCTATTTACAATAGCCAAGAAATGGAAGCAACCTAAGTGTCCATCAGTAGATGAATGGATAAAGAAGATGTGTTACACATACACAATGGAATATTATTCAGCCATAAGAAGAAAACAAATCCTATCATTTGCAACAACATGGATGGAACTAAAGGGTATTATGCTCAGTGAAATAAGCTGGGCAGGAAAAGACAAGTATCAAATGATTTCACTCATATGTGGAGCATAAGAGGAAATAAAAACCTGAAGGAACAAAACAGCAGCAGACTCACAGAACCCAAGAAGGACTAAGAGTTACCAAAGGGAAAAGGGACTGGGGAGGATGGGTGGTAAGTGAGGGATAAGGGGGACAAAGGGGCTTTACAAGTAGCAGATGTAATGTTGGGGGGGCACGGGGAGGGCTGTACAACTCAGAGAAGACAAGTAGTGATTCTATAGCATCTCACCATGCTGATGGACAGTGACTGTAATGGGGTAGTTAGGGGGGGACCTGATGAAGTGGGGAGTTTAGTAACCATAATGTTGCACATGTAATTTTAGATTAATGATACCAAAAAAAAAAATATATATATATATATACTAATACAAAAAAAACCCAACAAAAAACTAAAAGTGCTAGTGCGATTGTAGATTTGTGCAGCCACCATTGAAAGCAGTATGGAGATTTATCAAAAAAGTAAACATAGAAATACTATATGACACAGAAATTCCACTTCTGAGCATTTGCCCAAGAAAGGAAACCACTAATTCAAAAAGATACTTGCATGCCTATGTTTATCACAGCATTATTTACAAATAGCCTAAAGAAGGAAGCAACCTAAATGTCCTTTGATAGATGAATGGTTAAAAAAGAGGTCGTACATATATACAATGGAATATTACTCAGGTATAAAAAAGAATGAAATCTTTCCATTTGCATCAACATGGATGGACCTAGAGGGTATTATGCTCAGTGAAGTAAGTCAGAGAAAGACAAATGCCATATAATTTCACATTATATGTGGAATCTAAAAAAAAAACTAATGAGAAAACCAACAAAACTGAAAGACTCCCAGACACCAAGAACAGACTGGTGGTTGCAGTGTGTGTGTGTGTGTGTGCGTGTGTGTATGGTGGGGATGAGTGACATAGATGAATACGTGTCAAAATTCATTGAAAATTTATGCATTTTATTGTATATACCTCAATTAAAAAAATAAAACCCGAAAACCTAAAAATCAGAGTGTGAGAGTGGGAAGGGCCGAAATTTTAGAGCCTGCTAACCTTGTGTGGCTTTGAGCCAAGAATTTAAATTTGTAAGCTTCAGTTTTCTCATCTTGAAAATAGGCATAAGGGACACCTGCTTCACTAGGTTGTTTTGAGATGGCTTCCATAAATGTGTAGTCAAATGTGTAGCCTATAGCCAGGACAAAATAAATAGCAGCTCTTAGGAAAATAAAATGTTCCCTCCTTTTTTTTTTGCTTAGGTGCAAACCTCTCCATTTTTTCTTACTGCTTTGTTTCTCCTGCATCTTATCTTTCTTGTGTCCCTGCTGTCTCCCTCCTGGTTTACAGTTATCCACAGTCTTCTCTCCATCCTCCTAAAACCTTCCTCCCATTTGATCTTGCTGACCTACTCGAAGCCAATGTCCTATTCTGGCACCTTCCTTCCCTGGCATGTCAGCAGCCATTGTCTCCATTTCTTCCTTCCCATTTTATTTTAATTCCCTGCAATCTGTTTTCTTTCCACAGAACACCTCAGAAACTGCACTTTCAAAGATTTCTAACAGCCTATTAAATGCCAAATTCGGTGATGTTTCTCTGTGCTCTTTAATAGCTGCAGAATTGACACTGGAAACACCTTGCCTCCTGGGAGTAATCATCTTCCTTGATGAATAAGTGGCTCCCCTTGGAACTTGCAGTTATTCCAGACAGTGCAAAAGGTATGTATGTATATATATTATATATCATTACAATTGCAATTTCTGTGAAAAAAATATTTTGGAGAGGAAGTGACTATGCATTTTAGCATAGAGTACAGACTACATGGGTACTGTCATTTCTTACATGATTTAACTCCTCCTATTAATGAGTCTGTTTTCCTTGAGAAGTTACCCAATACAGCAGTGTACAGATTTATTTTAACTTTACCTCTTCTTTTAGTCTAGCCATATGATCTTGATTCATTAACCAGAATACTCAGCTCAAGAAATTTGAAACTGAACTTAGCTTAGTAATAAAGCATGTCTTTTCCCCAGCTCTGGCTGCTACAGGTTGGAAGCATGCTCAGTGGAAGGGGGCTCTGGTTGATCTCTTCTGCCTTTCTTCACCTGGTACTTTTCTTCCTCTCCCAGTTAGCTCCTGGGAGCTTTGGCGGGTACAGCAGAAAGGGAGGAGAGCACAGCAAGGGAGAGAGGCAGAAAGACCTGATGATCTCTGAATTAGTAGCACAGAAACCCTCTTCTGCTCCATCACCAACTGTCAGCCATTCTCTAACCTTCTAGACCCCTGGACTAGATAGAGCCAGACCCTCAACCACCAGCTCCAGACCTAAAAGGAACAGACAGCAAACTCCCTCTGGGCTGCCTTGAAGCCAGCCACTCTCACTATGCCTGACACCAGTAGGAGGCACAACTGTAATACAAGGGGAAGGAACGGGGACAGGCAGCTCAGCAAGGACTCCCTCCAAAGAAACACCATCACCGGGAGTCCCTTCACTCTCTACTCGGACCTCTCATATCCTTCACTGGAGTGAGGAGTGTCACGGTTGTGGAGACGGTTCTTAATAAGTTCCTTTGACAATCTGCATAAATTGACATGGGATTTCACTGTGCAACTTCAACATAATTGCACCGTGGCACCGAGCAAAAAATTTACTTTTAAAAACCTATTTCACACGTTCACATACATATACTTTTGGCATCTTTTCATGTTGAGGCATTAGGACATCTTACCTTTCTCTGTGAAAGGACACTGAGGCTCAGGGATGTAAAGATCGTGCTCAGCTGCACAGGAGAGTAAGCTGTGCAATTGGGATTCCACCCTCTGTCTGCCTCTTGGCAAAGTTTATACTTAGACACCATGCATGCATTTCTTTCCTAGATTTATGTGGTATCACATGGCTCTTCAGGAAATGCCCCATGCTCCCGGGTAATAAAGCTTCAGGTAATGATATAGCATTTTTAGATACCACCACATCTCCAGGCTAGGACCATGGATGTTGATGATTTCATAGAAAATCTGTTAATACAGTTGGTTACAAAGTTACAACTCCATACGTAGAGAGAAGGGTAAACAGATGTGGCTTCTGCCCACAAGAGGTGGTGGACTTCTAGATTCCTCATTCATTCATTTACTCAGTTATTCAATAATATGAATGGAGCACTCTGCCATAGTAATAAATAAGACAAAAGTCTTTTTCATTGAGTTTATGATTCTGCTGGGAGAAATGAATACATATAAGAGGATTTCAGGTTGTAATAAAGTTACAGATCTATAAATCAGGCAATGAGATAATATGAGGTTGTGCTATTAGAGAAAGGGCTTTGTGGCAATTAGTTTGCCATGATACCTGAAGGAAGAGAAGCAGCTAGCCATGGGAAAAGTCAAGGGTACAGGGAGAGCAGTATCTGAGACTGGGATGCATACGGTTGATTCCAGCATTGTTGGAAGGTGAGCTTTGGGCTCTGGGCTACAGAGGGTCCACAGAGAATCCCTGGGCTTGAGTCCATGGGTGGGTCCCAGCATTGGTTCCCATTCATGTTCTATGTGGCCTCCAGTCCAAAGCTCCTGAGGATGGCAGAGCTTCACCTGTGCATCCTAGCACTGGTCCTGGAGTGGTCCCCTTGTCCACTGCAGCCACTTCACTATGATGCCTGTCCCTCTCCATGGTCTCCTGTTACAATCCTTGCAACAGTTTACAAGGCAGATGTTATGATCCTCATGTTTCAAATTGAAAGGGGCAGACAGACTTTCCCTGATTGAATGCTCTGTTCCATTTGCTTACTATTACTGTCTGAAAAGAGATTTTTACATATCGTAGAAGGCAGAATTCTAAGACGGCCCCAAGATTCCAGGATCCTGATGGAAACTCATCTTCTTCTGGTTATTCAATCAAATATACATCTAGGTTCTGCTGTGAAAGCAGTTTGCAGATGTAATTAAGGTCCCGTATTGGTTGACATTAAGATAGGGAGATGATTTGGGTGGGTGGGTCTGACCTAATCACATGATCCCTTTAAAAGAAGAGTTTCTCTGGATGATCACAGACAGGAAGTCAGAAAAATATTCTCCAACTGGCCTGGAAGAAAGCAAGCATTCATGCTGTGAAGTACTCTGCCCAAAGAGTAGGTCATGTGGCAGGGAACTGCAGGCAGCCTCTAGGATTTAAGAGCTGACAAACAACAGGAAAATGGACCCACTCCTAGAGCCAGAAGGAAATAAATCCTGTCAATACCAGTGAACTTGGAAGAGGACCCAAGCCCCAGGTGAGCACACGTGGCCATCACCTGATTTCAGCCAAGTGAGATCTGGAGCAGAAATTCTAGCCACATTGTGCCCTGACTTCTCACCTACAGTAACTGCAAGAGAATACATTTGTATTGTTCTAAGGCTCTATTTGTGATAATTTTCTATACAGCAATAGGAAACTCATAAATGTATGCTATTCACAGATATTAGGGGTACCGAGGATACAAAGGCAACTGTCGTGGTTTTGAAGAGGGGTTTCTCCAGCACATCTCTGGCTCAGGAATCAGTTAGATGGCCAAATAGTTACTGCAAATCACAGATAAAATCGATGATGTGGTGATCTGTGAACAGCACATGGAAGTCTTCCAGACTCATTCTTTATCTGCAGACTTCCTTTATTAATTCAAATATTCATAAATATTTGAATTAAAATAAGATCACTATATCTTAGATAACATATTTGTGTTTAATGCTTATTCCCACAGAAATGACCTTACTGTTAGGAATGATTATGTTCTCAAGTTCAAGGCTCTAAACTACCATTCATAGCCATCACCAGAAGAATGTTTACATTCACCATATAACAGTTAATATGGGTAGTACAAACACAGATTCCTTGATAACCTGAAGAATTATAAAAAAGGCTAGTAGAACTACCAATTCTGAGTAAAGGAGAATCATTAGATTTTTTTAGCAGTTCCCCATATATTATTTAACTGAACACATGGAGTATGATGTGAAAGGCAGTTTGGCAAAGATAAGGTTTATTGATCAGTGGAAGACACCAGCCTCCCATGGAAAAACCACACAGATTTCACGGAGTAATAATATATGCTTAGGGTATCATCAGAATGCTGAAATGTGACAGGTGTGTCTTATATGGATTTTCATTTTTGAGGAACTACAAGGAGTTTACTTGTGTCTCCAGAGAATACTGAAAATACACGGGGGAAATAGTGCCTTTCTGAAGGTTTCCCTAGGTGGTTCCAGGAGCAGGGGAGTATAAGAAGACACTGCAAATTAGTAAGCAGCTATGGAGCTCTGAAGAATATTATGTGGGGACGGGCAACTGGGCCATGTCCGCATAAAGAAACGGTAATCATCTGGCTAGGCCGCTAAAGAAAGCAGTCAAGCCAGACAATTCAGGTTCAACATGAATAGTGTCCGGAGTAATTTGTAAGACAAGTTAGTCAGTGCTTGGTCAGAACAGAGACACTACAAAATACAGATTTAAAATCTCAATAATAAAATATCTGGAAGGTATTTCTGTGATCACACAGTACAACCTTTATGCCGATGAATGTCGAAAACTTCCAGAACTTCATCATGTGCTTGCAATTTCCCTCCAGTTCTTGAATATGATGTAATGTAGAAGACAACATGCTAAATTTAAAGCCTTATTTAAACCTAAACTTTAGCTTTATATATTTGAATCGGTTCATTTTCTCTTGCAGTGCATTGCACATTTTACTATTGTGCTTTGCTGAAAAGTGCCTTGGGACATGTTTGCGTCAAAGGGGCTGTCGAAGTTTATTTGTCTTGTACTCAAGAGCTGAATGCATTCTCTCCAGACTGCGAGCACAATCGATAAGATGAATGAGTTTCTCGAACTCTTTTAGTGTCTTGCCTATAACAGTCCCATTACCAAGTCACCATGCAGCTTGGCAACTCTTCAGCAGGGGTGGCCTCAGACTGAATAAGCAAGGAGAAAAAAAGACCCACCTGCCTTGGCCCTTCACGTTACACCTGACGCTCTTGGCAGGCTGTGACCGAAAGGAGGTCTTACCCACGTGCCCCTCTTAAGACGTCTTCTCTAAAAACTCTTTGCTCTTAAAAAACATTCCAACATGAGAGCGGAAAGCCTTGTGTGTTAGAAAAAGGCAAAGCTGGACTTGAAAACCGTAGTTCCCTAACCTCCAGGACTGGGTCTGTATTCCCAGACCAGTTAGCTCTAGGCCCTTTCCTACCTGGACGTTTCATTCTTGTAAGACCGGAGGTACCGGAGGAAGGGACGGGCCTCACTGGAGGAACCCGACTCGAGCCCAATAAGGAAGAGAATGGTGAATGTCACTCAAATGATTCAACGGAAGGTCCCTAGCCGCAGGTCCCACCTTGAACACACGTCGCAGCACTCTCTCCCCAGCATGACCAATCATTGGTGATCACGACACCCACACTGGCCAATTAGTTCTGTCCATACCCTCAGAGCTCTCCCAGCACACTTGAGAAGCCTGTCGCCCCTCCTGCTGGGCACTACTTCCCTGGCCTGTGGATGCGCAGACCCGTGAACCTCACCCGGGATTGTGCTAATAAATTTTTTTGGGCTCCTTTGTTGCCACCTGCCTGGTCTGGTTTCGTCTACCTTACAGTTCTGTGTTTAAATTGCCAACAAGAATGGATTCATTTAATTTGGCTCCAAGAAGGATCTCCTTGGAAATTAATGCTTGTTTTGTATCAAAATGCAGGCCCCCAAATTCTCCTACCATAAACAGAAAAGCAGCACAGACTCTACACTATGATTTGTGAGGGACACACTAAGCGAATGGATCAGGCTGAACCAGCGAATCCCTAACTACACACAGGCGACATTTAAATGGGAAAACTTCTTGACTAACAGTCAGTTGTGGGCCGGAGCAGTGCCATTTGATCTTCTCAGATGTCATGTTGGTGGAACACACTTGACTGGTCATGCTCCCTGGTCCACACAGCCACAGCTTGATGGAGACAGCTTTGATCTGGTATCCATGCATGAGCGTTAGGGCATCTGTAATCCCCTTAAAACTACAGGCACATTTTTGTATCTATGTGCAAATGTGGACTTCTCTGGTAATTGGATACTTTGTTTTCATCAAAATCTCAGAGAGCCATTGACCTTAAATGGTTAGATTTTTTGGTATTTATTATAAATATAAAATACAGACATAGACATGCTATTTTAGCAGGCGGGATATCACTCTAGCCTTCGTCCCTGTGCTCCTACCCAATCCTTCTCCCTCCATCTGTATCAGCCTCCCCTCCGCTAACATCTCTCCTGGGTAACTCATGGCAACAGCTCCATGTGTATTATTTTCTACTTTTCTCAATACTCATATTAGCACATATAAAATTTTATATGTGAATGTTTATGCATATATTTGTATTTATAGAGGATTTTTGTTTTAAAATTTGCATACTATATACTATTTCTTTTTTTATTTAATAATTTATAATAGAAATCCTAAGTAAATGGGTATAGAAACAATTTTTTTTTTCTTTCTATTGGCCACACAGTATTTAAGGCATGGGTGTAATATCATTTACTCAATGATGCTCCGTATTGGTGCATATTCACTCTCCCCCCTTTTTTTTTGGTCAGTATAAATACGCTTCAATAAACATCTTCACACATATATTTTTATCAACTGTAGCTTTCAACTGTTAGGGTAAAGATCCTTAGAAATAGCATTGCTAGGAGAAAGGGCATGCTTTAAATTTTAATAGATGGTGTCAGATATAAAGAAAATAACACATTTCTACCAGCATGTATAAGAATGCCCCTTCACCTTTCTATAGAGTTTAAAGCTCTTTAAAAATGTTTGTTCCTGCCAACATCCAAAACACAAACAACAACAAATGTTGGCGAGGATGTGGAGAAAAGGGAACCCTCCTACACTGCTGGTGGGAATGCAAATTAGTTCAACCATTGTGGAAAGCAGTATGGAGGTTCCTCAAAAAACTCAAAATAGAAATACCATTTGACCCAGGAATTCCACTCCTAGGAATTTACCCTAAGAATGCAGCAGCCCAGTTTGAAAAAGACAGATGCACCCCTATGTTTATTGCAGCACTATTTACAATAGCCAAGAAATGGAAGCAACCTAAGTGTCCATAAGTAGATGAATGGATAAAGAAGATGTGGGACATATACACAATGGAATATTATTCAGCCATAAGAAGAAAACAAATCCTACCATTTGCAACAACATGGATGGAGCTAGAGGGTATTATGCTCAGTGAAATAAGCCAAGCCGAAAAAGACAAGTATCAAATGATTTCACTCATATGTGGAGTATAAGAACAAAGAAAAAATACTGAAGGAACAAAACAGCAGGAGACTCACAGAACCCAAGAACGGACTAATAGTTACCAAAGGGAAAGGGACTGGGGAAAATGGGTGGGAAGGGAGGGACAAGGGGGGAAAAGGGGCATTACGATTAGCAGATGTAATGTTAGCGGGGCATGGGGAGGGCTGTACAACTCAGAGAAGACAAGTAGTGACTCTATAGCATCTCACTACGCTGATGGACAGTGACTGTAATGGGGTTGATGGGGGGGACCTGATGAAGGGGGTAGTTTAATCACCATAATATTGCACATGTAATTGTAGATTAATGATATCAAAATAAACTTTAAAAAAATGTTTGTTCCTGGGGTCTATGAAATAGTATTTCATTTTAATTTAATTACACTTAATTTCCATTTTTTTGACTACTGGTGGGTTTAAGTGCCTTTTAAAATACCTACTTGACACTTGGAATTGCCTTTTTAGGACTTTCCTATTTACACCCTTTGCCCATTTTCCTATTTGTTTGTCTTTCTCATATTAATTTTAGAGACCTTTATATATTATAGCTTATTAACCATTTAGTAGTCATCTGCAGAAAAAAGCACCAAGATTATTTTCCAAATGTTTTTACTTTGTATGGTATCTTTTGCTGTAACTGTACTTTTTGAAAATACAAATGAATATGTCTCTATTTTTATCTTTCCTGCTCTTTTCCTGGGGTTAGCCCTCCATGGGTCTCACTCGGTGTTTGCTTCTGTCAGCCTTCTAGCCGTATAATTTAGAAAGTATATTTGGTATCTTTACTCTGGCATTTACACAGAAATGTACAGTTATTGTGTAGAAATATTCTAGCCTTTTAAGCACAAATTTCCACAGATTATCACCCATCTAATATATTGTTCGATATCCTGTTCATTCACTTAACAAATACTTTTTAACTTTACGGAGTTTATTATCTAACTTTTTGCCGTTGCTGTAACTCTTTTCATCTAGGAATTTATGTGTATTTGTATCTCTTGTTCATAATTGAGACATTTCACTCATCTATGAAATCCACTGCACAACTTATTAAAAATAAAGTTTGTTAAGCTTTTTTTAAAAAATGTTGAACAGAGGGAAAAAAATACCCACAGTAAATCTCATTATTATTTTTCTTTATATAACAGATATTGACAATCTTGTTTATCTTCTTTTCTTCGAGGGGTGCTTAAAAAGTAAGGATATGGGAAAGAGGAAGTTGCTAAGGAAATGAAACATCTCTGAAATGTAGTTATGGAGGAAGTAGGAATGCCAAGGAGACTGATTACTAAAGCCTTACTTGAGAAAGTCCAGGAAGGGAGCTAAGGCATTTAATGTCCAGTCCCTCTGAAAATGTAATATCAGAGAACACAGAGACCAGGTGGTTTCCAACTCTAATAAAGGGGATGTTTGCAAAGTTGTGTGGCCGAGGGCTCTGGCTTGTGCCTGCAAGTGCACATGAGAAGCACTATTATGTAAGGCCGACCTTACAATAATTCCAGGCCATGGACCATTTGATTTCTGGACATCTCCCTGCCCCTAAGAAATAGTGCTTTCTGAAATTTCCCAAAGATGTGTGATGTGCACTGCATGCGTTCCGACATTATCATCATTGGTAGAGTCTTGGATCTCTTTCTGTTGCTCGTGATGCCTGCAGACTGTTGACCACTGTCTACCAAGCTGCCTGCAGGAACACCATTGTCACCGATGTCCCATCCCGAGGGCATCAAAGTCAATGCCCAGATTTCTCCAGAGTTTCTCCCTATGGTGGCACAGCTGCTGGTCCTGACTGCACACAGAATCCCATTACGGCTCTGCTCACATGCAGTATCTTTAGCATAAGCCTTTGTGGATTTCTTATTGGCATCAGCTTAAAAAAATACCCTCCTTTGCTTGAACAGTTGGCAGATTTTAGAGGCACAGTGATCTCCGTTAATACTTAATACACACCTTCCCTGATAATAACACGATCAACAGCATGGCTGCAACTCTGCCTGCTACATAGGTGATTTTTTTCTCAGTTTGTATGCTGAGCAGCTTTTCTCCTGGGAGCCACAGAGAGCTGCTTTGCATTTGCATAACTAAATAACTCATTCAAGTGGTTTCCTAGAACAAAGGAACTGTGTGTCTCTAAATTTCTTTTAACCATTGGCAAACAGCATTGCTCTGTTTTATTATTGTTTTTCTTCTTCTAATCCTTCGAGTTTCAGAGAAGTTCAAAGGGCTTTGGACTTCTTTCTCCACCTCAGAATCTCCCTAAGGAGGAAAGCGCTCTCAAGCTATGACCTGGGATCTCTCTGTGGAAGATGAATCTCCCTTTAAATGAATTCAACGGAAAGCTCTTAGCATGGCCCCTGGCATCCATCAGTGCTCAACCCAGACACCGCTCTCATTAGTCGCCGTCCTCAACCTTGCTCTGTTTTAGGGAGCCGGGCCACACCCTACTGGACCCGCCACACCCTACTGGACCCGCCACACCCTACTGCACCCGCCACACACTACTGCACCCACGCTAGCCTTCCTCCTACAGTCTTTAAGTAAAGAAAGGGGATCAGCCCTAAGGCCTGGCTCTGGAGAGGGCCATGCCGGGCCCGTTCTGGCACCCAAACCATTCCTTGTTCCAGAAACTGTTGGAAAGAGATAGTCATGAGGGAGCCCCCGCAGATGGGAGGTTAGTATGCAGTTTAGAATCCAGGGGCAGGCTGTCTGTCCAGACCGTTTGTTTATGGGACCAACATACTGGGGTGGAGGAGAGATCATGACTGCTGGTCTAGACGCCCACATGGATCCCAGGAAGAGTTCCGTGTCACAATTAGCATTGAGGATGAAGGGCAGAGGCCAGGCCCTGCTCACATCATCCCTGGGTGGGCTCAGAATGGCACTGACTACCTCCCAGGCCAGCTCCGCCTCTTCCTTTATATGTGATTTCACACAAGCTGTCTGATCAGTTTCTTCTTCTCTAAAGAGGAAATATTGAGAGCTCTACTTCAGAGGGTTGTAGGATTAGGTCTACGTCATGTAAGCAACATGTGTTGGGACAGTACCTTGAATATTCTAAGATTACCACTTGTTAACTGTCAGAGTGAAATAGAGCACTCAAATGGGAGAAGGGTTATGCCATTGTAAAATCTACTTAGCCCACGAGAAGGGTACAGTTTATTCTTTAAAATCCATCCATATGCTGTTCTTCCTATTCTTCCAGCCCCTTAATCAATTTAGTGACTTTGTAGCCAAGACAAGTGATAGACCTCCAAAGTGTAAATGAACCTATGTGGATAAAGAATGCCGAGATCCAGATCGACACAGTCACCCAAAAAACCCTATTCTTAAGACAAAATTTCAAAGGAAATACAAATCACCTGTATACATCCTGCCTTATGCCAAACCCTACCAAAAGACCCTGTAAACCCCAAACCCTAATTCTTAAGCGCGTCTCCTGAGGTTGCCCGCAGTCATGTCTGAGTGGGTAGTACTGTCTTATGAACTTTCACTGCGTGAGCCAATGGCAATTATCTCTGAACTCTTTTCCATTATAAAGACAAGAACTCGCAGATCTCCACCTCCAGTGGTAAATGTCTTTGTCATGTTGCTATTTCGTTCAGCTTTCTAGTCTTAGACAATCCTTTTTGGTCTCCCTGTTTTATTTCAGACAAGCAGGGAAATGGAAATTCTCAGAACATAAACTCACTCCATCCAGTGCCCCGTGGGGTGGCAGGGATATATTCCCGCACTGTGCAGATTCAAGCAGATACTGGATGCCGGGTGAGCTTGGCTTTAGGAGTTGGTAAGGGATCTGCCCTACGACGAGCAAGGAGTTCAATGAACTTCCCTCTCCTCCCTCTCCTCCTCCTTGATCTCTACTGCCAGCATGGCTGCTGCGATTTGCTTTTACTCTTGTTTTAATGAGTTCCTTCCTTGCTGGCACTTGTTTGACCTGGTGGAGAATTCTTTCCCGATCAGAGTCAAGAACCCTTCCCCATCCAGGTTGAGGTTTCACCCCACGTACAGGGAGAGACCACTCCAGATCAGCTGCCTGGCAACAACAGGAGCTTAAGAAGAGCTGAGACACAGGGAGAAAGCTACCAGCACTGGTCCTAGGGATACAAGACACTGTGTGGGAAGGGGAGCTACGAATTTGCAGAGCAAGGCAGGCACCCTGTAGCTGGGGAGGGTGAGGTCACAGTGACGCCCCAATTAGAGGTGGATTTCCTGCTTTAATCTTGTTCACTGGAGGCAGATCCTTATGTGCTAGGGTTCCCCAGAGAAACAGACCCAACAGGATACACAGTACTATATACGAGAAGAGATGTATTATAGGAATTGGCTTATGCAGTTAAGGAAGCTGACAAGTACTGTGCTCTGCCACCTGCAAGCTGGAGAACCAGGGAAGCCGGTGGGTGGTGTGATTCAGCCTGAGTCTGAAGGCCTGAGAGACTGGTGGGAGACCCGTGGGAGAAGTCCTGCTGTGAATCTGAAGCCTGAGAAGCAGGAGTACTGAAGTCACAGGGCAGGGGAGGATGGATGGCTCAGCTCAAGTAGAGAAGGAGTTCACCTTGCCTCTGCCTCGGCTTTCTATTCAGGTGCTCAAAGGATTGGGCGATGCCCCGTCACCCTGGGGAGTGCCATCTGCTTTGTTCAGGTGGCCAACTCAAGCGCTAATCTCGCCCAGAGACACCTCCACAGCCACACCCAAAGATGTTCCGCCAGCTCGCTGGTCAGCCCGTGGCCCAGTCAAGTTAACACAAAACCAACCTTTGCAAGTCTTTTAAGTCTTTACTAACACAAATCAAAGCCCTTTCAGAGAGAGCTTCTCTGCTCCCAACTTAAATTCCCAGCAGCCCTGCCCCTGTGTCCTGCAGTTCATATTTCCTGTCTCTGCTTTCCTTTCTGTTTTCCTCGGCTAAGTATCAGTAATACTAAATAGTATCGCTAAAGCATTACATTATGTATAACCTATGTGACATGTTTGTTCTCTGAATGTAAGCTCCACAAGGCAGGATTTTTCATCCGTTTGGTTCAGTTTTTGTCGCTGTTAGTCTCAGCACCTACCATCAACGCAGGCACATAGCAGGTCCTTAGTCTGTATTAGGTGAATAAATGACTAAATGAATCAGTGAATCATGACAGGACTGGGTCTTCGTATACATTCTGACTATGGACCCAGCTGGATGGTGGGAGGGGCGAGGTGAGGTAAATGCGCTCCTCCACGGACAGGCGTTACAGGTCAGCTGAAGAGATGAAGCTTTTCTCGACTGTACCATATTTCTTTTCGGCTCACCTGGAGTTAAACTAGCTGGTCCTCACAGCCATAAGCCAGATTGTGAGTATTAACTACTCAGTTGCAGTTGTCCTGTCTACAGAATATTGTACCTGGAAAGTTAAGCCTTTGAGCCTAAACGTGAAAAAATGCTGATGAATATTATAGGGATGTGCATTCTAAGTGAATCATGCCGTAGAGAAAACTGAGTTGGTCTTGCTGCCTACTCACCTAGAGACAACATCTCCTTTAGAAAATGTGCACTCTCCCTCCAAGACAAAATCTTAGGAAGGCAAGAATGATATCTACTCCATTGAAACTCCAGCACCTAGTATAACTTCAGCATCTGTATATGGAAGGTGACTGCAATTATTCAATTAAATTAATATGCAAATTTTAACGAGGAATTCAATTTAGGTGATACATTGAAAAGACACTGTTTTCTTATAGTGAACTACTAGTGGTAAAAGCACTGGATTAGCAAGCAGAGACGACTCTGGTTCTGGAACAAATTGTGAAAAGTTGGCTACATTTCTTAATGTGTCCTTCAAAAATTTTATAGATATTTGGTTTAAAAGAACCATAGAGTGTGGTTTGTAATTTAGAATGGAAATCATCACTTATTTTTGTCTTTTAAATGAATCATAAGGTTAGTGACCCAAAGCATCTAAAATGGCAATTTTGTTACATAAGCGGTATTTTAAAGCATCCACTGAATAGTTTATCTGTAAAGTAGTAATAATTTCTGTGTTACCTACAGAGTACAAATAAAATAATGTGAATTTTGCGAGTGGAGAAATGCTACTAAAAGTAGCCTACTATACTGTGAAGCTTTATTTCTCCAATGATAAGTGCAATTCCAGAAGTTTTGGTTGAATTCCTTTTTGAGGGTTTTGTTCTGTTTTCTTTTCAGTAGTGTGACTTTTTACAGCATTCAGAATATCACTGACTTAATTTTTTTTTTGAGATTTCATAAAAATTTTGATAAACTCTATGGAACCCAGGTTTTATTTTCTCTTGGGTTGTTACAGTCAAATACTTCAGGTCGAGCATTTTATAGGATACACTTATTCCAAGCAAATAACTCAGTAGGAAGCTCATTTCTGACTATTTCTTTACTGCTTGCTTATCTACCATGACAAATGCCCTTTCAAAAGATTAACAACACTGAATATTTAAAATCTTAGGCGAGGTGATAGAAAATTAGTTTGAACCACAGATCGTGAATATTTAGTAAAGCATTAGGGAAGAAAGCAACCAACCAAATAAAAAAACAGCCAATTTATTATTTTGACAGATTCCCAAACCAAAAAACTCATTTTAAACAGCTACAATCTTTTCATTTGTGCCATTATGGTTAAAAGTCTGTCTGTAATTTCATTATAAACTCTATTTCCAGAGAGATTCTATTTGGCAATAAAAATTAATTCTCATTTAAGGGTGTTTTTTTTTATGTTGCTATAATATCTGACAAAATTATTGTTTCTAAGTTCAAAGGACTCTAGAGATTACTGCAAACTTTCCTACCCCCTGCCCTCCCAAGCCACACCCAGTGATGATATGGTAAAGCAACTGGAGAGATTGTTTTTAAATGTCCTTTCTTTGGGTCTCTATGAAATATTTAACATTCAGTGATATTGTCGGCTCCACCTGGACACATGTAAGTACTTGCTGTGCTTTCTGAAAGGAAGGAACCATCTTACAATAGTTTTCTGAGTAAAACATTCATATAAATAAACTCAAATTCTCAATATAATCCACAATAAGGGGCACGTTTTGGGTAATGAAGATATTATTTTATGATTAGATATTTCTGAGCCAGATCCTTACATAATTATGTGCAAATAGTAGCAGCAAGGGTAACAGTAGCTCTTGTAACAATAGTCCCCACATAATAGCAGTTCATTTACCGCTCATGGGAACAGTTCTGGATGGGGGACAGTTAATGGGAAGGCTCTCTTCTCTGTAATTGTTTAGAGATCCTATTTGGAAGACACTGTCATCTTTAACACACATCTTCCAAGACTGTCAGAATTAATTACCTTAGTGGAAGAGGAAAAGAACATGGAAGAGTACACATGGGAGTTTTACAAGCCAGGCCTGGAAGTAGAACATGTCACTTGCACTCAAATTTCATTGGCCAGAACCCCTATCAGCAAGGGAGGCTGGGAAGTGTAGTCTAGTTTCTTATATAGGAACAAACACAGAAACATGGAAACACAGATTTTGGAGAACAGTAACCACTGCCATAACTGCACGATTAAGTCACAGCATTGAGCAAAAAGTCATATAGCTTCTGCTAAACTTTTAATGTAAAATAAAGGCAGCCGTGTTTCCTGTCCATTTTCTGTAAATAATTTGGTCAAATGGATGTATTATCTAAACTTGAGTAAGGTTGGACTAGAGAAAGAGTTTACTTAAATATCTCATTTAGTTACCTGAAAATGTGTTCAAAATTAATCTTTTTCCTAGCAATACTGATTTAAAAATTAAAGTTACCATGATTGAATGCTTATCTTTGAGGAAATAGCTGAGGACCCATCTCCCCATCTCCCCAGGCTTTCCAGTACTAATTATCCCCTAACTGATCTGAGCCGTATGACAGTAATTGGTCAGTAGTACACTGACTCTCGTCCTCTTCAACCTCTTAGAAACCAAAGTCTTTGCTTTCTGCTAAATCTTCTTAAATTAAGTAGTATCATGGAAATCACATGGAATGGAACAGTAATCCCTACTTAATAAAATATGGAAAAATATAATGGTAACTATTCTATTTTTTCAAATGTCATACATGATTATGATAATGGCTTTGCCAAGTAGATTGTTTCATGAATCATGTCTCCAATGATGTCAATAAAGCAAATCCTTGTCTTTAGCAAATGCATTAAGACAAGACACAGACTTTGGGAGTCCTTGAAGCTGTTCCATTTGCTCCCTGGATGTCACCATGATCCATTAACTCTCTTGTAACATTAATGAATGGCCTATATGTATCAGAAATAAGGAACACAATGATGAACAGGGATATTAGGGTTTAGTGAAGGAACACATGTATGCAAGACCTTCACCCTCTCCCACTGCAGCATCAACTTCACAGCAAAGAGAAAACTAAAGGGAGGTGTGCTGTCTAGGCATAATAGCAGAATTAAAAATCAAAATGTGAATAAAGTGTTGGTGGGAAAGACATCTAACGTTGCTTGGAAAAACAAGTGTAAGCCCTGGGCCTATGCATACGCAAAAATAATTCTAAATTCACCAACCAAGTCAAGTATGTACTGACTCTAGTAAAAACTGGATATTCACCACAGGCAGAAATTATTTTGAAAGTCCTAAATTGTAATTCCTAAATAACTGTAATAGATATTTCTGTTCTTACAGCTCTGATATGCTTCTTATCTTTCTCCTAAGCACACAGTCGGATTTGCAGAGAAGAGTTCTTCACGATTCTAAATTCTATTCATCTACTTACCAGTAGTAGCCACAAAGGTTAAGAGTGGCCTGATTGCATAAATATTTAGGGACCATAACTAAGCTGGTCATAAGAGTAGCCTTATTCTGACCCTTATTAGCCTTAATATCCTGGGGTTAACAGACAATCAATGAAGGCTTAAGACTAGCGCGCCTCCTCTCCCCCTTCTCTGTGTGGTGCTCTCCAGGCTGATTCTCTCAGCTCATAGGCCACAATTCCTTTTGCTATTTCAATTCACCTAAACTCATCTTCCTATATACCATAGCTTGACACTTACGAGAGAATTCATCACAGCCACAGGGGTATATTTGTATAAGAAAGAGTACCTTAGAAGACACAAATTTTTTTTCTTTTGGTATCATTAATGTACAATCACATGAGCAACATTATGGTTACTAGACTGCCCCCATTATCAAGTCCCCACCACATACCCCATTGCAGTCACTGTCCATAAGCGTAGTAAGATGCTATAGAATCACTACTTGTCTTCTCTGTGTTATACTGCCTTCCCTGTGGGTGCCCCCTCACATTATGTGTGCTAATCGTAATGCCCCCTTTCCCCCCTTATCCCTCCCTCCCCACCCACCCTCCCCAGTCCCTTTCCCTTTGGTAACTGTTAGTCCATTCTGGGGTTCTGTGAGTCTGCTGCTGTTTTGTTCCTTCAGTTTTTTCTTTGTTCTTATACTCCACAGATGAGTGAAATCATTTGATGCTTGTCTTTCTCCACCTGGCTTATTTCACTGAGCATAATACCCTCTAGTTCCATCCATGTTGTTGCAAATGGTAGGATTTGTTTTAGAATACACAAAGTTTTAGCACCCTAAAGGGACTTCACAAGCACAGATCTTGGAAAGCATGGACTACTGGCAGTGATAAAAATAATTGTGGGAAGGAGACCATTTTAGTGGCTTCAGAGTGGACTGAAATTAGTAACTTGATTCTAACCAATAGAATATGGCAAAATGGATGGAATGCTAGTTATGTGATTAGGTTATAAAAGTCTGTGATTTCCGACTTGCCAGCAGACTTTCTGTAGTGTCTTCCTGGCTGGCTTGTTTTGGTGAATAAAGCTGCCATGGAGGAGAAGCTTGAGTGGCAAGGGACTGAGGGTGGCTTCTGGCTGACAGAACCAAATGCTGCCCCCAAACCCTGAGTGTTTGTAGAATACATTTCACCCACTGAGCCTTCAGATGAAACCAAACACCCTGGGCCAACATTTTGATTGCAGCCTTGTGAGAGACCAAGAAACAGAGGACACAGCTAAGATGGGCCCATATTTCTGACACACAGAAACAGTGAAATATTAGGTGTGTGTTGTTATAAGCTGCTAAATTTGGGGGTAAAATGCAATTTACCAATTGATAATGAATATATGCCTCAAACTGTGCCATTTGCATAGTCTGCTTACTTGAAAATGATCTAAAAGTGGAAACTGCATCTTTCTGATTCTGGTGTATTGATACTTAACAACAAATATTTGTTAATTAAGTGAATGAACACATTTGTTTGTGTACATGAAGCTTCTAGTCTTCCATCCCCCGACTTACGCAGCTTAGAACAAAAATATATACTTAGAGTCTTTTGCTTGGTAGGGGAGGGTATTGATGACTTCATTACATTGGTCAAGTTAAAAGGCCAGACCATTTAACTTGTGACATTATGTGTCTTGGCACCAATTCTTATTAGCAACCATTGCCAGAGTCCCACAGATGTTCTGCTTATGTATAGCATAACAGAACTTTTCCACACATGGATATTTTTCATCTTTTAGTTATTTTTTATTTTTTATTTTGCTATTATTAATGTACATGAGCAATATTATGGTTACTAGACTCCACCTATTATCAAGTCCCCACCACATACCCCATTACAGTCACTGTCCATCAGCGTAGTAAGATGCTATAGAATCACTACTTGTCTTCTCTGTGTTATACTGCATTCCCTGTATGCCCCCCACCACTACATGATGTGTGCTAATCGTAATGCCCCTTTTCCCCCTTATCCCTCCCTTCCCACCCATCTTCCCCAGTTCCTTTCACTTTGGTAACTGTTAGTCCATTCTTGGGATCTGTGAGTCTGCTGCTGTTTTGTTCCCTCAATTTTTTTCTTTGCTCTTATACATATGAGTGAAATCATTTGATACTTGTCTTTTTCGGCTTGGCTTATTTCACTGAGCATAATATCCTCTAGCTCCATCCATGTTGTTGCAAATGGTAGGATTTGTTTTCTTCTTATGGCTGAATAATATTCCATTGTGCATATATACCACATCTTCTTTATCCATTCATCTACTGATGGACATTTAGGTTGCTTCCATTTCTTGGCTATTGTAAATAGTGCTATGATAAACATAGGGGTGCATATGTCTTTTTCAAACTGGGCTGCTGCATTCTTAGGGTAAATTCCCAGGAGTGGAATTCCTGGGTCAAATGGTATTTCTATTTTGAGTTTTTTGAGGAACTTCCATACTACTTTCCACAATGGTTGTACTAACTTACATTCCCACCAGCAGTGTAGGAGGGTACCCCTTTCTCCACATCCTCATCAACATTTGTTGTTGTTTGTGTTTTGGATGTTGGCCATCCTAACTGGTGAGAGGTGATATCTCATTGTGGTTTTAATTTACATTTCTCTGATGATTAGCGATGTAGAGTATCTTTTCATGTGCTGGCCATCTGAATTTCTTCTTTGGAAAAGTATCTGTTCAGTTCCTCTGCCCATTTTTTATTGGCTTATTTGCTTTTGTTTGTTGAGGTGTGTGAGTTCTTTATATAGTTTAGATGTCAACCCGTTATTGGATATGTCATTTATGAATATATTCTCCCATACTGTAGGATGTCTTTTTGTTCTACTGATGGTGTCCTTTGCTGTGCAGAAGCTTTTTAGTTTGATATAGTCCCACTTGTTCATTTTTGCTTTTGTTTCCCTTGCTTGGGAGATATGTTCATGAAGAAGTTGCTCATATTTATGTCCAAGAGATTTTTGCCCATGTTTTTTCTAAGAGTTTTCTGGTTTCCTGACTTACATTCAGGGCTTTGATCCATTTTGAATTTACTTTTGTGTATGGGGTTAGACAATAATCCAGTTTCATTCTCTTACATGTAGCTGTCCAGTTTTACCAACACCAGTTGTTGAAGAGGCTGTCATCTCCCCATTGTATATCCATGGCTCCTTTATCATATATTAATTGACCATATATGATTGGGTTTATATCTGGGCTCTCTAGTCTGTTCCATTGGTCTATGGGTCTGTTCTTTTGTTGGTACCAAACTGTCTTGATTACTGTGGCTTTGTAGTAGAGCTTGAAGTCATGGAGTGTATTTCCCCCCAGTTTATTCTTCCTTCTCAGCATTTCTTTGGCTATTCGGGGTCTTTTGTGGTTCCATATGAATTTTAGGTCTCTGTGCTCTAGTTCATTGAAGAATGCTGTTGGTATTTTGATAGGGATTGCATTGAGTCTGTAGATAACTTTAGGCAGGATGGTCATTTTGACAATATTAATTCTTCCTATCCATGAGCACGGGATGTGTTTTCATATATTGGTATCTTCTTTAATTTCTCTTAGGAGTGTCTTGTAGTTTTCAGAGTATAAGTCTTTCACTTCCTTGGTTAGGTTTATTCCTAGGTATTTTATTCTTTTGGATGCAATTGTGAATGGAATTGTTGTCCTGATTTCTCTTTCTGCTAGTTCACTGTTAGGGCACAGAAATGCAATGGATTTCTGTGTATTAACTTTGTATCCCGCAATTTTACTGAATTCAGATATTAGATCTAATAGTTTGGGAGTGGAGTCTTTAGGGTTTTTTTTATATACAGTATCATGTCATCTGCAAACAGGGACAGTTTGAATTCTTCCTTTCCAATCTGGATGCCTTTCATTTCTTTGTGTTGTCTGATTGCCATGGCTAGGACCTCTAGAACTATGTTGAATAAAAGTGGGGAGAGTGGGCATCCTTGTCTTGTTCCCAATCTTAAAGGAAAAGCTTTCAGCTTCTTGCTGTTAACTATAATGTTGGCTGTGGGTTTGTCATATATGGCCTTTATTATGTTGAGGTACTTCCCTGTATACCCATTTTGTTGAGAGTTTTTATCATGAATGGATGTTGAAATTTGTCAAATGCTTTTTCAGTATCTATGGAGATGATCATGTGGTTTTTGTCCTTCATTTTGTTGATGTGGTGGATGATGATGGATTTTCAAAGGTTGTACCATCCTTGGATCCCTGGGAAGAATCCCACTTGATCATGATGGATGATCTTTTTGATGTATTTTGAATTCAGTTTGCTAATATTTTGTTGAGTATTTTTACATCTATGTTCGTCAGGGATATTGGTCTGTAATTTTTTTTTGGTGTCTGCCTGGTTCTGGTAGTAAAGTGATGTTGGCCTCGTAGAATGAGTTTGGGAGTATTCCCTCCTCTTCTACTTTTTGGAAAACTTTAAGGAGGATGGGTATCAGGTCTTCACTAAATGTTTTATAAAATTCAGCAGTGAAACCATCTTGGCAAGGGGTTTTGTTCTTAGTTAGTTTTTTGATTACCAATTCCATTTCTTTGTGGGTAATTGGTCTATTCAGATTTTCTGCGTCTTCCTGGGTCAGCCTTGGAAGGTTGTGTTGTTCTAGAAAGTTGTTCATTTCTTCTACGTTATCCAGTTTGTTGGCATATAATTTTGCACAGTATTCTCTCATAATTCTTTGTATTTTTGAGGTGTCCGTAGTGATTTTTTCTTTCTCATTTCTGATTCTGTTTATGTGTGTAGACTCTCTTTTTTTCTTGATAAGTCTGGCTAGGAGTTTATCTATTTTGTTTATTTTCTTGAAGAACCAGCTCCTACTTTCATTGTTTTTTTTCTACTGTTTTATTCTTCTCAATTTTATTTATTTCTGCTTTAATCTTATTATGTCCCTCCTTCTACTGACTTTGGGCCTCATTTGTTCTTCCTTTTCTAGTTTCATTAATTGTGTTTAGACTGTTCATTTGGGATTGTTCTTCTTTCCTGAGGTAGGCCTTTAATGCAATGTATTTCCCTCTTAGCATGGCCTTCACTGAGTCCCACAGATTTTCCGATGTTGAATTATTGTTGTCATTTGTCTCCATATATTGCTTGATCTCTGCTTTTATTTGGTCATTGATCCATGGATTATTTAGGAGCATGTTATTAAGCCTCCATGTGTTTGTGGGCTTTTTCATTTTCTTTGAGTAATTTATTTATAGTTTCATACCTTTATGATCTGAGAAGCTGGTTGGTACAATTTCAATCTTTTTGAATTTACTGAGGTTCTTTTTGTGGCCTAGTATATGATCTGTTCTTGAAAATGATCCATGTGCACTTGAGGAGAATGTGTATCCTTTTGGATGGAGTGTTCTATAGATGTCCGTTAGGTCCATCTGTTCTAATACGTTGTTCAGTGCCTCTGTCTCTATTTATTTTCTGTCTCATTGATCTGTCCTTAGGAGTGAGTGGTGTGTTGAAGTCTCCCAAGATGAATGCACTGCATTCTATTTCCCCCTTTAATTCTGTTAGTATTTGTTTCACATATGTAGATGCTCCTGTGTTGGGTGTATAGATATTTATAATGGTTATATCTTCTTGTTGGATTGACGCTTTTATCATTATGTAATGTCCTTCTATGTCTCTTGTGACTTTCTTTGTTTTGAAGTCTATTTTGTCTGATACAAGTACTGCAACTCCTGCTTTTTTCTACCTTTTAGTTGCATGAAATATCTTTTTCCTTCCCTTTACTTTCAGTCTGTGTATGTCTTTGGGTTTGAAGTGAGTCTCTTGTAGGCAGCATATAGATGGGACTTGTTTTTTTATCCATTCAGTGACTCTATGTCTTTTCATTGGTGCATTCAGACCATTTACATTTAGGGTGATTATTGATAGGTATGTACTTATTGCTATTGCAGGCTTAGATTTGTGGCTACCAAAGTTTAAAGGGTAATACCTTACTATCTAACAGTCTAATTTAACTCAGTTCATATGCTATTACAAACACAACCTAAATATTCTTTTTTTTTCTTTTCCTCCTTTTTCCTCCTTCATTGTTTGTATGTTATGAATCATATTGTGTACTCTTTGTCTATCCCTTGGGTGACATCTGTTTAGTCTTAGGAATACTTCCCTCTATAGGAGTCCCTCCAAAATGCACTGTAGAGATGGTTTATGGGAGGTAAAT
This sequence comes from Smutsia gigantea, assembly GCA_032199065.1. NCBI lineage: Eukaryota > Metazoa > Chordata > Mammalia > Pholidota > Manidae > Smutsia > Smutsia gigantea. The sequence goes on from JAVSCE010003347.1 coordinate 35,185, forward strand.
TCTTTCAGCTTTTGCTTATCTGAAAATTGTTTAATCCTTCCTTCAAATTTAAATGATAACCTTGCCAGGTAAAGTATTCTTGGTTTGAGGCCCTTCTACTTCATTGCATTAAATATATCGTGCCACTCCCTTCTGGCCTGGAAGGTTTCTGTTCAGAAGTCTGATGATAGCCTGATGGGTTTTCCTTTGTATGTGATCTTTTTTCTCTCTCTAGCTGCTTTTAAATGTCTCTCTTTATCCTTGATCTTTGCCATTTTTATTATTATAGTCTTAATGTTGTCTTCCTTAGGTCCCTTGTGTTGGGAGATATGTGTATCTCGATGGCTTGAGAGACTATCTCCTTCCCCAGATTGGGGAAGTTTTCAGCAATTACCTCCTCAATTATACTTTCTATCCCTTTTTCTCTCTCTTCTTTTTCTGGTATACCTATTATGCACATATTGCTCCGTTTGGACTGGTCACATGGTTCTATCAATATTCTTTCATTCTTAGAGGTTCTTTTTTCTCTCTGTGCCTCAGCTTCTTTGTATTCCTCTTCTCTAATTTCTATTCCATTTACCGTCACTTCTATTACATCTAGTATGCTTTTAAATCCCTCCATTGTATGTTTCATTTCAGATATGGAACCTCTTAATGATTGAATCTGTCTTAAATTCGTTCCTGAGTTCTTGAATATTTTTCTGTACCTCCATAAGCATGTTTATGATTTTTATTTTGAACTCTCTTTCAGGAAGATTGGTGAGTTCAGTTTCATTTGGCCCTTTTTCTGGGGTTTGTGAAATTTTGGTCTGTACCATTTTCTTTTAATGTTGCATATTCCTATGTGGTGCCCTCTATTGCCCAGAAGCTCCAGTCTCTGGAGCTGCTCAGCCCCTAGAGTAAGGTTGTTGTTTGTAGGGGAGTGGAGCTTGTGCCTGGGGGGAGGAAAGTTCTGTTTCCTGACTCCTGTTTGCCCTGCCTGTCTGCAGTATCACAGCCAGGTGATAAGCCTCTGTGCTTGGCGTCTCTAGCTGTTGTAGGTGAGGTCTCTCTGTGGCTGGCCGGACCCCAGAGCAGTGACTGCCGGTTTGTGAGCTCGTGCTGTCAGGCCAGGAGGAAGGCTCAGCAGGCTGCATATCACAGTGGGGGGCCTCAGAGCTGAGTAGCCAGCCAGGGGGATGGAGTGCCTGAATCTCCCCAAAGTTCCCAATCTGCTGGGCAGAGCATACCCAGACAACCTTGTCCTGCTATCCCTTCTCCCACGCAAGCTCCATGCAAACCCTGTACCTTCAGCAGCCGTCTCGCTGCTAGGAAGCCTGTCAGACCGCCTGCCTTTCCCTTGTCCTAGAGCGGCCGGGTGTGGATCCCTTTCTCCACAAATGGCCAGAATCTGTCTCTCAAGCACTCCTCCTGTTCCAGCTCCCCATCCTCCAGAGCACCACACAATATAGGTTTCTGCTCACAAAGCAGATCTCCAGGGCTAAGTGTTCAGCAGTCCCAGGCTTCCACCCCCTCCCCACTCCATTTCTCTTCCTCCCACCAGTGAGCTGGGTTGGGGCAAGGGATTGGGTCCCACTGGATCAAGGCTTTTGTTCGTTACCCTGTTTCATGAGGTCTGCTCTGTTTGTGAGGTCTGTATGCAGTCTGGTGCAGCCTTCTTTCCTGTTGCTGTTTTAGGGTTAGTTAATACAACTATTTTCACACTATCTGTGGTTTTGGGAGGAGTTCTCTGTCTCACCTCTCATGCTGCCATCTAGAATCTCTTCATCTTTTAGTTTTCATAGATCTTTCTTTTAAAGATCACTACATTTTGGATTTCAGAAGCACATTATATGCTTGTATATATTGGTGTTTTATCTGCTTAAACATAAATTATAAAACTTTATTATTCTATAAGTATACATTTTACTTTATAGCAAGGGATAAATTATAATATTGAAATGCATGATAAATTTGTCAATGTAAAACTGGGATATATGCTTGTGGTACTTCATGCCTATCATTAAGCAGTTAAAATATAAAGCCAAGCCTGCTGGTTTTGATAGAGTGCCCAAATTGATAATAATGATAAAAAATCAATCGCAAAGCTTTATGGCTTGCCAGACAATGGAAGTTCTTGATATTTTGAAATGAGGGTGTGCAAGAATAAAGGGAATTCAAACTGTGTTTGCTTTCAGTACAAAGAATATGAATTAGAAAAATGTGGACGTGGAAAAATGGCACTTCTTTTGCCTCTGTTGGAGATTAATGTTTCTTCAGCAATAAACTACATCATTGTAAACCATGTGTCTGGAGGAATTTAGGGATTTGTTGATATTCCATGCAACATCTTGATATATGGGCACTGTAAGTTTCTGAGGGCTTCTATTAGTCAGCAGCATCATGCAGTTGTCTTGAAATATTTTATAAATGCAGAGAAATAGAAAAAAATAAAGAGGTAGAACATAACAGTAAAACATCCAATAATTACTGGCAATCAAGAAATTGAAGTATTTTCTGAAGTGTTATAATCTAGAACAATCTATTATATCATGGGGTTTATTTTTAATTATAATTTTAGTTTAGTTTTTTTTTACCTGTAACCAGTCCACCTAAATCAGGTATTTGTTTTGAACATAATGGTTTAAAAGGCTTTCCTCTGCGCATCACAGAGTAGTATTTGAGCCACTGCAAATTATTTTATGTAATGATTAATAGCACACTGCATTAATATAACTGAGAACAGGTCTGGATTGTTCTTTTTATTACAGATTTAGCTTTGATGTAGCAAACTTTGAAGACAGAGAGCATTGCCAGTTATGTTTCTCATTGAAATTAAACACTCTGTTTCCAGTAATTAAGACAATCAAAGTTGCCTAATGGTACAAGATCTGCATTATTCTCCAGAAAGAATCTGTTGAATAGAAAAATGCATCCCTTTAAAGGATAATCATTTAAACAGAATCAGTGCAGATTTTGTCTCTAAATTGGGGATGGTATTAAAACCTCATTCCATCGATGGATAGGTGATACTTGATATTAAAGGCAATAATATTTATAACATGCTTATAATAATGCCAGGCACATAGCAAGGGCTTGATACACTTTAGATTCTCTTCTGTGACAGAACAGTCTTCACTTGACTCATGCTTTACTCAAAGTTCTCTCTCTCCAACTCAACTGATTCTTCCTCCAGCCCCTGTGCTAGTTTCCTAGAGCTTCTGTCACAAAGTATCACAAAGTGGGTGGCATAAACCAACAAAAATTTGTCTCCCATTCTGAAGGCTAGAAAGTTAAAGTCAAAGTGTTAGCAGGGCCACACTGAGTCTGGGGGACCTTTCCTCCTCTTGCCGCTTCTGCTGGTAGCTGGCAATCCCGGCTGCTCCTTGGCGTTGCGCTGCACCACTCCCATCTCTGCCTCTGACGTCACGTGGCCTTTGCCCTGGAGGTCTCTGTCTTTTTCTCATAAGGACCAGTTTGCACTAAGGGCCCATCCTATTCCAGTATGACCTTATCTTAACCAACTACATCGGCAACAAGCCTGTTTCCAAATAAACATATTCTGAGGTACTGGAGTTTAGGACTTCAACATGTCATTTTGCGGGGACACAGTTCAGCCCATTAAGTGGGTCCCATAAACTCAAAAAAAGTATATGTGAAAAGTATAAAATATGTTGTTATAATCCAGTAAATGCAACTCTTTTGCACTGAGGAAAAATGCCCCTTTAGGTAAAAGCACGTTCTCTGGTGTAGCCGCTCAGATATCCTCTGTCCCCGTTGTTCTTTTGGATGACGTGTTGGGTGTGAGGTGAGGTGTGCTAATGAGGCGGTTGTTCTCACAGCCAGGTGGTGTCTTGGACTACTCACTGGTCTCTGCTGGAGACTGGCTAGCCTGGACTAGGCTAAGGCTATTGAGGTGCAAGTGGTTCTCTATAGCATTTTGGAACAGCATGGTGTGTGTGTGTGCACGTGTCTGCGTATGTGTGTAATTTTAATTGTGATAAAACACACATAACCAAATGATCATTTTAGTCATTTTAAAATATATGCTTCAGTGGCATTAAGAATATTTACACACAAAAGAATGAAACTGGATTGCTGTATTATACCATACACAAAATAAACTCAAAATGGATTAAAACCTTAAATATAAGACCTGAAACCATAGAATTCCTAGAAGAAAACACAGGTAGTGAACATTAGAAAGTTTTTCCTGGACCTGTCTCTCCAGGCAAGGGAAACAAAACCAAGAATAACCAAGTGGGACTACATCAAACTAAAAAGCTTCTGCACAGCAAAAGACACCATCAACAAAACGAAAACACAACCCTGCTGAATGGGAGACTATATTTGCAAATGGTATATCTGATAAGGTGTTAATATCCAAAATACATAAAAAACTCATACAACTCAATACCAAAAAACAAAAACCAAAACAAATAATCTGATTAAAAAGTGGGCTGAGGAACTGACTAGACATTTTTCCAAGGAAGACCTACAGATGGCTAACGAGGCATATGAACAGATGTTCGACATCACTAGTCATCAGGGAAATGCAAATCAAAACCACAGTGAGGTATTACCTCACCAGTGAGAATGGCTAACACCAACAAAGCAAGAAATAACAAGTGTTGATGAGGATGTGGAGGAAAGGGCCCCTCCTACACTGTTGGTGGGATTGCAAACGGGTGCAGCCACTCTAGAAAGCAGTATGGAGGTGTCTCAATAAACTAAAAACAGAAATGCCATGTGACCCAGCAATTACATTTCTGGAAATCTACCCAAAGAAAATGAAATCATCAATTTGAAAGACACATGCACCCCTATGTTTAATGCCACATTATTTACAACAGCAAAAATATGGAAGCAACTGAAGTGTCCATCAAGAGATGAATGGATAAAGAGGATGTGGTATATTTACACAATGGAAGATTAGTCAGTCATTAAAAAAGAAAGAAATCCTGCCATTTGTGACAACAAGGATGGACCTACAGGGTATTATGCTCAGTGAAATAAGCCAGGTGGAGAAACATGAATACCATATGGTTTCACTTAAATGTGGAACCTGAAAAACAAAACAAACAAACAAAACAGAAATATACTTGTAAGCACAGGGAGCAGAAGGTTGGTTGCCATGAGGGCAGGGGAAGCAGATGAAATAAGTGAAGGGGATAAAGAGGTACAAACTTCAAATTATAAAATAGTTCAGACACAGGGATGAAAGTATAGCATAGGGAATATAGCCAGTAATATTGTAATATCTTGGTAGGGTGACGGATGGTAACCACACTTACAATGGTGAGCCTTTAACAAAGTATGTAACTGATGAAATCACTAAATTGTTAATCTGAAACCAATATTGTATATAAACTAAATTTCAATAAGAATAACAGCATTGGAGACATTGAAAATAATTAAAAATGAAATGTAAAATTAAGATAAAAAGAAATTTACAATAATCTGCAACTCCCACCTCTCACTGTCCCCTTTCAGAACTCACTCCTCCAAATGGAAACCCCATACTGATTAAGCATCACAACTTATTCCCCCTTTGCCACAACCCTAGAAAATACCAGTTTGCTTTCTGTATCTATGTATTTATTTATTCTGGATATTTCATATACACAGAATTGGACAGGATATGGTCTTTTGTGTCTGACTTAGTGTAGTTTTCAAGTTTTCTCCTTATAGTAGCATGTATTGGTACTTTATCCCTTTTTATGGTGAAGTAGTATTCTTGCATGGATTATATATCACATTTTGCTTATCTATTCATCTGTTGATAGATATTTGGTTGTTTTCATCTTTGGTTATTACAAATAATGCTATAATATTCTTTTACAAGTTTCAATGTAGACATATATTTTCATTTCTCTTGGGTATATACTTAGGAGTGAAATTACTGGGTCAAATGGTAATTCTGTTTAATTTATTGAGCAACTGTCAAACTGTTTTTCACAGTAACTGCACCATTTTACATTTCCAACAGCAAAGTAGGAGGATTCAAATTTCTCCAAACCCTCACCAACATTTGTTATTTTTCTTTCTTTCCTTTCCATGGCCATCCTAGTGGATGTGAAGTGGTGTCTGTGGTTCTGATTTGCATTTCTCCAATGAGTAATGATGCTGAAAATCTTTTTCATATGAATGTTGGCCTTCTGTACATCTTTTTTTGAGGAACATCTATTCAATCTCTTGGCCCAGTTTTTAATTGGGCTATTTGTCTTTTTGTTGTTGTTGTACTGGTTCTTTATACATTCTAGGTACCAGCCTCTTACCATGTATCTCTTTTACAAATATTTTTTCCCATTTGGGGGTCACCTGTTCACTCTCTTGATAATGTCCTTTAATGCACAAAAGTTTTTAATTTTGAGGAGGTTCAATTTATCTGTTCTTTTTTTTGTTTGCATTTTTGGTTTCATATTTAAGGAACTACTGCTAAATCCTAGGTCATGAAATTCCCCTATGTTTTCTTCCAAGAGTTTTATAGTTTCAGCTATTAAATTTAGGTTTATTCCCTTTGAGTCAATTTTTACGAGGAAAGAGGCCAAAGTCCTTCTGTTGAATATGGGTATATAGTTGTTTCAGAATTGTCTGCTGAAGAGACTGTTCTTTTCCCCATTGATTGGTCTTGACACTCTTGTTTGAAATCAGTTAACCATACATGTGTGGCTTATTTCTAGACCCCCAATTCTGTCCCAATCATCTATGTCTATGCTGAAGTGACACATAATACTGTCCACTGCCATTAGCTTCCAGTACAAAATTCATACAAACTGTAGTCTTCCCAAGTCCAGATGCCTGCCAATCCCCCAGTCACTAACCCTTCTAGCACCTGAGTAAAGGTCACTATTTATCAGGGATTAAAGAGTCACATCTACTTCCTCCTTTCCTCCTTTAATACTTTGTTAGGAGGATACCTTCCTATGACCCTACATTTAGCCACATTCTAAAATTTTCTTATGTGAATTCTAATACTTACATAATTAGATATATAACTAGTAGTAAGAATGCTAAGTTTTCATTAGTATCAGGACTTTCTTCCATAAATCACAGTACTTGAAGCTATCAAAGTAATGACATAAAGACCAGTCTGGACTTCATTTATATTTCCCATCCTCATGACTCCATTGTGGGTTCAGGAAACAAGCAAAATGGCATCTCAGTTTACATAAAAAGAACAGTAGGGGAGGATTATTAGAAAAACATGGGAAGAATGAGTAGCCTTTGCAAATGACTGTGGTCTCAATTTGGTGATCCTTCTGTATAGAGATTCCTTTTGTGTTCTTTTTGTAAAGACTTAGTATTTTGTGCAACTGCTTAGCACCTGGTCCTGAGGACTGAAAACTCACAGTTTAACATCGAAGGTCTAATTTATATGTGGCTTACATCTCTACGGAGGGAAAGCTGGAGAGCATTCCAAGATCATTACTGGGAGCCTCTGCTTGATAGATAAGAAATTCAGGCTGCAACTAGGCTGGAATATTACCTTATCTAGGAGCGTAATGGGTATTATCAATACTAACCTCATAACCTATAGCTCCAAATCCCACTGCTCAGTTGGGTTGCTACCTCCTTCTGCAGCCAATATATAAGCATGTTGGAGCAGGAAGGATCACTGAAGAATATTGCAGGTTTTAGAGTGAAGAAAAGTTTGCCTACACTTACTTCCTCACATTAATTTCTAGGCACACATTGATGGTCCATACATGTTCGTTGAATAAATGCATGACAAAATCATGCATTTGTGCAAAGTGAAGAGGTGAACAGAAATAAGAGATGTGTCTCATTAAAATATCCCTTGTATGCCTAAAGTATGAGGCAAAAGTTATTCAGCTTTTGATTAAGTTAGCTATACTACTTCTTTACTTGATTTTGTGGGAAAACAGGAGGAAATTACTTTTATTTAGTTCACCCTCAGGTACAGTTCTTTTATTTATATGTACCTTATCTCATAGCCACATGCTATTTATTCATAAGGTCTCGATATTAAATTCATAGGTACTGTCATGTGATTCCTTGACTAAGGGAAATACACTGGGAAACCTATTTTATTTTTCTCATTCCTCTGACTACAAACTACCAGCTCTTCATGTTTCTCTCAGAAAAAACTCACAATATTCATACGTAGCTGTTTTGAAAGAATAGCACAACCCCTTGAGACAGTCAATCCATATTTTTTAGTTACAAAGTTCCCCTAAATGAAATCCTTCACTTAATAGAAAATGTTTTCAGGATATTATACCAAGTTACATGAACATAAATTTCATGGTGGAATCCTAGTGGTGGAAGGGACCTCAGAAATTATGCAACTCAACTCCCTCATGTGTCAGAGAGAGAACTTAAACCAGTCATATAAAGTGCATTTCCTGAGGTCACACTGCCAGCTAAAAAACTAATGCATTTAAAATGAAAACCTAGAATGACACTTTTGGGGAGCTTATTTATTACTGTTATTTTTAACAATTTCCTGCCTCACATTTGCCTTTGTGTACACAGGCATTTTATAACAAGAACACATGCAACAAAATATTAAATCCTGAAAGAGTGGAAATAAAAATAAATTTAAATAAGGTGAGAAAGCTGATCTCCAAAAGTAAATAAATACATACATAAACACCCAACAAAATGTAGGCTGTAGAAACTTAATTAGTTATCACTCGGGCCTAATGTTTAAATTTACTATAATCCCAAAGCCTCAGACGTCACCAGCTTGTGACTAAAAATCAAAGCTATGCTTACTTTTAATATTCAACTTCTGACAGCATGAGGCCCTGCTAGCCTAATTTTTAGAAATGACATCCTCTCAGAGTGACCCTCAGCTAATTCCAAGGGGTCTCTGGAGCTCACTTCATGTTTGCCTGGGAATAGTTCCTCCAAGTTCTCCATTCTTCTCATGTACCCCACATTGGTGGCTTAGCAGCTTGTCCCATGGGATGTAACTGCTCAGGGGGTGCAGGTGGCCCTCCCTCTGCCACAGGTGCTGTGGGCTCTCAGCTATCCCACCCAGAGAATGGGACGGGTTTTACCTTAATTGCCCATGGGACGATGGGGACCAGATTAAAACGTTCAATAAACAGTGCTCAAGTTTTTGGATAACCGAAGGGGTTTCACACAGAAAATAATCTAGAGCTATTAAAAAGACTCCAAGCAGTCACCGAAGGCCACCTTGGAGGCCAGCTCTCAGACTTAATCCCATTTCCAGTGGTCAGAGCAGCTCCTATTCAGTATTGGAGAGGTTTTAGGGATTTCCATGCCTTCGATTCTAGAACTCGGGTTAAAAGACACCATGAGCCCTGCAAGAGAAGGAAGCTGGTTTCAGCACAGTGTAAGGACGGCCTTCTCTTCTCCTGCCCGAGCGCTGATGCACTGTCAGGCTTAAGGATGGGTCCTCCCGGCACAGGACGTCGTCCTTCCTAATGGCAACAGCCTGTCCCTTGCACAAGTCTTCATTCGTGTATTTCCCAAGTCTGGTTGACTACTGCTTATTACCATGGGGGGACATTAAGTGCCTGGGCTGCATGCACCAAGGGCAGCACCAAGCTTAGCATTATTTTGTTTTATACTTTCTGTATTAATGATTCAAAGACCATTACCATCTAATCATACCCAGGGCACTTTTCGCAGATTCCTTGTAACCAAAGCAAAATGGTATTTACATAATTCATGTGATTGGAGGAAAAAAAAATATTAGTTCTTTTATGGAAACGAATTCAGCTGTGTCACTCGGGACACGTGCACTGCTCTTGGGCTTCAAGATATGAGATCGAAAGTTCCCTACCAGAGCCTACTAGGAAGAAAAATGAAGGTAATAACAGGTATCAGGAAAAGCTTTATTAAATGAAATCTATAGCCAAGGAAGGAAAGAGTTTTTGGTTTGAAGTATCAGCATCTTTTGTCAATTTTCTAGATCACTTCTGTTACAACTAGCCCACACCCTGATGGCCAGGGCACGTAATGCTCCGAGAATAATTTCCTGGACTGTTTTCACTGTATTAGGAAGGCTAAATGGACATCCGTCGGGGATTCCTGCCTGGTATTGGACACTGGGTTAGAAGTGCTCTAGCATAGCTTCTGATAACTAACAATGCATAGCTTGGGGATTTTACAAGTCGGTTCATCCAAAGGAATAGGTTAATGACTTCTAGCCTAAACTGTGGGCCTGGACCCTAGTATTTACTCAACAAATAGAGGTCAAAGCATCTGACTATGGCAATATGACATTCAATGGTTACTGTGTTTTTTCCCTTTCATGTTCCCTTTCATCCCTATTTAAAATTTCTCCAAAGGTCACTTTCTTCCAGCTACAAGCTCAGAAAGCTGTTGAAGTACCATTGTTAGTTGGTATTTGTAATCAAGCACCCTGGTTTGGGTGGTGTGTGTTTTTCATTTGGTTAGTTTTATTTTCTTGATGATACTTGAACCAGACCAAGAATGTGGACTGACTGGCTTTGCAGTGTTGACAGTCATAAATAAAACTGAACCAACTAACAAGAGCGCTCTGGCCTTTAAATGACAAGGTCAAGTTTTGCGTGAGATCCTTTTCTACTTCTCGTACAAACACGACACAAAAAATCCTGGGATAATTGAGAATTTATATTTTTTAATAAACATCTATTCCTGCCAGACAGTTGTTTTGTACTGCATCATTCCATATGCTTAATGACTAGAACAATAGCATTCTCATATGAAATTGTGTATTTAAAATCTTTAGGAATTGTATCTACATTTGTGGACTTTCTCCCCAAAGAAACCAGAACTCTGCCTATATAAGGAAACTTTTAGCAAGTTTCTAGGTAATCCATACTGAACTCAAGCTCTTGAGGAATTTTTTCCATTTGAGTTGTTTGCATTGTGAGAATTAGCTGAACATTTAATCATTTTTGTTTGCATTGGCATGTATGCTATGCATTATTTTCTTTGTTATCCTGAGAGGAATTTGATGCAATTATCAAACATATTTTTAATAAGTCCTTTATGGAAGTATAAAGTATAACAAAAGGGGACAAATAATATTTGCAGTATGCTGAATGTATGCAAATGATCGCATAGGCTGCCAACAACTAGATGATGAAACAGAACATCAGCTGCCTTCCCGAAGTCCCCTCGAACCTTCTCGCCAACACTACACCTCACTCCCCACCACTGACAACCACGATCCTATTTCTGTCACCACAGATTAGCTTTGGCTGTTTCAGAACTTTATGGCAATGGAATATAACAATATGCTTTCTTTTTAGTCTGGCTGCTTTTGCTTAATATTATGTTTTTGAGGCTTATCTTTGGCAGTTGTTCATATTCATTATTGAATAATATTCTATGTCTGAGCCTACAAAAATTCATTGATTGACACTACTGTTGCTGGACATAGGGCGTTCCCCCAGTTTTTGATTAGTGTGAATATTGCTGTTAGAAACAATTTTTTGCATGTCTTTCAGTTCACATTAGAATGTAGCTCAGCTGAACATACCCTGAGGACTGGAACCAAGGAACCATAAGAACTGCATCTTTTATGTTGATAAAAAAAATCCCAAACAGTTCTCCAAAATGTGATAAACCAGCAGTTTATGGGATCTAAATGGACCACATCCTAGACAAAACTTGGTATGATTTCTTTTTTTTATTTTTAATTTAGCTTTAGCCATTCTGGTAATAGTATTTCTTTGTAGCATTGGCTGATATCTCACTGAATATTTAAGTCTGGGTTCTGCAGAGCAACAGACCAAGAGAATATATAGATATAAAAGAGGAGAGTTATCATGGGCATTGGCCTGCATGATCATAGACAGTCAAAGTCTTATAATCCGTCGTCTGCAAGTAGAGAACCAGGAGCTCCGATGTCCCAGGACAGGAGGAGATGGACATCCCACCACAAAGGAGAGCGCCCCCCAGTGGCCTGGGTGACACCCTACCACACCAGTGAGGCATCTTCTTTACTCAGTCTACTGATACAAATGCTTCCAGAAATGCTCTCATGGATACATCCAGAAATAATGTTTTACCAGCTACCTGGGCATCACTTCAAGTTGACATATAAAATTAACCATCATCACCCTGATTCCTAATTAAGCTGAGAATCTTTCTGTATGTTTATTGGCAGTTTGCCCAAGGCAGACCTGGTGTACACCACTTGTCTTGGGAAAATAATCAAAGAGCTTCCCCTTTCACATCCAAGAAAGTGATCCCTATTTGCCATTTGGATTTTTTTTTGTGTGTGACTAACTAGTTGATACTTTTTGCTCAGCCTTGTATAGAGTTGTCTATATCTTTCTTAAAATTTGTGGGAATGATTTACATGTTCTGGAAATGAATCCTTTATGGATTATGCTGATCATGTGTATCTTTTTCTGCTTTTGTGGCTTGCCCTTTCATTCGGTGGGATCTCCAGACAAACAGAAGTTCTTCTAATGCAGTTTTAATTCTTATGAATAGTGATTATTTTATGTCCCATTTTTGCCTCCTCCATTGGCAAAAAGATACCTCTTGTTTTCTTTTCCTTTCACCCTGTGGTCCTGCATTCTTTTGTTCATGACTGAGGAAGAAGTCAAGATTAACTTATTTTTCCACACGGACTTCCAATTTATGCCTAGTTATTAAAACATTGTCTTCTCCCTGTGAGTCTGCAGTGCCATTAATGTCACCCATGAGGGTTCATATCTAACTTTGTATGGGGCTTTTATGCTGTCCCTGTGGTCTTTTTGCAGTCCTTTCACCAATACCCCACCAATGTAAATGAGTCAGCTTTAAAATAAGTTCTGATCAGTTGTGTAAACCCTCCAACTTTGTTATTCAAGACAGGATCTCTGGCAGTCAGAGGGAAGGGGGCCAGTCCTGAGGGCCTCAAGGACGGGCATCCAGGTGGAGCGGGCTAAGGACTGACTACCTGTTTCAGCATTTTGCACGTTTCGCTAAGTTTGTCTCACTACTCAGGAAATTCAGTCCCTGGTGCACGGGGTGGAACAGAGCCCTTGTAACCATTATAATGACAGGATTAATGACTATGAAGGACACAAGCAAATTTCTCAGGACTAAATTCTCTGACAACCCACAGGTCTACATTTTCAAACAGTAGTTTGAATCATTACAGAAAAAAATATTATTTCTGGGAAATACTTGAGATTAAGCAACTTCTTACATTATTTATGTTTCATTTAAGTAAATGAAATTTGACAGAATACTTTACAATAGGAGCCCAGTAATTATCAGGCTACTTAATAAGTGTCATGATCCTCATTATTAGAATCACTTATGCAGTTGGGAAATATTAATGTCAAATTACAGCCAATGTATAAGTAGTTATAAATAGTTTGATAGATTATAACAGTTCTTTCATAATTTTTTTGAAGTGTTCTTATTACATTGAGCAGACTACAACTGTCAGACTATTTGTCTATCACTTTTGTTAACATGATTATTTTAAAAGCCAAGTGTTTTTGCTCATATTATCCTTGTATTGGAATTGATGGTGGATGTCTGGTGTATTTGCCTTGCTTCCCATCATTTGATTGATTTCATAACTTGAACATATACAACATAAACAAAAAAAAAGAAACTATATGATACAGGAGAAGAAAATGTACCTAATAAAGTCTGTCCCCTTGGAACCTCCTATTAGGAAGCAGCAAGTAAGGTTGACAGAAGATGTTTGCTGCGGTTTATAACCATACTCAGCTGACATTCAAAGGCAGTAAATGTCAAGGTGCCACTCAAAGCAATGAACTTAAACACCACATATCAGGGATGACATTAACTCTGATAATATTATAGATGAAATGCAAACTACTTAAGGAACTGTGCCGTTGCTTTTTTTTTAGTTAGAAATGGGAGACTTGCTAAAACCCATAAACTGGGTATATGATAGCCACTGACCCTAGGTGACCCCTCTGTACTAACCCCACTGGGTTGTTACAGCATTTGTAACTCTGTGATGAAATGATGTTGATAGATCCAATACATTTGCAGTAAAGGACAGGATGGAATATGAATTCATTGTTGGAACTCAGTATTTTTCTCAACAGTTAATATTCTTCCACAATTATTTAAGCTCTCAGAAAAAAAAAAAACCAGTGCTAATGCTTCCTATAATTTCTAAATTCTTCTTTAAGGAAAATATAATTTAAGCTTGCATAAAAATAATGGATGTTGATGAGCACATGAATCTCTCCTATTTAAAAATTTTGCATCTTCTTTGTATCTTCTTATTTATAATCACTTTAAGATAACTGTAATTATCTTTCTTAAGATTTGATACATCTATTTTTAAAATCACTCAATCTTTGTTGTCAGGTAATTTCCTTAAAATTGGGTAATACACAAAATATGGGTGCAAGATACTGATTAAAAAATAAAATTATTCTAATTACTAGATGTGTAATGAGATGTTTGTTATATTGCTTCTTTGGTGTTTATTGAGACTTCAAATGTTCTGTGTTCTATATAGAGTATATTAAATAGCTGAGGTCTTAAATCATATTGATAGGTTTCTATCTTTTTTGCCTGCTTGATATATCATTTTCTAAGAGGGGTATGTGAAGTCACCAACGACAGCTGTGGGCTTAATGACTTCGCCCTGGAGTTGGATTAACTGTTGCTTGATATACTCTGAGGCTACGTGGCCAGGTTCATAGGTCTTTATGGCAGACATGATAGGGCTACTGTTTCCTTCACCACTACATACATATCTAATATTCTTTATTTCAAACATGATGTTTTGCTTTGCATTCTGTGTTGTCAAATACTATGAATTCCACCCTTTCTTTCCTTTGGATCATATACATTTATTTTATAGAACAAGTTTTTATTGAATAAAAATTTTTCTTGTATAAGAAAAGTACTTTAGCATTCTTTCACATCTCTCTGTCTACTAGCTCCCACATCTACCTCTAGTCACACCATATTGATATTGATTAATTTTAGTTCTGGGTTGGTTTAGATACATTTTCTTCTTTTTGTCCTGGCTTTATTTTTTTTAAGATAATAAAAAATAAACCCTCTACTTCCCATATATTTTATAATCTCTACTTTCTATATTTCTTAAAACATAAGTGAATAATTTCTCTAATTATTTGTGCATATTCTTCAATGAAAATGAATGTCTTTGTATTGAAAATCCCTTTAAAATTTTTGTATACCTGATAATATCTTTATTATAATTTTATAATCAGTGCACTATTTACCTGGATAGAAAATTCGAGGCTAATGATTTTCCCTCAAAACTGCAAACATGTTTTTCATTATCTTTCTGCCTTCAATGTGACAGTTTGCAAATTTATAGGTGATTTTGTTTTTCTATGTGGAATCATTTTGAAGATTGCCATTGTATACAATATTCTTAATTTTCCTAATAACTTTTTTATGCGTCCTTTTTTTCTTCTTTCTGTTGTTTGATCCTCTGTGAGGTCTTTTTCTTGAAGTCATCCATCTGTCTTTAATTCTGAGAAGTTTATTTCCATTATTTCTTATACTTCTCTTAGCTTCACTTCTATTTTTCCCTCTTCTGAGACTCTTGCAATCTGGAGGTAGTGCCTTTATTTCTAGCTATACATGCTGCTATTTGATGATCCTTCTGCTGCAGAATGCCCGGTCAGTGAGGTGGACGGCTTACATGTGGTGAGAGATCAGTGTGGGCCCCAGCCTGTCTTTATGAGGATTCTGGACCATTCTTACAAGTGCCAATTTTGTCCTTCTCTACCCACTTTATACCCATGTTCCTTTCCCAAACTCCCAGCCCCGAAGACTTCATTCTCCAGCGCCAGACACACAAACAAAAGCCTCATGTAGACCGTGTAACCAAATCTCATAATTACATAAGGTCAAGTAGAAATCACACTAAAAGTAACATGTGGGAATTAGGCAAAGCGTGGAGGGCAGGGCATGCCGGGTCCCTACTGTCACATCTCCTAGTGGTCTGTGTCTCTGATTGAAGTCCTACAGAAATAGTATCATTTCATCTATTAATATCTGTATCTGTAAAAATAACAATTAACAAAATTTGTGTTTAAATAATAAAACACTAATTGCCATGCTATTTTCTAAACCATAAAAATAAAAAATAATTTCCCTCAAGCCTCCTCCATGGCCGCCTCCCTGATTCTCCCACTCCCACTTGGAGAATCTAACCTTCTACAGTTTTTTCCAGTGAACTGCTTTTGGGGGACAAACTCATGCTACTTTCCTATCTTTCTAGCCCACTAAAAATATATCACCTAATGAAATTTTATTAGCACTTAATTGTTTTAAATACCATTATCTTCAATGAAAGGATAATTAAGAGGCCAGACACGTCATAATAAGATGCAGTATAAGAATAATTTGTGAAAAGCATTAGCCTATTTAGAATATTTTTTGATTGATGACTTTTAAGTCACCTTTTAATATATTTATTTTATAATGATATTAGAAAGTTAATTATTAATGTGAAGGCATAGGATATGTACCTATACTAGAATAGGAACAATTATACTGATGGTTCTAACAACAAAGAAAGAAAATCCATATTATTATTAGGAAATCTTATATATTGCTATTGGCTATATTTCTTGATAAAGTTCCCTGGATATTGAGCAACTGTCCACTAATCCTTGGCTTTGAGTTCATAAGCCCCAAGAAAAACAGAACAGAATCTGGACCTTTTGACATAATGCTTGTGAGTCTATTTGGCATTAAAAATGACTTTTGAGCAAATCAGATTATAATTACTAACTTGGGAATCAATTGGTTATTGTTCATGGAGATTAGGGGAAGATGTTCCTCTGTAATGATGAACTGAAGGAGAAATTTTCCTGGTTTCCTTTTTTAAAATCAATACTAGTAATACCAAACTGACACTATCTAGCAAAACAGAATGAAGTAATGGAAGGGAAGGGAGAGGAAGGAAGAGAAAAAAATATTTTGAGGATTTGAAGGTTTTACATTCAGTACCTGTGGTGGCAGTAACACTTGCAAAGAAACCAAGGATGAGAGTAA
Source organism: Smutsia gigantea (assembly GCA_032199065.1). Lineage (NCBI taxonomy): Eukaryota > Metazoa > Chordata > Mammalia > Pholidota > Manidae > Smutsia > Smutsia gigantea. Next base: position 52,108 of record JAVSCE010003347.1, read on the forward strand.
GCAGTGAGTCAGAGATGACATTAAGATCTTGGTAATCACTCAACATGGTCATTCTTGCCCTACATGAAACACACGAACAAGCAAAAAAGCAGCTACCTAGACAACCTGTTATTTTACGACACACACACTTGTGGACATACCACATTTAGTTGTCAGCTACTAGAAACAGTTTTGTTTCCTAACCCAAATTGGATGAATACCCTGAATTCATATCCTAAAGCAGGATGGAAGTCTGCTGATTGTCGATTTTGTGGCACAAGGTGTTGATGTCAGTATGTAAGGTCCAGAATTCCTGATCATTCCGACGTCTGCACCATATTTGTATGTGGCAAGGTTGCTCCTCAGTCTGAGTTTCAGGATGGGCCTACAATATTAGGGGGTTGTCTGCAGTAAACATTTTTCACTGGAAAAGGGAAACGGAAACTCTGAGTAGTATTTGTTGGGAAGTCTAGAAATTAAAATTAAAATCCCGTAGGGCTAAGTAAGATAATTGTTTTCCTCTTATATGCATCCTTGATTAAATTTCTAGCTCTATTTAAGTGTATGAAAAATTAGCCATCACATTAATGATTATTTTGACTTGTTCCAGTTTTGAGTTAAACTGCTCGTGCGTAATAATGTTTCTAGCTTTAAATTAACAGAGTAGCGTCACCACAACTAAAATGCCAACATGATTCACAGGTCTCCCTGTGCCTCGACAATTCCAAGCATGTATCTTTAAAAATGAACACAGTCCAATTTTTTCCTAACTTGTTCTGTTTACTATAAAAAAATTTAGACCTTAGATAAATCTAGGCATATATTCCACTATTTGATTACTTATTAGAAGCACATGTTAAAGTTTATGCTTCAGTATTATTGAAACCCAGCACATGATCTTTAATAAGTGAATAGACACAATCCATGATGTGATATTTATTTATTTATTTATTTTTAATTTTCTTTAATATAATTTATTTTATCATTAATTTACAATTACATGTGCAATATTACGATTATTAAACTACCCCTTCATCAGGTCCCCCCACCAACCCCATTAGAGTCACCGTCCATCAGCGTAGTGAGATGCTATAGAATCACTACTTGTCTTCTCTGACTTGTACTGCCCTCCCCGTGCCGCCCCAACATTACATCTGCTAATTGTAATGCCCCTTTTTCCCTCTTATGCCTCCCTTCCCGCCCATTTTCCCCAGTCCCTTTCCCTTTGGTAACTATTAGTCCGTTCTTGGGTTCTGTGAGTCTGCTGCTGTTTTGTTCCTCCAGTATTTTTTCTTTGTTCTTATACTCCACATATGAGTGAAATCATTTGATACTTGTCTTTTTCGGCTTGGCTTATTTCACTGAGCATAATACCCTCTAGCTCCATCCATGTTGTTGCAAATGGTAGGATTTGTTTTCTCCTTATGGCAGAATATTCCATTGTGTATATGTACCACATCTTCTTTATCCATTCATCTACTGATTACCACATCTTCTTTATCCATTCATCTACTGATGGACACTTAGGTTGCTTCCATTTCTTGGCTATTGTAAATAGTGCTGCAATAAACATAGGGGTGCATCTGTCCTTTTCAAACTGGGCTGCTGCATTCTTATGGTAAATTCCTAGGAGTGGAATTCCTGGGTCAAATGGTATTTCTATTTTGAGTTTTTTGAGGAACCTCCATACTGCTTTCCACAATGGTTGAACTAATTCCCCCCAGCAGTGTAGGAGGGTTCCCTTTTCTCCACATCCTCGCCAACATTTGTTGTTGTTTGTGTTTTGGATGTTGGCCATCCTCACTGGTGTGAGGTGATGTCTCATTGTGGTTTTAATCTGCATTTCTCTGATGATTAGCGATGTGGAGCATCTTTTCATGTGCCTGTTGGCCATCTGAATTTCTTCTTTGGAGAAGTGTCTATTCATGTCCTCTGCCCATTTCTTAATTGGATTATTTGCTTTCTGTTTGTTAAGGTGCATGAGATCTTTATATATTTTGGATGTCAACCCTTTATCAGATACGTTTTTTATGAATATATTCTCCCATACTGTAGGATGTCTTTTTGTTCTACTGATGGTGTCCTTTGCTGTACAGAAGCTTTTCAGCTTGATATAGTCCCACTTGTTCATTTTTGCTTTTGTTTCCCTTGCCCGGGGAGATATGTTCATGAAGAAGTTGCTCATGTTTATGTCCAAGAGATTTTTGCCTATGTTTTTTTCTAAGAGTTTTATGGTTTCATGATTTACATTCAAGTCTTTGATCCACCTTGAGTTTACCTTTGTGTATGGGGCTAGACAGTAGTCCAGTTTCATTCTCTTACATGTAGCTGTCCAGTTTTTCCAACACCAGCTGCTGAAGAGGCTGTCATCTCCCCATTGTATATCCAAGGCTCCTTTATCAAATATTAATTGACTGTATATGTTTGGGTTAATGTTTGGATTTTCTATTCTGTTCCACTGGTCTGTGGGTCTGCTTTGTGCCAATACCAAATTGTCTTGCTTACTGTGGCTTTGTAGTAGAGCTTCAAGTGAGGGAGCGTAATTCCCCGTTTTATTCCTCCTTCTCAGGATTGCTTTGGCTATTCGGGGTCTTTTGTGGTTCCATATGAATTTTAGAATCATTTGTTCCAGTTCATTGAAGAAAGCTGTTGGTAGTTTGATAGGGATTGCATTGAATCTGTAGATTGCTTTAGGTAGTATAGCCATTTTGACAATATTTATTCTTCCTAGCCAAGAGCATGGGATGCATTTCCATTTGTTAGTGTCCTCTTTAATTTCTCTTAGGAGTGTCTTGTAGTTTTCAGAGTACAGGTCTTTCACTTCCTTCGTTAGGTTTATTCCTAGGTATTTTATTCTTTTTGATGCAATTGTGAATGGAATTGTTTTTCTGATTTCTCTTTCTGTTAGTTCATCATTAGTGTATAGGAAAGCAACAGATTTCTGTGTGTTAATTTTGTATCCTGCAACTTTGCTGAATTCAGATATTAGTTCTAGTAGTTTTGGAATGGAATCTTTAGGGTTTTTTATGTACAGTATCATGTCATCTGCAAATAGTGACAATTTGACTTCTTCTTTACCAATCTGGATGCCTTGTATGTCTTTGTTTTGTCTGATTGCTGTGGCTAGGACCTCCAGTACTATGTTGAATAACAATGGAGAGAGTGGGCATCCCTGTCTTGTTCCCGATCTTAGATGAAAAGCTTTCAGCGTCTCGCCGTTAAGTATGATGTTAGCTGTGGGTTTGTCATATATAGCCTTATGATGTTGAGGTACTTGCCCTCTATACCCATTTTGTTGAGAGTTTTAATCATGAATGGATGCTGAATTTTGTCAAATGCTTTTTCAGCATCTATGGAGATGATCATGTGGTTTTTGTTCTTCTTTTGTTGATGTGGTGGATGATGTTGATGGATTTTCGAATGTTGTACCATCCTTGCATCCCTGGGATGAATCCCACTTGATCATGGTGTATGATCCTCTTGATGTATTTTTGAATTCGGTTTGCTAATATTTTGTTGAGTATTTTTGCATCTACGTTCATCAGCGATATTATATTGGTCTGTAATTTTCTTTTTTGGTGAGGTCTTTTCCAGGTTTTGGTATTAGAGTGATGCTGGCTTCATAGAATGAGTTTGGAAGTATTCCCTCCTCTTCTATTTTTTGGAAAACTTTAAGGAGAATCGGTGTTATTTCTTCTCTATATGTCTGGTAGAATTCAGAGGTGAATCCATCAGGCCCAGGGGTTTTGTTCTGGGTAGTTTTTTGA
>JAVSCE010003348.1:0-150751 GCA_032199065.1 Smutsia gigantea
TTTGGAGCACACAACACACTCCTGCCAGGATCTACTAACTTCTTCAAAGGTCAAAGGCAAGCCCCACCGACGGGCTACAGCCCACATTGTCTTTTGCCCTGCATGCAACAAACGCTGATGTAGCCATTGGGCTACATCAGAGGCAGGCTTTCCTATAAACCAACCTATCTTGGCCAATTTATCTGCTTCATCATTTCCTGGGGATGCCAGTGGCAAATGACCTGTCACATGGTAATCTGTAATTATTTTAGTCTGACCACAGGCCCATAAGTCTTGCCACAATTCTTGCCCCCAAAGGGGTTGGTGACCAACCAGCCAGTTGGCATGGTACCAGGTTGGTAGCCACAGGGTCAAGCCCCGATAGACAGCCCAGCTGTCAGTGCAGACAACTATAGAAGAGGTATTCCTGGCTGATCACAAGCCACATGGCCCGCAACTCTGCCCATTGGCTGCTCTTCCCCTCACCATCTTCCATCCATATTGTCTCAGTCTTAGGATGGAAAGCTATGGCCCTCCATTTTGGGGGCTGCCCACAGCTGGAGCCATCTGTGTACCATGCATCTTCGGGTATAGGGGCTCTTCCCTCCCGGTAGGAACTCTTTGCTACTAATGGTTCAAAAGCAAGTTCTTCCTGCTTTTCACTAGTATATGTCACCAGCCCCAACACACGTTGGAGTTCTTCACTCAAGGGGCTACTAGAAAGGGCACTACGCTGCTGTAGGTAAGCACCCAACTTGGCAAGTGTAGGTGCTTGTGCCATGCCACTCCTTGGCTTTTGGATCCAGTCTTGTACCCACCCCAAAATGGGATAGGTGGTTATTACCTTTATCGGGGCCATTCCAGTGATGGGTTCTGTAGCCAGCAAGGTGTGATACATGGCAGCAAGTTGTTTTTCTATCAAAGTGTATTGTACCTCTGCCCCTTTCCAGAGTTGTGACCAGAATCCAGCGGGTTGGCGAGTTCATTCAAGCTCCTGCCAGAGACCCCAGCCATAACCGTCGTCAGTGACATGAATGTCCAGCTCACAGGGCCTTGATGGGTCTACACACTCAAGGCCTGCACGGCCTTGACTGCCCATTTTGCTGTAGTAAAGGCAGATGCACATGTCTCATCCCAGTCCCACCTGATGCCCTTTTGTACTAACCGGTATAAGGGCTTCAGAATTTGTGCCAAGTGCGGGATAAACACTCTCCAGTAGCCTAGAAGACCCAGAAACTCCTGTAGCAATGCTACAGTCGTGGGGGTAGGAAAGGCTTGGACTTAATCCATAACTGCTTCTGGTATCACTTTGGTCTTACCTGACCAGATGACCTCCAAGAATTTGACAGACAAACCAGGTCCCTGAACCTTGGTGCTGTTCACAGCCCATCCTTTCTACTGTAAATGTTGCAGCAGTCTAGCTGCTGCACCTTCTAGATCTGAAAGAGAATTGGATGTGAGCATGACATCATCAATATAATGGTACAGCTGCACCATTGGCAGTTTCTCCCATGTAGCCAAGTCCTGGGCTACAAGTCCATGACAGATGGTGGGGCTGTGGAGGTATCCCTGTGGGAGGATGGTGAAAGTCCATTGCTGTCCTTCCCACGTGAAGGCAAACTGTTCCTGACTTTCCTTCTCAATGTTAATGGAAAAGACGGCATTAGCAAGATCTACCACATAATGATATGTTCCTAGTTCATGGCTGAGGGTATCCATCAAGCCTGCAATAGAGGGGACAGCAGCATGCATAGGGGGTATGACCTTATTCAGTTCTCTGTAATCCACAGTCATATGCCAGGAGCCATCTGGCTTTTTTACTGGCCACACTGGGGAATTGAACAGACTATGGGTGGGCTTTATAATACCCACCTTTTCCAGCTCCTGGAGAGTTTCCAATCTCTTTTTGCCCCCTAGGCAGTTTGTACTGTTTGGTATTAGTCACCCACCGAGGTACAGGCAAAGCTATGGGTGGGTGCCGAGCATGTCCCCTCAGAACTGCCTTCACCACATGTACTCTCAGCCTGAACTCACCTGCAGTGGTCCGCAACCATAGACCGTGCAGGATATCAATCCCCAAAATATACTCAGGGATAGGAGATATATACACGGTATACTCTTGGGAGTAGACGCCCTATTCCCAAAGGGATTTGGGCTTTTTTCACTCTGATAGTCTTCCCCACGTATCCATCTATGATAGTGGGGGTCCTGGGGAACCCTCAGGGTTACCATGAATCAGTGAACATTCAGCCCAAGTGTCCACCAGAGCCAGGACACATTGTATGTTCACTGGGGACCAATGGATAGCTATTTCAACATGTGGTCTCCGGCCCCCCCTGGTCCCTCAGGACAGATACCTTGACTTTCCCCTCAGTCAAACCATGTTCCCCAATCACCTTCCTGTGTGGGCTCAAGTGAGGTTGGCTTGCTTTCCAGCAGGAAGTCTTGTAAACACACAGGCTGGACTCATGGCTCTGTCTCTGATCTCTGCCTCTTTGGTCTTAATGGCTGGAACTGCTGCTCTGGTTTCAGCTGTTGCCATAGCTCTAGTAAGATCCTATTTGACTTCCCATCTAATTTTCTTCCATCTGCTCCTGCCCGTATTAAATCAACCCACATCTGGGTCCTTGTAACCTTCATGGGGCCCTGTAAATTCTTCTTGTGAGCAACAGGTCTTCTCTCTTTCCAAGTTCTCGTTGCTTCAGCCTCTCCTAAGTCTGCTACTGTACGTGTCACCTTGCTTATGGGATGCCCTAAGTGAGGGGAAAGAACGGTCACTAGAGACCCAAAGAGGGATGTAGGAGCTGTTTGAAGTACAATATTTCTCATCCCAGTAGTGAAAATCTCTTCATCTGGGCCATAATTCTCTGGACTATAGATGGCATTTCTCATGCCTAGCTCTCGTAGCACCTGTTGGAGTTCAGCATATGTCTGCCATCTAACAGGAGAGGATGGTAGATCACCTGGACAGGGCCACACAGCACAAAGTGCAGCATGAGCCAATCGAGGAGGGAGTGACTCCCTGGGGTCTGATGTGCATTTTGCAATCGCTGCCTCAAGGCAGGCTGCACTGTCAGGGAAGACAGCTTTCCCATCTCTGACCCCGACAGAACAATTCCATCCACCCCTAAGTCCCACAGATGCAGGAGCCAAGCTGATATTGACTCTGAGGGCTTCTGCCTAAACCGGGAACCCAAAGCCACCAGCTCAGCCCGAGTATAGGGGCGGACCATAGAGTGCTCCACGACCTGGGGAGGGGGCTGCTCCTCTCCTTGGGGAACCTTCAGCTGCTGGGTCTTTATTTTCTTTACAACCACTGGGCGGGCTTTCAATACAGGAGGCGCCAGTGCCTCCGGCATCACCCCTTCGTCTTTCTCCAGCTCTTCCATTTCTGGGGCTGATGGCACCTTTCTCTCCCCTCCCCCGAGTGCCTCCTCTGCTACAACCTTTACCTTTTCTACTTTACCTCGCAGCAATGCTATCTCAGTCTTCAGAAGGTCTCTTACCTTCAGCTCAATGCTTTGCAGCTGACGTTCTCGTACCACCTCCGCCTGTGCTGCCCTCAGGAGTTCGTCTTTTTCCTTGATGGCCTCTTCCTCCTTCAGAACACCTGGCAGCACTGCCGTCTCATCTCCCATGACACCTTGCTGCTGGTGCTCTTGTATCAATGCCATCTCTTTCTTCAGGGAATCCACAAAAGTGTGCAACTCATGTTCTCGTGCCACCTTCTCTCGCATCAATGCCATTTCCCTTCACAGGGAATCCACAGAAGTTTGCAGCTCGTGTTCTCGTGCCACCATTTCCTCTGTAGACTTTTTTAATACTGTGAGAAGCAGCCAACCCACAGTCCCCGCTGCCTCGCGGGCACTCTGCTTCTCAAAGGATCTGCTTACTATACCAAGGGCCACCCCTACTGCCTCAGGTGTCACCTCCACTTGCCTCCAGTCCTGGGGTGGGGCCCAGTCCTCTAGGAGGTAAGCCAACTCAGACCACATACCCATTGGGGGACGATCCACTGTTTCACCATTCACAGGGGCAGCCTGCTGAAGCACCCCTCCCATAAGGGCAGCTTGTCTTTTTCCTTGGTCAACAATGAACCCTGCCCACTACGCCAATTGTCTTGCCAATGGGTTTCAGCCCCAGGCAAGTTCACTATGGATTCAATGCCACCAAAGAAACTGACAGCAGAACGTTCTTTGGGGTGAAAGGGTTTATTACCTGGCTTGTTCTCATAGCAGTAGATTGAGCACTAGTGTCTCTACCTCCTCCCAGAGCACTGGGCCGAGTTCTCTGTATAGCACAGTAATAGCTTATTGCCTAAAGGTGTGGATGCAGTAGCCTAGCAACAGGCCAGTTACATCATCAGGTGGTTTAAGTTCAGTGAGAATCCTAGCCATAGGGACCCCAACTTCCCCACAGCATCCTCTGGGATTTCCTCTTTATGTTATCTTCTCAGTTAGGTTTTGCATGAGCTAATACTAAAATACGTTTGCATTTCTAAAGGATGTGCTCATGGTGGGGAGAGGTAGCCTAGAAGGAGTTAGACTGTGTACTAGTGGGCTTTGTGTAATTTTGGGGTCCCCAGGAGACAGATTACTGCCTGGCTAATGCCTGCAATTCCACTTTTACCACATCATTTTTGGATTCTGCTAAAATGCAAATGTATTGGAAAGGGTTGTAACTTTAAGCTTACACTTGTCATTTATTCTCTATTGGGAATGAGAGAAATGCAAGCTGATTTTCTTAGGAGGATTGGGAGAGAAGAGGACAGGTAAGGCAGATACAGTTACACGTATGTGTAAAGTATATGTTTTGTATAATGTGCTCATATATAAGAGTACATATATAAGTGTATATAAGAGCCCTTGTGCTGGGTGAAGGCATTTCAGGTTGGAAGATGAATTCCACTTGATGGATCCACGTGACCCTTCAAGATTTGCTGCATCAGTACACTGCTTCCTGTTTAACTGGTTTTGAGCTTGTGTTAAGGAAATATGGTCCTCAACTACCACTATCAGATTTCAGAGGAGGAAGCAGTGACTGTGGGGAAGAGCCAGGCCAAGAGCAGAAACCTGAGGGAATGCTGGGTCTTGGATGCAGTAGAGGTCAGGGAGTGTGACTCTTAGAAGTATGGGGCCTCAAAGCAGAGATCACTAATAAGGGGCCATGGTCTCAGACCCCATCCCCACCGCAGCCTCTCTCATAGAGAATACATATCCATTTTGTCACGCTATTTTAAGGTTGAGACCATTGGAGATGCATATATGGTAGCCAGTGGACTTCCCATCCGCAATGGCGCCCAGCATGTGGAGGAGATCGCCACGATGTCCTTGCATTTCCTCAGTGCCACCATCCACTTCCAGATTGGGCACATGCCTGAGGAGAAGCTTAGGCTCCGGATTGGCCTCCACACAGGTGAGCGGCACTGGCAGCAGGTGGCGTTGTGGCCTGTGTATGGCGGCAGATAGTCCTGGACTCAAGTCCTAGGTCTGAGGCCTTTAGGAACCTTGAAATTGGGTGGTAACATCTTCAGGGGAAATCAAAGATTGGGTAGCTTTTGCATGTGTATTTTATGTTAGCCAGATTGCTTGGTAATAAAAAAGGCACCCAAAGACTTCAACGTGCAGAACCAAAAATCATGAGAAGAACAAAAGCCGCAACGGTTATATTGGGCTGCTTTTACTCTGTGCCTCTGCATCAAAGGCACTTTGTTCTGTTTTTGTCAAACTCATGGATGTGTTACCTCTGCAGAAGGGACCAGCATGGTTTAATGCTCTTCTGTCACTATCTTGAACTTCTTAAACATTTTTGAATGAAGGGTTCCTTATTTTCATTTTAAATTGGGCCCTGCGAATTATGATGGTGGATCTGTTCCTACCTATCTTCTGAGGTTTTACTAAAATAAAACCTGACCCCAAATCAAATCAATTACTCCCATGTTTGTGCTGCAATTGCTGTGATTGCGTCTCTAGCAAGTGAAAAACATCATCATTAATTTCTGTCTTACTTTGGTTGTTTTGACAAAATACTATGCACTTGGGTGGCTTAAATAGCAGACATCTCAGCTCTGGAGGCTGAAATCCAAGATCAGGCTTCCAGCATAGCTGGGTTCTAGAGAGAGCTCTCTTTCTGTCTTGCAGAAGGCCACCTTCTGGCTGTGCCCTTGCGTGGCAGAAATAGAGAAAGAGCTATGGTGTCTCTTCCTCCTCTTAGAAGGGTACTGATATCCTCATGCAGCCCCTACCCTCTTGACTTCATCAAAACCTAATTACCTCCCCAAAGTCCCACCTCCTAATACCATCATATTAAGAGTTAGGACTTCAGCATATGAATCAGGGAGGGCAGGCACAAACATTCAGTCCATAACGATTGATTACTATGTTGTTTTCTACCAGAAGTCTGTGGGTTCTGTAGGTTGCCTTTTATAAACCCTGAGATCTGTTGCTAAGCTTTGTCCTATGAGGGCACTTAACAAGTAATTGTTGAAATGCATTTGTTGATGGCATGTGCCTTGTGGAGCCCAGCCCTTGAGACATGCAGATTGGTGACACCCTTCTGTTCTCCCCTTTGTAGGTCCTGTGGTGGCTGGCGTGGTGGGAATCACCATGCCCAGATATTGTCTGTTTGGAGACACTGTGAACGTGGCATCCAGAATGGAAAGCAGCAGTTTGCGTGGGTATCATTTACAGTACTTTGCAAACATAATACTGCTGTTCCTTCAGTCCCCTCTCTTTGACCAGAGGGTATTTTTAGAAGACCCGTTTGCATCGTGTCTACTGTTTTCCACTTGGAGAGTAAGATCATTATTCACTTCAATGCTGATCACAGGCTTTGTAGGCTGGGTTTTGCACTGTGCTGTCTGTGAAGCCATGTGAATGCACACAACTGCCTCCTTCCAGGACTTTCCATTCTGAACAGTCAAGTACACATATAATAAAATCACTTAAATGAAGAACAGCAGTTGGCAAACTTTTTTGGTACAGAGCCAGACAGTAAACATTTTAGGCTTTATGGGCTGTAGTCTGTGTTGCAAACTGATGTAGTGTGAAAAGCAGCCATTTACAACTTGTAAAAGATGGATGGGGCCATGTTCCAATCAAAATTTATTTGTAAACACAGGTTATAGGCTGGATTTGGCCTGTGCATGGTAATTTCCCCATTCCTTTACATAAAGTATAGTGTCAGTAATGCAGAAGAAATCTATGACCAGAAACCCCAAGGGGCTTCATGTGTTCTTGCTTTACAGTAATTTTATTGCATTGATTATTGCCAGACATATATATGCCATTTATCAGTGGAGACATTTATCAGCTGGAAAAAAATAATTACTCAGTTATCTGAGTTTTGAAAAGTTTAGGTTAACGTTCTTTTGAATTTGTACATTTTCCATGATATATAAACACACAAAAATTTTTTTCTCCTCTGAATACTTTGTTGTCCCAGTTAATCAATCAAGTCTCAAACACAGCTTGAAACCTCCCTTTTGGCTTGTAAGTAAAGATTTTAAGGATAACTTTTGAAGATGGAGTTGCTGATATAGGCTGCAAACCTGCCTCTAGTTGCAGTTCTGATTACAAACATTTTCAGTGATATGTTCCAGCTCTGGTGCCATCCCAGGAAGGCTGAGGAGCCCAGTGACCTCCATGAGGAGGTCATTTCTACTCTGAATGTGTTAAAGCCTGAGCACCACCCAACAGTGTCTGAGAAATGCCTGGATGGTTGGGGTTCCCCACCCAAGCGTCCCAGACTTCAGAGAGGTAGTCTGTGATTTGCTTAATGAGAGGTACAGGCAGGCCACGAATGTGGGCAGTGCAGCATTCTCTCTCCACAGTAGCCCCTGCCCCACTGACACCCACCAGAAAGTCACAACCTGGGCAATAACTTGGTAATAACTGGTTTGTGGCAGCTCTCCGGATTCATGTCTCTGAGAGCACTGCAGCCACCCTGCTGACATTGGGAGGATACGATTTGCAAAAGAGAGGCACCATTCCAGTCAAGGTAAGACCAGGACACCTGCCCCCACCTGCCCCATCTGGGTCTCTGGTGGAGATGTTGAGGAACTTAATGGGATGAGTGAAGCTCTGCCCTTTGGTTCCAGGAGACTGCGAAGGTCTGTGGGGAGGCTCTCATGTCTGCCAGGTCTTCTTCCTTCAGAGGGAACCGTGCAGTCTCCTCAAATGGTCACATGTGGACTCTGTGACAGAAAACACCTTAGCTGTCACCCAGACCAGTGCTCTGTGGCTGCCTCCATTCTCTTTGCCGCCAGTGGTCTCCTGTGTCTGCTTGAACATGCCAGTCCAGTCTCCCAGAAAGCAACAGCAAATACTAGCCCAGGAACTATAATGCCCACGTTTCCTCTATGTCCTCTCTCCCAAGTCTAAAGTGCCTAGGTAGAGGGAACAGAAGCCCATTGGTTTGAAGATACTAGTACCTCATCTCTATAGATTTAAATACCTCTTCCTTTTCCCTCTGCCTCTCCTCCATCCTGGCCTACAGTCTGTCACTGAAACATGCCATGATACAGTCTCATCTTTCTGATGAACAAACATGGGCCTTTGGGGTGGAGGTTGCTCCTCTTGAGATGTTCTCAAGAATGTCTCAGAGATGTTCATGGTGGGAATGGTGGGTGGTTGCTATGATGTTGGGTGTTTGGGTGGATGTGGGTGTCCAGGGAAAGAAGTGAAATGGAAGGGGTTGGCATCAACCCTCCAGTTGGCTGAGCCTGGCCCTGGCATGCTGTATTTGATCAGTGGACTTCAAGTGAGAGGAAGATTTTTCTAGAATACAGCAGCAGAGATCAAGCTTTGAATCACATCCCAGTATTACTGTCTGATTTGGGGGCTCTATTATCTCAGTTTGATCATGTAAAATGGGAATTGTGATAATACGCCCTCACAGGTGGCTGTGAGGAATAAAGGTGAGCATATATGTGAGATGCTTCACCTAGTGCCCTACTCATAGTGAGAGTTCAATAGATTTTATAATTAAAAAAAATATTTTATTGGAAACAAATTTAGCCTCCACTAGCCCTCATCCCCTGGGCCATCACTGACTGTCCATTTGGCTTATTAACCAATCTCATGGAAATCATTGACTTATCTATAATGAGGTCTTTCCATCACTGGCAGCTCCTGCCTAGTGGCAGTTCTGGCTGCAAACAACATTTTCAGTCAGCAAGCAAGGGAGCCCCAAAGTGTCTGCAGTGAGGCCATACCTCACAAGCAGCCTCTCCTCTGATTCACCAATGCTCCGCTTTGCCTCCCACAGGGCAAAGGAGAGCTAACAACTTTCTGGCTGAAAGGCAAAGAAGGCTTCCCTATTCCACTCCCCAAATTTACTGAGGAAGAAGTTAAAGTCCCAGAGATCTTATAAGGTAAGTATTTCCTTTACAGATGTTTGTGGGGTCCTATGAAAGCCTGTGGGGACCTTTCTGTGGGATGTATTAAATATCCCATTGAGGGTGGTATAGTTCTGGGCATTTAGTCGGTTTCCCAGCAGGGGGAGCCATCGAGCTGGCCTTGTCCCACCTGGACGTCTGTGGCCTGGAGCAAATGTGGAGTTGCGTGAACTGCATATAGTAACCTCATTTCCTGGGGGACCAGAGCTGGGCTGTTGCTCCCAGACCTGCTAGTGAGCCTGCCAGATATTTCCAGCCCATTAGCTTGCAAATTTGCAGAGAACTCAGTTCATTCTGGTAGGGAAAGCTGAAGAATGAAGCCCAGGACCACAGGCCCTGTCTTGCCCTGCCTCCCTTTGCAAAGTGGCTGCTCTCTAACCTTTAGGGCTTATTTTCCTTATCAGGAAGTTAATCAGCCCGCAAGGAAACAGGAGCCCATACCAGGAGGTATCTCAGGAATGTTTTCTGGGGATAAGGCTCTATCTAAGGTGTGAGCAACCCCTGAAATCCAGCAGGACAGGGCCATTCCAAGCAGACAGGATCCCTGCAGTCCATGGTTGTAAGGCCTGGTCCTGAGCTCTAACTTGCTGTGAGTGCTGTTGCTTCCAAATGGATAAAATCCCTCTCTCAATTTATTGCTTGATTTCTTTCCCACCCACTGAGCAAAGGATGCAGTTGAGGCTTGAATTTTAGGTAGAATTTGTCAATGGTTTATGAAATACTTAATTGTTTTTTAATATCCAGCAGACAAAGATGAACCCATCCATTCTTATGAGTATTTCCCTTTTACACGAATAAGATTCCATGTTGTTTTATTCAGTGGTTTTTGTAATAGATTTACTGAACCACTAATGCATTTACACTATTTCTTTTTTATCCCTGCAACTCCTCACATCACATCTTTTGAATGACTGCTCCTGATTACAGCAGAGCAATTGGAATGATATATCATATTTGAGACATTTTCCTGTTGAATTTCCTATGACTGAAGAAGTGAAAACCAATGAGATGCGGAATGCTTTCTTTTTTGCTTTACCTCTGAGCTGATTTTGTAGAGATATTTTTGAGCTCACTGCAGGGAAATAAACTACCTTTTGGTGGGTTGAGAGCCTTTAATACCAAGTTTTTAAAAGGTTTGCTAGAATTCTTGCCTTTATTTTGCAGTAGGGATACTAAGTATGGATTAAGGGAAGTGCTTTACAGATAGTCCCATCTCTGCTGAGCTCCTAAGCATTTTTATCCACAAGACTGTCCTTCTATCCAGAGATGGGCAACTGAACTCTCAGACCCTCACAGACTATTTGCTATTATGAGATTCCAGTTTCACTATGGTAGACTCACTGCTCCTCACAGGCCTTCAGTGCTAAGGATTGAAAGCTGTTGACTGACACTTAGAAAGAGCGAAGGCAGGAGGCGTTTATATGATGAGGATGGGAAGCTTCCCTTGCTACCCCAGCATGGAGACAACAGGTCAAAATTTATTTTCTCATGTCTCATAACTTCTCCTCTTATTTGGGATCAGTGCTTCTGGAGGCAACCTCTGCTATGAGGTCTCTTAGAGAGATGGGCCAATTTCCATCAATCCATCCATATGAACATTTCATTAATTCAAGGAGCATTTATTGAGCACTTACTCTGTTCCAGGTACCTCACTGGGAAACACACGAGAATATGAAATTTCCTTCATCATCCAGTTTAGTTGGAGAAAGGAGGCAGTCTGTTAAGGACTAATATAGAATCATGTACAAAAGTGTAGAAGTAACTAAGCAATCCAGTACTGTTACATTTAAAGAGCATTAGAAAATAATACACATACGTAGGGATAGGGTGGGACATAGCAATTGTATATTACTATCCCATCTTTGTATGGAATGTGTGTGTGTTCCTTCCCTCAGTCCTAGCCCATGTGCTTAAACAAGTTATATTCATATAGTAAAGACTTAGTTACTTCTGCCTTTGTCAGTGAACATTATAACATAAACATTTGGCATCCATACACATACACAGAAAACAAATACACATGTGTGCATACACAGACATTCACATGCACATATTTGCACATATATACATATACATGCACACACATATACTTATATTCATGCATATACACATATACATAAATCTATATATTAAAGATCAATAGATAAGAGATTTGTGTGTATATTGTATACTTAGCACATATGTGTGTATATATGCATGTTTACATAGATAGATAGATTCCCCTTATATTACTCAAGTTCAGAGAGAGAGTCCAGGGGTAGAAAGAGGAAGACTCTTTAGGGGATCATAAGCAGGAATTTGGATAAGAGCAATGCCCTAAAATCTGTATCCAGGGTTTTTTTTTTTCTATGTCAACCAGGGATAGCTAAAGGAGAGTATATTCTTTCCTCATTCTCTAAACATCCACCTATGTTTGGCACTATGGGAAATTACAAGAGAGACTGTTTTGAAAATGGTTTCTCTTAACTCCTTAATAGAGAAGTGAGGAGACATGAAGGGCAACCAACATCACAGGGCTGTTAGTTAACTTTAGGTTGAAACACACTCAATTGCTGTGGGAGACATTAAGGCTGTAGGGACAGCGATGGCTCAAAAACTTTTCCCACAAATGTGAATCTTACAAAATGTCCACCTTCTTGCATCAGAGACACAATGCTGATATTTTTGAAATGTAAATGTAGGATAGAATGATGGAAAGTCTGTGGTAAATATGTGAGTCTAAGAAGCTCTTGGGTTTGTAGAAAAACCCCTGCGAGGGTTAAGGAACTGGCTGTCAACATGACATATTAACACTGCAAGCTATCAATGTAGGTTATTCATTTTAAGGCATTTTATTTATTCCATAGCACCAGGTAAATATACAGATCATTAAACATTATGATAAAATAAAGCAAAACTAACACAACATTGTTTTACTCTGACAGCTAAGGATTTATGATTATGGCTATGAGTATACTACTTAAGAGTTTTTGACTAGAACAAATAAAATACATCTTCTCTCCTTCCTGACTACAAAAATTCCAAATTTATAAGAAGAAGAGATCTCAAACTGATTGGAGCACAAGCTTTGAGACCAGTTTAGAACACACTAAATCATTTTAACCTGGCCTTTTGCTAAGCAAATATGCACTTCATGTCCCCAGAGATTTGAAAACTAGCTTCTGAGTTCATTAACAGACTTGTGAAAGAACCATCAAACTACAGATCTCCAAACTTCTCAATTACATTAAATAGAGAGATACAAACTGACATGTTTTCAATTATATGCCCACTAATTAAGTCTGCACAAGACTAAAAAAAGAACTTAGAGCTCTGGCTTTTCTTATTACACCCCAGCTTCCAGCCTCAAACTGAGGTCCACAGCACTTTCTCAGGGATCTGCCAATTCTGTCAGGATTGGTTCATTCATTTTTATTTTGTTGACAACATAAATCATCAATATCAACATATTCTGGATCACTGGAGTGGCCATGTTATCAGGGCGTGTTCCCATGTGATTTTGTTGCCCATATTTGTGTTTGTGCTTCTGATTTCTTTGTGGGGTCCATCTAATGATTATAAGTTAACAAGACAAAAAGCAGATACGGGCTTGAATGTTGAAGCAAAGGCCAAGTGAGATCAGACCATTTTGCAGAAATGAAGCTTTCTTAGTAGATCCAATCTGAAACAGAATAGTGAGAGCGCTGCCCATCACAAGAGTACAGTAGGCCTGGGTGTGACAAGCTTCAGAGAACCCGTCCTGGCAGTCATACCACAGGCACGTTGCAAGCAGCCGTTTTATTTAGGCAACATCGCATTATGATGTTAATTCATGTTAATGTGAGTTTTATTCTTTTTGTAGTTTCATTCCTATTTATAATTTTCTTTTGAGTTTAGGAAACATGGATCAGCTATTAAAAATGACTTTACATATTTAAGAAACTGTAGTAAAAACAAACTAGGTGAGCACTGGGGGGTTCTCAAGAATTGTTTTCCTTTTATGCCTCAGGTTGGAGCAAAACTACTGTATTTCAGTCTGATTTCCATTATCATCCTTTGAAAGTTTGGAACCCCCACCCCCACCCCGCCTGGCGGCTCAGGCCTGGTCCTTGGGAAGAATCGCAGGGCATCAGTGACAAAGGCCCCCTTGGGCGGCGATGCTATTCCTGCATGCTCTGTACTTAGCGCCGACTTGGTGGTCATGCCCTACATGCTCCTCAAAGTGCTCAGCTGCTCTTGGTGGGTCTGCTCGTTTTAACATTAGACTAGCTTTCAAAGCAGTCCGCCACTCCTGACTTGAGTATAGGGCAAGGAGTCTCCTGCTCCAGCTGCAAGAGAGGTTCGGCAGGATCTAAGAGCCACAGGAAGCCACAAGAGGAAGTGGGGCACCGAAGAAAAACAATCACTGAAATTCACGAATCACTGGAACACATGTTTGGCAAAATGCTATTCTCTGCTCCCTAACGGTATGGTCTTCTGTTTGTTCTTTTTGGCATCACAATAAATGTGAGCTTTTCACTGACGGAGGAGATGGTCTGGGGAGGAGCTGCAGCTGCCTGCCCGCTGACTCCTGTAGCACAGCGCAGACCCCCAGCATCACGAGCAGGGCACAGAGGACATCTGCGAACCAGACAGGAAAGGAGAGAGAAACAGTTCTCCAAGGATCAGGGACAACTCAATAGAGCTGACTCAATAAGTGTTAGGTGGGTGTTCATAAAACCTCTGCACACTTTACCTAGAGGCAGTTCTATTCAACCTTTGCGGTTTCTGTAGCTCACTTTCATCAGTGTAAAGAACCTAACAGAAAAACTTAGGTTATGGACCTTATCTAGATTTCAATAAGACAGTGATGGCACATTTCACAGAGAGCTTTCCCCGTGGAACTTTCTTTAGAAATGATAATCTAGGATTGGAGTCTTAAAATACTGGTTGATGTGATTTTCTGTAATTGTGAGAACAAACTCTCATCTGTGAGACTGTTAATAAATAGTACTGTCTTACCCCATCTCCGCACATAGTTGCCCCTCTCATCATTCAGGTGAGAGCTTGGGTCTTAGCTGAAATGTTTCTCCCTCTGACAGGCTTCCCTGGCTGCTATCAAAATCACTTCTCTCCCCCACACCTTGCCCCAACACATCACACAGATTGGGAAGGGCAGGGCTTTCCTTACCAGCTATCAGACCACAGTAGCCTCACTGCCTGGAATTGTACCTAGAGCAGTCAGCAATCATGGCTGATCTTTACTGGATGTTTACTGTGTGCTGGACATTGTTTGGTGCCTTTGGCTATGATTTTTAATCCACACAACAGCCATGTATGAAAGGAGCAATTGGTAGCCTGATTTCATATGGAAACGAGGGTATAGAAGGATGACATCATTGTCCAAGACCATTCAGTTAATGAGTGGCAGAATTATCGTGGGGACCCAGAAATAGTTATTGACAGGAACCCAAGAAGAGCCACCTGGTGATGTCTTTGCTGAAAAGTAAGTTCCAGTTCTGCTTCACCTAATTTTCCCCAGCCCCTTCCTCCCTTCAGAGTTCAGGGGCTGGCTGGAGAGATCTTTCTCTACTTCTATCCCCCACTGCCCCACTCAGGAGTGCTTTAAAGAGTAACTTTCAATTCTTAAAGCCTTTGCTGGGGCCAAAAGTAAGTTTCTTTTAAAACACACATCTGCCTTCCAAAGGCATTGCCCCATGACATTTCCCAGCAGTCCCTCTTTTCCTTACCTGAGAAGCTATAGAAACTCGAGAATCCCCTGCCTGTAGTGAGTAAAGAGAGAGAATACCGAAGGTTTAAAAAAAGACCATGGAGGAGAAGGAGAAGTCTTAGAAGTATGCTTTTAAAACACAAATCTGACTGCATCCTCCCCTGATTAAACCAACAAACCCCCATTGTCTTTAAGGCAAAGTTTCTAGTGGGATTTACCCAGGCTTCATCTTCCACCATTGCCTCCTCGACTCTTTAAGGCAGAGTTTGGTTAACTTTCTGGAAAAGGCCAGACAGGGATCTTTCTGGCTGTGGGTCATACGGTCTCTGTCCCCAGCTACTTCATGCTGCCATAGTGTGAAAGCCTGTGAAGCCACAGTCCCCTGCTGATCCCTTCCTCCCACGTGGTCAGATCAACTGTGACCCAGTGCGGGGAATTTTCATAGCATCTCTCTGGTGAAAGCGGCAGGAATCAATCCTTAGATGCACAAGTGTGGCTGTGTTCCACTAAAACTTTATAGACATTAACATTTGATTTGATATAATTTTTATGTGATATCATTCTTTTGATTTTTTTTCAACCATATAAAAAGGTAAAAATTGTTCCTAGCTTACAAGATGAACAAAATCAGGTGGCAGCCTGGATTTGGCCCCGGTCATAGTTTGCTAACGGTCTTTAAGTTGTAGCTACTTAAGGGCACAGCCTTCCCACAACAAGCCTTGCTCTCCCTTCATGTCACACCACTCTTCAGGTCATACTTAAAGATAACTGACAGAGGTCTTCCCTCAGCCCTGCACTAAGCTGAATCCCCCTGCCTCCCCCACCCCCATTAACAGTAATCTCCCTTTCCCGTAAGCATTTCATCTCTCTCCCCTTGCTAGATGGTAAATTCTTGAGGGCAGGGCCCTGTGTGGGTCTCCTATATTTCTGAAACCCCAGTGCCCAGCCCAGGTCAGGCCCAGCACTGGCTACTCAATAGGATCTTGTCAATTTGCGCTTGGTGTTGCCAGTATGTTTCCTTTTCTATTATATTGTTAACTGATTTCTGTCTGGAAGCCCAGCACTTCCAAATTGCTTGTGGGCTTTGGAATTTAGGCCACAGATGGAGCTTTTCAGGGTACTTAACAAACCTCCCCTCCTTGGTGTGGCCAGAGCTACCCCGCTCCCCACCCCCAGCTGGGAAGACTCAAGTTGCAGGTAAAGGTTGTGTCTACAGGCACAGCTGGTTTGGCAAGTCAGTTAAAATGCTCAAACTGGCTGTGCCTGTGGACGCAGCCCGGAGTGAGCGCAACCATTCGGAAAACAGAGGCTTACTCCGCAGGGAGAGCTCCACGACCAGGACGCCCCCCGTCTGGGTCTGGTCCCGCAGGAGGCGTTTCCGCTTGTCGCAAGTCTGAGGACCCAGGAAAAGCAGAGGGGAGAGGAAGAGGAAGGGGGGATGAAAAGTGAACAGAGGAGAGTCAAGGGAGAAAGACAAGAGATTTAAAAAAGTCACAAGCTTAATATAGTCAAAATTCCCCTGCCAACAGATATCAGTTACCTTATTACCTTTTACAACTCAGAGAGGTATCTTTCATCCCCTCTCTCACTTGAGAAAAGAAAGAGAGCTTACTTTATGACCTCTACAAGCTGGAAGAGGTCATTGGGTGCAGGAGGGATTGACACAATTTCTTTAGGTAAGTAAGGCTTTCCCTACAGTTATCACCATGAATGCAGACGTGGCCACTTGCAAAATGTGCTCTGGTTCATTTTCTTTTCTTTTTTAAATGTAATGCCAATTATTACCCTTTCATCAGTTGTGAAATGTCTCTCTGCTCCCTTCCCTTTCTCTATTCATGCTTATAAGCAACCATCTTCTTGCCAAAGGAACCAACAGAAATAGAGATTCTACTCTTATTTCTGCTGTGGACCATATTTTGGAATCACTGTTCTAAGGACAAGGTTCATACCAGGTTGCAGTGGAAAACTGACTTCCACCTGAATTCGCTACACATGTTTTTTTGATGCTGCAGCAACTTCTTGGTGGGAAATGTTTGGAGCGAAACTGACCCCCGGCCTGGGCTACAGTGAATATGCCCGTGAAGCTGCAGTCCCCTGCTGATCCCTTCCTCCCACGTGGTCAGATCAACTGTGACCCAGTGCGGGGAATTTCCACAGCATCTCTCTGGTCCAGCTTAAGTCCCAGACGTGAGCCCTCAGGCTGGCCAGTCAACAGTTAGAAATACCCACCTTTTGCTTCCATCCAGAGCCTATTGCTGCCACTAGACTTTGAATTTTCCTTGTGCTTTTAACGTTTTCAAAGTATTTCCATGTCTGTGATCACTTTTTTTTACCTAGCACTGTTCTCTGAAAAGAGAAGGGCACCATTACTTTTCACCACGCTGCCCTTAAAGGTGAGAAAATCAGGCTCCAGAGGTTAAGTGACATGTGCCAGCCCATGTAGCCTGTTGGTGGCAGGGAGGACAGGGCCTGGATCGTCTTCCCCCACATCCAGTGCCCTTTCCTCCAGAATGTCCTCGGCACACACCTAAACTGGTCTGGTTATGATTTCCCAGCTAAATATACAGCTTGTCAAATACTGCCCCACACCCCTTGGGTAACATTTTTGTTCCGGGAGAGGTGGCTCACCACTGGGCAGGAAAGCTTCTCACTGTCACAGATGAACGTCTCACAGTGTAACCAAACCTTGGAGAGTTTGGGGATGTTCTGGAACCGGAAAGCATTGAATTGGAAGGTTGCTCTGTGATCTTTCCCGTTCTCATGCACAAGGACTGTCTCATCTGTGGGGCAGCTGAAGCATATGAGGGCAGGGCAGGGGTGTAGAGAGAAAATGTTACCTCCTGAACTCCCACAAGGGCTTCAGAGGCGAATCCGTAGAAGACAACAGCACCCCCCTTGGCTTTTTACCCAGCATGTTATCCTTCCAAAATGTTTTGATTGGCAGCACCTCACTTAGCCTCATGTCTGTGAGGTCTAGTTGAGCAATGAGATAGGTGTGACATTCTACAAACAAGTTATAGCTTCGGGGTGGGGGTAGGGTTGCCTTACGAGAAGCCACACACCTAGGAAGTCACCACACTTCTGTCCCAAAGTGGAATCCCCAAGAGGTGAAGCTCTCTGAAGGTCTGGGATATGTACAGACTCCCAGTACATATTCAAAATAAAGACGATGGTTCTGGCAACAGCATTTTGCAGAGTAATGCCCTAGCCACCTAAGCCTGCATCACCAAACACTTTTCTCTGTGTGTATTGTGAGCTTTTGCCACTGGGAATTTGAATCTATGTTGTACTATTTAAGTTCTATATTATGTCATATAGTCACCTTTGTAAAAATGTGGTCATATTTTTAATATAAAAACAGAAAAAAATGCTCAGATGGCAGGTTACCATCTAAGTATTAACACTGCCTATTGTGGAGTGCTGGGGTTATGGACAGTTTTTGTTTTCTTTTTTGCATCTTTTCATTATTTCCTAAATTCTCTAATGAGGATGTAATATTTGGGAAGTTCCGAGATCCCAAGTGTAATAATTGGCATAAATAATAAAAACAATGATACCCATGGACATTTGCTGAAGACACTGGGTCCTCACCTGTGAATCTTGTCCCCCAGGGGACATTTGGCATTGTCCTTGTCATGACTGGGCATGGGGGGTGGGGGTGGGGTGCTGCTGACGTCTAGTGAGCAGAGGCCAGGATTGCTGTACAGCATTGTACAGAGCACAGGACAGCTCCCAGAACAAAGAATTATCTGGCCCAAAATGTCAGTGGGGTTGAGATTGAAAAATCCAGGTTTAAGCAAAATAAATTTTCATTTACTACCCACTGATTCTCTATTTAGGTGCCAGACATTCAACCAGGTATTGAGAGCAGACACAGTTTTTCTTGGGAATGCGCAGTGAGGCCCACACAAGTGTTAGGGCTTGTTGTCTGCAAGTGACAAGGAAGCCCAGTGTCTGTCCTCTGTGGACAAAGGTCTGTGGGTCCAAGAGCTTAGGACAGCACCACAGTGAATCCCAAAGTTAACGTCCCTCCTGGAGCATGTCTCTGACTCTTGTCAATCCAGCTCACCACTCACACCAGACAGAGGTCCAGCTACTCCAGAGAGCCTTCAAGAGGTGCCCTTCCTCACCCCATTCCATCAAATCTGACATTAGGGGCCAAATTAGAGATAGGATGAAGGAAAGTCAGCTCTGAAAGCTAGTGGGTGAAAAAAGGAGGGAATGCTGTGCCTTCTATCTGGAGTAGGGGTCAGATCTGGGCTTCCTTTGGGTGAGCAATGACAGAGCTGGGGGTATTGTCCGAGCTGTGAAACAAGACTCTTGGAGGATCAGTTGGTGAATAAACCTGAGATCGTTGTATGAACTGAAGATGTGAAGCTATCCTTAAAATAGCTCCTTGAGACTGGAGTGTCTGAGGCACAGTGTCAGCCAATGGAAAACAATGTAAGCAGAGTTTTGCTGGGGGTGTGGAGGAGGCAAGGCACAGGCGGGCCCAGAGCCCTGGCACTGCTGCCTTTCCACCGGGGCTGTGGCCTTCTGATGAGGTGGGTTAGCAGTGCCCCTGCATGTGTAACAGAATCCCTGTGCATGCTAGCATTTGAGGACCACTTCTGTAGACAACCAGAAAGCCCCAAGCATCCTCTTTTCTGCCCTGTTACACATCTGCCAGGTGCAAGCTGTGGCACCGGTACTGTCTGCAGGGAGATGATGCCATGGTATGACAGAAACCTTGGCCCCTGGGCAGCCATTGTCAGAGAGCTTCCCAATGCCTGATGGTAATTTCCGGTCCTTGTAGGTCAATAATTTATTTCAGAATCTCCCTAAATTCATTTGGTTGCACCATTATCAACAGAACTACAATGAACCATTCAATGTCAGATGTGAAGTATGTGTTTAAATCACACTCCCATCTCTACATGAATCTTTGCTGGGCTGCTTAGATGTGGCTCTGCTGGCCTCTCATACCCACACTGCTTAGGCAAAAATACTGTCTGAACCTGAACCTTAGATCATCAGTCTTTTACTAGTTCTAGACTTTGGGCATTTCCCAACCTGTCTATGCCTTGGTTTTCTCATGTTTAAATAATGGTCGTTATACTACCTACTTTATAGGTAGTTTAATGACATTTAAATATATTAATATTTGTAAAGCACCTACCTAAAACATGTCTGGTATGTTGTAAGTGCTGTATAAGTGTTTGTTAAATAAAAATAAACAGTTAAAGGTCCAAAGTGGCTTTACCTTTGTTATCTAATCATTTTTGTCCCTGACCCCGATGTTTATGTAGCCCTGGTGGCTGAGTAAACACGTGCCCATTGGTCTGCTTTGGTTTGGGGAATGGCCTCTTCTGTATTTACTATTCGTTGTGGGGGTATTGCCCACACCTCCAGTCTAGCTCAACCGCTCCTCTGTTTTCCAAAGTTATGGTTCACAGTGTTTCTGGGCAATTGTCATCCACGGCTCAACATGCCTACCCTGAACTCAAGGAGAATCCCTTATCCAGAAACCTTCTTCCCCAGCGGCCCAAGGCAAACAATTCCACACCTCCGCAGTCCACAGATTCAGCAGTACAAACCATGTTTGTCACATAGTCCTCACACTAGTTGCCCTGTCCTGCCCTCCCCCCCATATCCATTTGGTTGCTAAATTTTGACCACTTCTCTCTCCTTTGGATGACCTTTCCATGTCCTTGGCTACACCTCAGACCAGGTCTTTATTACCTTTGGCTCAGATGCTGCAGCCTCTGATCTGGTCTTCCGAGTCCCGTGTACCATTTCTAAACTATTCTGCATAACTTCCGGAATCACCTTTCTATTGTGCAATACTTCAGTTCTTTACTAGAAAATTTTAAGAGCTCCCCACTATCTACTTAATTAGTAGTAAAAACATTGACATTATTTAAATCAATTGGATATTGACTAGGTACTACATTCTAAGCTCTTTACATAGATTATCTAATTTAGTCCTCATCAGGGTTCTGGTGTTAGACTTATTGGACTTGAACCCACTCCCTCACCCCCCACACCCTTGCCAAACCCCCACACACTGTGTGACATTACTTAACCCTTCCTGTGCCTGTTTCTGCATCTGGAAAATGGGAATAGCAATAATTACCTAGCTGTTGTAAGGCAAATAAGTTAATACATGATAAAGGTCTCAGAACAGTACCTGGTACCTAAAAAGCACTATATAAATATGTAGTTTTATGTTTATGTAATATAAATATAGATGTTTGTTAGTATCAGTACCCAGCCTGGAAGTACAGAGGATGTCACTGACGTGACCCCGAGAGGCGTTGCCTCTTCCGCCCCAGTTATCCAACCAGAGTAACCCTGGATCTCCCCGGCCCCGCCTCTCAGCCCTGTTCTCCAGAGAGCGGTACCTACCCCTTGTTGATCAGCTGCCACTGCAAGGGATACATGAAGTCAGCCGAGGGTGTGGCCCAACAGCTGTTCAAAACCACTTTAAACCTAGGGATGAAAGCAAGCACATCACTTGGAGCCAGAGAATTGTATGCCTAGAAACATCTGGTGATTAGAAATCTCTTGGCTGGTCTTTTTTTCTTTTCTTTGTATTTAAAAACATAGACATGGAGGAAATGTACTTACCTAATGCTTAACCCTTTGGCTTCTACTCCCGCAAACAGATCTGAACCGATTTCAGATGTCTCCAGGACAAAAGGGGCTTCTTTCTTGGTGGAGAACTTGGCATTCTTTGGAAGGAAATCGAGACTGGACATTATGACCTCTCAGATTAGCAGTTGGGTCTAATAGGAGATGAATTGGGATGGATGGGGGTGGAAATCAGCCCAAAGACGCAGGCACATAAGACCACAGGGAGACCTTCTAGGGTGCTGGTGCCATCTTAGAGGGGAGAGAACATTACACGCTGGGTTTCCTGGTCACAGTGAGCCTTGATTCTGTGTCTCATCAATGCCAATGTGGAACAAGATTTGGATGATGGAAAAAAAGCAGAATCCAGGAGTGCTGAAGCACTGTCTTTCACTGTTATCATGCAAGGGCAGGGGACCAAACATGCACAACCGTGCCTGGCCTTTGCTTATTCCCACTACTATTTTTGCCTGAGCAGATTCCAGCCTGAGTTGGGAAGTTTATGATCTGATTTCCAGTACTGTTAACTATGACAACAGTAATGACAACTGACTGCTCACCAACTATGTGTCAGACAGTGCTCTCTATTGGAATATCTCTATGTCAGGATATCCTACGTATTGAGATATGCTAGAGAACAAAGCAAAGATCTGTTTCCAACCACCTGACATTCTAGTAGGGGAGACAGACAAGAGACCACAAGTAAGCAAATTATAGAGTATGTTAGAAAGAATATAGTAGTTACAAAGAAAAACTATAAAACATGCAGAGCAGGGTAAACTGGATTGGGGCTGTGAGGGACGGTAAGCTGTGGTTTTAAATACTGGGGAAGTCTTATTGGGAATGATACATTTGAGCCAAGACTTGAGTGAAGTGAGAAAGCTTGTGCCTCTGGGTGAAGCACCAATGCTAAGAAACACTGATTTAGTGCACACAGGCTCCAGGGAGGAAGGGTTTAGCCAGAGCAAAGGCACAGGGGTATGTGTGGCTGGCAGGACATCAAGGAGGCCAGTGTGCTGGAGTATGGGTGAGCAGAGAGGGGGTTGTGGGGGCAAGGCAGGAAGCGGTGGGCCGGAGATGAAGTTAGAGAGCTATGGGGATGGTTCCAGAAGACTGTGGTCTCGACTTTAAGTGCAATAGACAGACATTGGCATGATTTAAGCACAGAAGCATTAACCTTTAGTCACTGGCCTGGCATGTGTGGGTCTTTGCCTGCCGTCTTCATCAGGCACCTCTGGGTGAGCTATTAGGAATAATAGCAGTGTTTCCAACTGACTTACCCAAAGGAGACTTGTTTCTTCATTCTTTGAGTCTTGCATTCATTTGACTCTAGTAACAACCTTTAGCTACTCTGAGTTTAGCTTCCAGAGACAAAACATGATGATGGAAGGACAAGGATCCTGAGCTAATTCTAGCTCCCACCACTAACTTCAGACATACTCTAGGCAAGTCAGACTTTTAGGTCTTAGTTTTCCCATCTGCAAAATGGGAATACCCTTTTTCTTCACCTGTCCTGAAGAAATGTTTTTATGATGGTGATTTTATGTAATAGAAGCATAAAGCTTAAACCAGGATACTAGTTAAAAGATTGAGTTTCATGGACTTGGAGATTTGCAGAACTGCAATAGGTAAACAGTGGCAGCAGGGATATTTAGTTAAAATGGACTTTAATCCCCTAAGGATCAAATTCAAAGAATTTGCTGAGAGGACTCAGAAATCATCTTCCAGTGCCTCTTACATTATTTTACTTCATTATTATTACTTCAGGTCCAGCCAGGGGTCCCTGACTGAGTCATCTAGAAGTCAACCATTTTCTTCCCATCTGTCAGCCTCCTGCACCATTTAAATGGTTGCAATAATTAAACAAGAAGTTCTTAAGTCATAAATGATTTACTCACTTAATGTGCAGCTTGATGTGGTAGGTTTACAGAGGTTTTTAATATTCCCTGTTATTTTCTGAGACCTGATATATTTCAAGAGACTGATTCCAAATATGGGACCTAATCTGGGGACCACAACTATAGTCCCCGACCTCGCCAGAGGTGCTGCTTCCATTCCATCTCCGAGGACCCAGCCAGCAGAGGACTGGAGTATTGAAATAATACCTCTGCTCACAGAGGAACCTGTCTGATTCCATTGCAAAGTGGGGAAAAGAATCCACACTGTTAATTCAATTTTGGAAACAAGTTTCTCCACTTCTCACCTTACTAGGTTAAGGCAACTATCAGCAATGGTTTCCCCCTATGTTTTTATAACATGAAAATTAGGGACCTATTTCCAGAGAGCTTCCCCCTATAATACCTGGACAGTTTGTTTAGGGATCCCTGGAAACATAGAAATGTCACATGAACTACTCATTCACTGTAGTGAAGAAAGAGCACCTTGAAAAATCGTGCCATCCAGTCCCTTCACCTGACCAAAATGTTGAGTCACAGCCAGCTAATGACACAAGTTAGGATGTGTCCATCTGGTTTAACAGCAGTTCATGTGGGCAAGATCTGGGGGTTGCTTTTGCTCCCAAGCTCAGTGTTGAACGGAGGGGAGAGGAAACTAT
Source organism: Smutsia gigantea (assembly GCA_032199065.1). Taxonomy (NCBI): domain Eukaryota; kingdom Metazoa; phylum Chordata; class Mammalia; order Pholidota; family Manidae; genus Smutsia; species Smutsia gigantea. Next base: position 24,232 of record JAVSCE010003348.1, read on the forward strand.
CCAAAGCTAATATTATCCTAGAATGTGTTCCTAGTGCCTTTCCAAGCATGGAGGGTCATCCCTGACCCACTGTGCTCTGCATCGGTCTGACAAGGTCTAGAGTATAATATTTCCACTCTGGGCTCTGCTTTTTAATAAGGAAACTGACCAAGTGGATCATACTCAGAGAAGAGAGACTAGGATGATGAGTGGACCATGGTTAGCTTGGGAAAGACAAGCTTAGAGAGTTAAGGACCATCAGCATTACATAGTGTTCTTTCAGAAAACGGAACCAGAACCAAGGGGTCAGAGTTCACGATGTCAGATTTCATACACTGACCTAAAATGGGAAGGCCTGACCTGCCATTGTCCTTGGAAGAGATGAAGAGCTACCTCAAGCAATCTTGCAGAAGGAATTTGGACTTGGGGTAGAAGGCTATGGTTGATCACCCTGTGGTTTGTTCTGACTGGAAGTTTATGATTTTGGCCACTAGTGTTTGCATTTGTTCAGCCCCAAGCTTTTTCATTTGTCTCTGTCTAAGAGGAATGGTCAGCAGTATTTCAGATGAATCAGTCAGCCTAATCTGACACTGACATTGACGTTCAGCCCTATAAAGGCACCAATGCTGGGGCTAGGAGCTCCCAGTTTCCCTTTAAATGGGTTCAAAGGCTACAATCATGAGAATGGCTACTTTCACAGGCTCTTACCTCATACTAGGCACTGTGGTAAGTCCTTCAGAAGGATTATCATTTAGTTCGCATAATAAACCTATGGGGTAAGTGCTATTACTATCCCTATTTAACAAAGGGAGAGAAGGAGGCCCAGAGAGGTTAACTAACTTGTCCAAGGTCACACAACTAGTAAATGGTGGAACCAGACCTCACACAGTAGGCTGATGGCAAGGACTACTTTCGAACCACATTGCATGGCCCCTTCTGCAAGCTGACTACCTTCCTTTAGGGATTGGAAGCCACGGTAACTTGTCACTAAGAATACCAACCATGAGCCACTGGCAGGAGTGAGTGGGAGGAGGTAGAGAGAAGAGGGGAAGCATGCTGAGTAGAGCTGGTGGTTTCGGAGCCTAGGACGGGAGCTCTTGGAATCCTAAACAATTAGCTGTGCACTGATTCATCGTGCCATCTAGGGCACAGCTCTGTCTCTGGTAATTTGATGGAAATATATGCAGGGAGCAGCTGTTGCATCAGGAACACACAAGAATGCTCTCAAAGTGGAAGAAAGACGGAGGAGAAAAAGACCAACTGCATGGGTCAGGCATAGGAAACCGAGCCCGTGGTGGGAATATTAATCAGTACAGTTTCTGTTGTAACATCAGAACACCCTCATTACTGAGGCCCATTTGTCCTGTAAGGATCTTGGTGGACCCCAGGGGATATCTTAGCTTCATTTGTAGAACAGTTCAAGGAGGTATCCTGTTAAGTCTGTCCACCCAGCTCAGAGGATGTTCCTCGTAAGTTTTAAGTTTGTTTTTTTCTTAAAAAAATAAACAGGCTCCTTTCAGTTCTAAGATTTGATATTTCTGTTTGAAACAGCCCAACATGGCTAATGGTGGGTGATAATTTTTGACAATCTCTGTGCTTTTCTATTTCCAACTATTATAAAAATCTTCATAGGATTATGGCTATAATTTTAACTGGTTAAAGTAACAATCATGTCCATCTAGAGAGGGACACAGTAGACAACCTGTTATCAGAACATCCCCAGAGACTGTTGACAATGTGTAAAGTCTATTTTTTCTCTCTGGACAAACCACCACTTACTGCAGTGGTTTGCCATGCTGTTTTCACCCTGGCAGTGCACACTGAATTAACCCTCTTGATTAGAGGTCCAGGGACTCTGTGGGATTCCCCTTCTCAGAACTTAACCACTGGTGGTGTATGCCCAGAGGCAGATACAGGTTTGGTGGGACTTTAAAGCTTATGTCCTCTTTAATAAAAAGAATCAAAACTTTGAATACAAAATTAGACACAGGAGCCTTGAAAGGGGCCAGTGCACGTGAGGGGTCATGAAGCTTCAGCACCATCCCCTTCACAGCAACAGAGCTGCAGGTGATCTGTGTTCTGGACTGGGCACTGCTCCTAGCTCCCTGTGGGATCTTGGGCACACCATTTCCTCCTGCCGGACTTCAGGCCATCATCTGTAAAACGGACTAGGTTATTCTAGGATCCCATCTAGCTCTCACCTCCTGAGTGCATCAAGGTTAATAGCTGCCAGGGAGCCAGTGAAACCATTCAAAGAGTTCAAGGACAGTGGAGTTCCAAGTAATATAGTCATCTGCTTTGTGAAATGAAGAGGTTGGGTATGACGTCTTTTAAGGATATCTTCCAGTTCTAGTATTCTATGTAAAAGTTTCTATTTCTACTTTCCTCTAGCCAGCTGGGCTAGTGTCACTATGTATATGCCTCCTCACTGGAAACTGCAGGTTTAAAAAACAAAGTGCCCCTTCTGAACAGGAGGGCAGCTGGGCTAACGGCCATTGCATTTTTAGTTTCTCTGGAGCACTTTATTTTGGGAGACTAAGTATGCCTTTAACTTTGATGTCCATATAGGCAGCATGCCCGAGTGAAACAAGGAAGCCCGCTAATGGAAGGGGTTTGGAGACCAGAGAGCTAGGCAACAGAGGCTGCCTCCTGACCCCGGTGCCCGGTAGGAAACTCACTACTCCTGTCAAATGTTTTGACAAGAACTAGATCCTAATATAAATCTCTGGAGTGGGTTGTAGTGGAAACTAATCTTGTTTAAGAGTTAGACCTATTCGCTGTTTTATTGTCTGTTGACCTTCAGCAACTCACAGGATCTCTCTTGCCTCAATTTTTTCATCTGTAAAATAGGAAGGTTGGTTGTATATCTGTGTGGCACCTTTCAGCTCTTCTCTTCAGTCTGTGAACCTACCTTTCTGCTGCATCTAGTCTTAAAGGAGGTCTAACGCTAGAACCAAGCTGATGTCTCAACTTGAATTCAAGAATAGGGCTCTGCATGCTGCTTAGGGAAGAGCAAATCCGGATGGAGCATCCCATTATCTGCTGGACAGACCACAGACAAGTGATGGGAATGTGGAGGCCACTTACAGTGTAGAAGTTGAGAGATAATTGGCTTTCAAATGTGCCCATGCTCCCGTTCTTCACATGAACAGTGGCCACTCTGAAAAGGGGAGAGAATTTTGCATAAGGACTGAAACATGCCTGATTGACAGGGACTGCAGAACATACATACAGCAGCCAGCCATGCACTCTCAGAGCAGCTTACCTCTGATCAAAGGCAGCCTGGTTCACCAAGTAGGTAGAGTGGTAGGTACAGGAGAATGAGTAATTCACGGGCTGGTTCTTTACAATCACTGTGCTGTCATTGGAAACAATGTGGCTGTAGAAGTGGTAGATGGGGGGCTTGTACTAGAGAAAGGAGGAAGGCAGTTAGGGTGACCTGTACCCCCATGGTGGGAAGGAGGGTTCCAGGAAAAGTGATTGAAGATGACTCAAAAAAAAAAAAACTCATGGGAGTACATGAAAGTCTGCCGTTGACAGGAACACCCACTCTCTGTTGTCTGTGGGAGAGGTGATAATTTTTGTAAAGAGTCCCTGAGTCTGTTCAACTAACATTGCTTAAAATAATCTAAGATGAATGTTGTACATTTAAAAGAAATCCATATACCCCTTGGGCTTCTGACCAAAAAGAACTGACTCAAGAATCTCTATTTCCAACATTAACTTTGTATCTATTTTCCCTGGGCAAGTAATCTTCCTTGAATGCCTTTGCGCATCTCTTGTTTCTAGAACATTGCTGTCTCATTCTCTGCTCTTTCCTTCTTCCAATAATAAGCACTATTTCTGAAACTTCTTCCTCTGACTTGCTGAACTCTAAAACCACAGAACATGAGTGTCAGGAGGGATCTTGAACAACCCCTTGAGAAGTGGCCTGCCTAAGCCCACACAGATATTTTCTAGTCCAATTTACCAGGATGCTCAGGACATGATGTTTTTGTTAATTATGCTCATGACTCTTTGCACTGAATCACCGAATCCTTGTGGGGCCTTTAGGAAGAGATAGTGGCTCTTTGGTCTATTTTCTGAGATCCATCTGATGTTGTATAATCTGCAGCAGGCAAGGCAAGAGGAATGCTAGACATCAATAGTGGAAATGACTCCCTTCATGACTACATCCTTACTGGTTCAATGGCCCAAACTAGTGACTTTATTGGGAGTCTCAGATTTCTCCTCTGTCACATAAGGATATTTGGACAGAGGTCATCTGTCGTTCCTTTTAATTCTGATTACCTGTCCTAAGTACTTTGTAAGATCCAGTTATGAATTGTATTATGTTTTGATTACTCCTTTAAAATGATTTTCCAAAGGCGCTTTACTACCACTTCAAAGTCTTGGACAGAGGATGTTGTGCCCATCCAACCCAGGAAGGGCGGCAGCTTGTGGGCACATGGCGAGAACTCAGAGCAGAGTGGAGGCGGACAGTGTATGTTGTTTTGCTCACAGAAGGTGGCCTAGCTGGCTGTGGTAACAAATGGAGAAAATGAGATTCAAATCCAAAGCGTCACATAAACTGGGCAGAAGATAAGAATTTAAATAACACTGACGTCTCAGGAAATAAGAGTCGGCATTGGCTCTTAAGAGGAAATTGGTGGGTTCTGAATCCTTGTAAGGGTGCTTAGCAGACGTCTTATTCCTGGGTCCAGTATCATCTTAGCAACTCTTCATAATGTGGCCTGGGCTTACCTCAGACTGGGTTCCACAATAGGACTTGTTTTTAGGTGACAAATCTGGAATTACAAATTGGTAGTAACCTCCTTCGTGGACCCCATTGTAACAGAGACCACCGAGTGCCAGCTGATGCACTTCCCATCCATAGGGACACTCAGGGATTTTGGTGATGATGGTTTTGGGATAACAAAACACAAGAATGACATCTGGAAAGAGGATACACATGGTTTGAAATCAGATATGGTAATCATATTCATCAACATAAAGAACAGTGGGTTTCAGCAACACCTGAACATGCAAAGCAGTTAATTAAAAACACTTTCGTCACTATTCTTTATGAGTGGTGATGAAAGTTTTCCCCAAAATTCAGTCATTGAAGTTCAAGTTTTATAATTTTTCCACATCTGTATAATATCTGCACTATACTTAATATGTATTCAATATTGGTACACTTTTAAACTTTAGTCTAGTCTCTTTTAAGGAATATATCTGAAATCAGAGTGGATGGATTGGGTAGTTATATATCTATATCTGCATTTATATCTATATCTGTCTATTGAATACAGATATCAAATCCCATGAAAGTGAGCACGTAACTTAAAATTAAAAATGGCCATTTCACGTCCCATACTATGAAACAGTAATTTATGACACAGGACAGAAATTCAATTGTCAAATAGAAAATGGAAAAAAATGTGGAGATTCTCTTTCCATCTGTCTGTCATCTATCTATCTATCTATCAATATCTATCTAATCTATCTATCATCTATTCTATCTACCCATCTATATAGCATTCTCTAATTAAAAAAAAGTCTCAGTTTATCCAGTACATTTTTACCTCCTGTGGGAAAAGTCTGATTGCACTGGGGGCCTTCAGTGTTTCTACTTGGCTATGACACTACATTTTGATAACAAGATAATCACAGAGCTCTGAGCTTTGCAAAGGGAAGCTTCAGGAAAATTTTCCAGGAAAATAGCACCAGGGCATACCTGCTTTATTTGGAGTGCATGATCTGGCAGAGGCTTCCGCAAAGACAGCCAACAGGACGAAGGCCCTCATCACCATTGCTCCTCGGAACGTGGTCTTTACCAGGTGGCCGAACAAGGCCGGCCAATTATTCACAGTCTTGCCAAAGCCCGAGCCTCGATCATTCTGGGTCAGAAACATAAGCAAGAAGTTAAAATCAAGGGTGAAAACAAAGCAGTACGTACAATCCTGGGGGAGGCTTCCAAGGGAGATCAATAATGCTGACTCCATTCCTAATGGTTCCTGTCTGTGCTGAGAGGCAAGAAGCGGGGCTCATACCACTGGGGACGTCAATGACACGTGAAGTTGTTCATGTTCCCGACTGTCTCATTCTCTCCGGACTGTGCTTGCTGCCTCTCAGATGCTCCCAAATCTCTGGTCATAGTCCTAGCTCTACTTTATATAGGCGGAGGGTGTAAAAGAAACCGGCTCCAGATAAATCACAATGAGCACGCATTATCCACCGTGGGGGGAATAAAAGGGGACCTGGCACAATAATCCGGTGGGAGGCTCAGTTACGGCCACTTGAATCTAATTTCTTTACTTCACAGGGTTGGAAAAACTTTTTTTTTTTAACTGTTTCAACCAGGGTTGGAATAAAAAGTTGAATGTCTTTTTCATCTTGTACAAAAAATAACTCTGATTGAGGGCAAACTAATGTCTGGGTTCCACAACAGGACTTGTTTTTAGGTGACAAATCTGGGTGACAGTTTTCTGTCTTTAAGTCTGCTTTTTTTGCCTTACTTCCTGCTTTCTTATTTTTTTATATGTAGGCTATCCAAAACTTTGGAAGAAAAAAGGCTCAAGTTCGGAAGTGTTACACCCGATTCTCAAACCAAAAATAGGCTGTTGTGTGAATGCAAACTTGTTAAAGCATATTTTCCCTAATATTTTAATAAACTCTGAACTTCTAGAGTTTCTTTTGATTGTAGAGCTCTTTCTTTTTATGATTTGTTAGTTTCTCAGAGCAATGGTATTGGAAGAAGGAACTTAGAAAGACGATCTTATGATTCAATCCTTAGTCGCCAAACAAGATTCTACCAAAGACAGCAGATAAAATGCTGTTTCTAGGAAGTTTCTAAATATACTGCCTGGAAATTTTTAGCACCCAGAAATTTCAGAATGAAAGATGAGGATTTGTTTTGATTTTTGTTTTTGTAGGAAACAGACTCGTTTATCAGTCGCCTGAGAGTATATTGTACAGAAGCCACTGCATGGAGCCTTTTAAGAGACAGATGTAAAAAGAACAGACAGATGTAAAAAAAGACAGATGTAAAATGTAGCTGACAAGCTAAATTATCCATGCACAATGACTCAGAGTTAGAATACTGGAATAAATCATTGTTTTGTTACTTACCATATTTCCTTAGTTGTAAGATACATATGCCTCCTTCCAAGCACACATAATTTAACATCTCAGAAACACTGGGATGTGTCTTATGAGCAATACGCATGTATAGTATGGTAGAGTTTCCTTATTTCCTCAAAATTTATTATTAAATTGATGGTATGTCTTACAAAGATGGTGCCAAAGAATGAGGATATAGCCATATGACAAGCCATTAAACATTTCTGTGACTCAGTTCCCTTCTCTGTAAATGGAGGCCTATAGCCCTCAGCGTACCTCACAAAGTGGGAGAACACTGATGTAAAGGCTCTTGTAAACTGTGAGGTACTAGATAAATAGGTTACCTGAGTGACAACTGACAATTTCTTACAAATGTGTGTGTCCATGAGTTGTTTTTCTTTTCCACAAAGTACCACAACGTATTGCATCGAAGACTCATGTTAACAGGAGGCATATGTATATTGTATAACATACATGCAGTATATATTATTGCTAAAGACCAAATGGGCTGAAGAGGGGAGTGCATGATCTCCATAAAACATTTTTTTTAATACAAGTTGGACCAAGTTTAATGTGGCCTATAAAAATCAGCACATTTGAACTTCCGGGAAGATGGCGGTGTGAGCAGGGCGGCAGAAATCTCCTCCCAACACTATATTTATCTACGAAAACACAGAAAATACATCTATTCCTAAAAGAGAGACGAGAATACACAGGAAAGCGCACAGCGTGCAGCTACACCCGAGAGGACTCGGCACCCCAAGAGGCGGGTAAGATCCGGAGCCGCGACCCGGCGGGACCCGAGCCCTCCCCCACCCCAGCGCACCGGCGGGAGGAGAGGAGTCAGAGCCGGGAGGGAGTGGAAGTACACCCCGCGAAGTAGCCAGCCCCGGTGATCTGCGCGGGGAGCGCTGACCCACATTGCGCAGTGCAGCGGAGATTGGAGAGACAGAGGGGCAGGATCTGAGCGGGGAACGCGCCAGGGGGCTTGCAGCCGGCTCCGGGAAGGAAAAAAAAAGTGCGCGCTTTCTTCAGCGGTCTTAAAGAGACAGGAGCCCAGCGGAGGAGCCGGATCGCCCCAGCACACTCAGCCCAGCAGGCTGGGAGTCCTGGGGAGTTTCAGACGCCTTAGCTGGCGACTGAGGAAGCGTAGCCATACTTAACACTTCTCACTGAGATCAACAGCCTCCTATTCGTTCCCACCCCTGCCAGAGCGATAAAGGGCCCTGCGGAGCGGCACAGTCACAGCTGTGGAATAGTGGGGCAATAGCGCCACCTAGAGCATTCCCACAGAATCTACGTCTGGTGGGCATTTTTTTTTGTTTTGTTTTGTTTTGTTTTTTGTTTTGTTTTTGTTTTTTCTTTTCTTTCTATTTTTTCTTTTTTTCTCTTTTTTTTTCTTCTCTTTTTAAAGTCTTAAAGAGCCCAGCTGACATACGTGGCAACTATCAGTGACCAAATTATACAGCCATGAAAAGACAGAGGAATATGGTTCAGAGCAAAATCAAACAGACAACCCCAGAGAGGGAGTCTGAAGGGATGGAAATGCACAGCCTCCCTGAAAAAGAATTTAGAATAAAAGTCATAACCATGCTGATGGACCTACAGAGAAATGTGCAAGAGCTGAGGGAGGAAGTGAGGGAACTGAGGAAAGACAATACAGAAATCAGACAAGCGATCGACGGGCTTAACAGCAGAATGGATGAGATGCAAGAGACTGTTAATGGAATAGAAAACAGAGAACAGGAGTACAGAGCAGCTGAGGCAGAGAGAGATAAAAGGATTTCTAGGAATGAAAGAATATTAAGAGAACTGTGTGACCAATCCAAACGGAACAATATTCGCATTATAGGAGTACCAGAGGAAGAAGAGAGAGAAAAAGGGATAGAAAGTGTCTTTGAAGAAATAATTGCTGAAAACTTTCCCTCGCTGGGGAAGGAAGTAGTCTCGCAGTCCACCGAAGCTCATAGATCTCCCAACACAAGGGAGCCAAGGAAGACAACACCAAGACACATAATTATTAAGATGGCAAAGATCAAAGATAAAGACAGGGTATTAAAGGCAGCTAGAGAGAGAAAAAAGATCACCTACAAAGGAAAACCCATCAGACTATCATCAGACTTCTCAACAGAAACCTTACAGGCCAGAAGAGAATGGCATGATATATTTAACGTAATGAAACAGAAGGGCCTCGAACCAAGAATATTGTATCCAGCACGATTATCATTTAAATATGATGGAGGGATTAAACAATTTCCAGACAAACGAAAGTTGAGAGAGTTTGCCTCTCATAAACCACCACTACAGGATATCTTAAATGGACTGCTCTAGATGGAAGCACACCTAAGGCTAAAAAGATGTCACCAGAGAAAATAAAATCATAGCAAAGAAAGCAGACCATCCAAATACTAACTAAAGGCAAAGAATAAAACACCTATTATAGAAAGAATGGAGGAGGAGGAATAAGAAGGGAGAGAAATAAAGAAACATCAGACTGTGTTTACAATAACTTAACAAGAAAGTTAAGTTAGATTGTTAGATAGTAAAGAAGCAACCCTTGAACCCTTGGTAACCACGAATCTAAAGCCAGCAATGGCAATAAGTACATATCTATCAATAATCACCCTAAATGTAAATGGACTGAATGCACCAATCAAAAGACACAGAGTAACAGAATGGATAAAAAAGCAAGACCCATCTATATGCTGCCTACAAGAAACTCACCTCAAATCCAAAGATATACACAGACTAAAAGTGAAGGGATGGAAAAAGATATTTCATGCAAACAACAAAGAGAAAAAAGCAGGTGTTGCAGTACTTGTATCAGACAAAATAGACTTCAAACGAAGAAAGTAGCAAAAGATAAAGAAGGACATTACATAATGATAAAGGGGTCAGTCCAACAAGAAGATATAACCATTATAAATATATATGCACCCAACACAGGAGCGCCAGCATATGTGAGACAAATACTAACAGAATTAAAGGAGGAAATAGACAGCAATGCATTCATCTTAGGAGACTTCAACACACCACTCACTCCAGAGGACAGATCAACCAGACAGAAAATAAGTAAAGACACAGAGGCACTGAACAACACACTAGAACAGATGGACCTAACAGACATCTACAGAACTCTACACCCAAAAGCAACAGGATACACATTCTTCTCAAGTGCACATGGAACATTTTCCAGAATAGACCACATACTAGGCCACAAAAAGAACCTCAGTAATTTCAAAAATATTGAAATCCTACCAACCAACTTCTCAGATCACCAAGGTATAAAACTAGAAATAAATTTTAGAAAGAAATCAAAAAGGCTCACAAATACATGGAGACTTAACAACATTCTCCTAATTAATCAATGGGTTAACGACCAAATCAAAACAGAAATCAAAGAATATATGGAGACTAATGACAACAACAACACAAAGCCACAACTTCTGTGGGACGCAGCAAAGGCAGTTCTAAGAGGAAAGTATATTGCAATCCAGGCCTATTTAAAGAAGGAAGAACATTCCCAAATGAATAGTCTAAAGACACAATTACTGAAATTGGAAAAAGAAGAACAAATGAGGCCCAAAGTCACCAGAAGGAGGGACATAATAAAGATTAGAGAAGAAATAAATAAAATTGAGAAGAATAAAACAATAGAAAAAATCAATAAAACCAAGAGCTGGTTCTTTGAAAAAATAAACAAAATAGATAAACCCCTAGCCAGACTCATTAAGAGAAAAAGAGAATCTACACACATAAACACAATCAGAAATGAGAAAGGAAAAATCACGACGGACCCCACAGAAATACAAAGAATCATAAGAGAATATTATGAGAATCTATATGCTAACAAGCTGGAAAACATAGAAGAAATGGACAACTTCTTAGAAAAATACAACCTTCCAAGACTGACCAAGCAAGAAACAGAAAAACTAAACAGACCAATCACCAGTGACGAAATCGAATTGGTAATCAAAAAACTACCCAAGAACAAAACCCCTGGGCCTGATGGATTCACCTCTGAATTCTACCAGACATATAGAGAAGAAATAACACCGATTCTCCTTAAAGTTTTCCAAAAATAGAAGAGGAGGGAATACTTCCAAACTCATTCTATGAAGCCAGCATCACTCTAATACCAAAACCGGGCAAAGACCTCACCAAAAAAGAAAATTACAGACCAATATCCCTGATGAACGTAGATGCAAAAATACTCAACAAAATATTAGCAAACCGAATTCAAAAATACATCAAGAGGATCATACACCATGATCAAGTGGGATTCATCCCAGGGATGCAAGGATGGTACAACATTCGAAAATCCATCAACATCATCCACCACATCAACAAAAAGAAGAACAAAAACCACATGATCATCTCCATAGATGCTGAAAAAGCATTTGACAAAATTCAGCATCCATTCCTGATTAAAACTCTCAACAAAATGGGTATAGAGGGCAAGTACCTCAACATCATAAAGGCTATATATGACAAACCCACAGCTAACATCATACTTAACGGTGAGACGCTGAAAGCTTTTCATCTAAGATCGGGAACAAGACAAGGATGCCCACTCTCTCCACTGTTATTCAACATAGTACTGGAGGTCCTAGCCACAGCAATCAGACAAAACAAAGACATACAAGGCATCCAGATTGGTAAAGAAGAAGTCAAATTGTCACTATTTGCAGATGACATGATACTGTACATAAAAAACCCTAAAGACTCCATTCCAAAACTACTAGAACTAATATCTGAATTCAGCAAAGTTGCAGGATACAAAATTAACACACAGAAATCTGTTGCTTTCCTATACACTAATGATGAACTAACAGAAAGAGAAATCAGAAAAACAATTCCATTCACAATTGCATCAAAAAGAATAAAATACCTAGGAATAAACCTAACGAAGGAAGTGAAAGACCTGTACTCTGAAAACTGCAAGACACTCCTAAGAGGACACTAACAAATGGAAATGCATCCCATGCTCTTGGCTAGGAAGAATAAATATTGTCAAAATGGCTATACTACCTAAAGCAATCTACAGATTCAATGCAATCCCTATCAAACTACCAACAGCTTTCTTCAATGAACTGGAACAAATAATTCTAAAATTCATATGGAACCACAAAAGACCCCGAATAGCCAAAGCAATCCTGAGAAGGAGGAATAAAACAGGGGGAATTACGCTCCCTGACTTCAAGCTCTACTACAAAGCCACAGTAATCAAGACAATTTGGTATTGGCACAAAACAGACCCACAGACCAGTGGAACAGAATAGAAAATCCAAACATTAACCCAAACATATACAGTCAATTAATATTTGATAAAAGTGCCTTGGATATACAATGGGGAGATGACAGCCTCTTCAGCAGCTGGTGTTGGAAAAACTGGACAGCTACATGTAAGAGAATGAAACTGGACTACTGTCTAGCCCCATACACAAAGGTAAACTCAAGGTGGATCAAAGACCTGAATGTAAGTCATGAAACCATAAAACTCTTAGAAAAAAACATAGGCAAAAATCTCTTGGACATAAACATGAGCAACTTCTTCATGAACATATCTCCCCGGGCAAGGGAAACAAAAGCAAAAATGAACAAGTGGGACTATATCAAGCTGAAAAGCTTCTGTACAGCAAAGGACACCATCAGTAGAACAAAAAGACATCCTACAGTATGGGAGAATATATTCATAAAAAACGTATCTGATAAAGGGTTGACATCCAAAATATATAAAGAACTCATGCACCTTAACAAACAGAAAGCAAATAATCCAATTAAGAAATGGGCAGAGGACATGAATAGACACTTCTCCAAAGAAGAAATTCAGATGGCCAACAGGCACATGAAAAGATGCTCCACATCGCTAATCATCAGAGAAATGCAGATTAAAACCACAATGAGATATCACCTCACACCAGTGAGGATGGCCAACATCCAAAACACAAACAACAACAAATGTTGGCGAGGATGTGGAGAAAAGGGAACCCTCCTACACTGCTGGTGGGACTGCAAATTAGTTCAACCATTGTGGAAAGCAGTATGGAGGTTCCTCAAAAAACTCAAAATAGAAATACCATTTGACCCAGGAATTCCACTCCTAGGAATTTACCCTAAGAATGCAGCAGCCCAATTTGAAAAGGACAGATGCACCCCTATGTTTATTGCAGCACTATTTACAATAGCCAAGAAATGGAAGCAACCTAAGTGTCCATCAGTAGATGAATGGATAAAGAAGATGTGGTACATATACACAATGGAATATTATTCAGCCATAAGAAGAAAACAAATCCTACCATTTGCAACAACATGGATGGAGCTAGAGGGTATTATGCTCAGTGAAATAAGCCAAGCCGAAAAGACAAGTATCAAATGATTTCACTCATATGTGGAGTATAAGAACAAAGAAAAAAACTGAAGGAACAAAACAGCAGCAGACTCACAGAACCCAAGAACGGACTAATAGTTACCAAAGGGAAAGGGACTGGGGAAAATGGGCGGGAAGGGAGGGATAGGAGGGAAAAAGGGGCATTACGATTAGCAGATGTAATGTTGGGGGGGCACGGGGAGGGCAGTACAACTCAGAGAAGACAAGTAGTGATTCTATAGCATCTCACTACGCTGATGGACAGTGACTGTAGTGGGGTTGGTGGGGGGGACCTGATGAAGGGGTAGTTTAATGGTCGTAATATTGCACATGTAATTGTAAATTAATGATAATAAAATAAATTATATTAAAAAAAAAAGAAAAAGAAAAAAAAATCAGCACATTTACACTGATCTCCATAGCTCATTATAGCCCTACCTCCTGAGCAAAAAAGAGGCACTTGAATCTCACAAGCATGTGTGAATTCTCTGAGTTTCTCTTTCCTAGGACTTAGCATTACCTCTGCTTCTTCCCCCCTCTTTTTTCTTAAACATTTATTGAGCTCCTAAAATATACCAGATACTGTACTAGGCCCTGGGAAGACACAGGCATAGTCAGTGGAGCTAGGAAGTAGTTGGGGGAGTGGGGCCGGGAGGGAGTGTGTACTGGGAATGTGAGGTGGAGAGGAGGGAAGAGTGGAGAATCAAACTGCCGGACAGAGGAAGTAACGAGTAATCTAAGTCAGAGAGGCCTAAAACAACCTAGTTGCATAAAGAACGGCCCCTCTTGATTTGACATAAATGGTTATTCATCACTGATAATTCAGTATTGCTCTAGGTATGTTGGGATACTTGTTTCTATTTCAAGAAGATTCTTTTCACACACCTTCAGATATGTCCTTCTCAGCCAGCCTTGGCCCAAGCAGGTCAATGGATCATCTTGTCTCTGACCTAGAAGGGCAGTGCTCACTCATGGAAAAGGTTGTGATAGAAACAAAAGCCCTTCTTGTCTCCCAGTAAGATGCTGTGAGGCAGTGTAGAGCAAGGCTGAGCAGATAGACTGCAGTCAGCCTGGGGTCAAAGCCCACTTAGACCCCTTCCATTAGCTGTGTGTTCTTGGGCAAGTTTCTTGTCTTCTGTGGACCTTAATTTCCTCCTTTTCTGAAAGGATATGACAATATCTATGGCACAGTGTCACTCAGAGTATTAAATGAGATGTAAACAGTTTGCACAGATATGGCTTATTTTCCTCCATAGGGGCAGGGCATCAGGGAAGACTTTTGTTTGTATTTGGTTCTCTGTGCGAAATCAGAACTAAGCTGATTTAGTTCTGGGTCACTGCTGGACTGTATATACTTTTGTCATCAGTTTGAATTACGCCCTATGTAACTAAGAGCACAGGAGTTAGAGGTGATCACTGTCACATTTCCAATTGTGTGACCTTGGGCAACCACCTTGACCTTTCCAAGCCTATAGCCTCCAAATTTGTAATATTGGGTTTCCTATCTCCTATGGCTCTTGCAGGAATCTAATGAAGTAATACTTGTAAATGGCCCAGCACAGTGCCTGGCACACAGTAAATCCTCAGCAAAGGTTCACTGCCATGAAATTTATTCATCTCGGGTTGGTTATCCTCAGGCTGGAAGGACATGCCAACAGTGTTCCTGAATGAACTATGGACATTTTCCAGTGGGAGTATTTCTGTCTTTAGAAGCCCACCTTAACAACGAGCAGGGGCTCTTGATTTCTTAGAGAAGCCTGATAATGATAAGATCTCGCCTACAATTTCTTGGAGGGAGGAGCTAGCTAACAGTCTGATACATGATACTCCTTCCAAGGGCAAGTTGAATGAAGTCGGGGAAGCAGAGTCAACTTTTGTGGCAGGCTGGTCTCTAGATGTTGAATTTGCATAAGAAACAGAATGGGACAAAATGTCCTTGGGCTAAACAGTATTTGATACTTGCTCTGATAAAAGGTAGGAGGCTCCTGTTTTGTCAGGGTAATTACCCACCCCCTCTCTGCTTCCCAATATCCCAACCCTTCCTGAGTTGAGGATGGAGTGAGAGGTGTGCACCTGGGAGGTGGAGCCAGAAGCAACGTCTACCACTGAGACCCATTGCTATTTCTCCATAATACACACAAGTAATACTGATGGGAAGATTTTAACCATCTAGGATTTTGAAACAGTCCCGTATAGGGGCGTTTATGGCAGACTGAGCTTGTCTTTCCTGTGTCTTTCTTTTAGGAATTGCCAGGCAACAGAAGCTACCTGTTCTATTTGAAGGTCTTGTGGGATATTTGAAAGCTGACCCAGACATAAAAGAGTTGCCATTTGCACAATTCCAATCAACACTTCCATTCACACCTGAGAAATTGTGTAGATGATGAGTAATGATGATAAACAAATCAGGAAACTTACTGAGGTAACATGGTACTTTAAAAATAAAGCTAATAAGCATGCATTAAAGTTTAAAAGGCTGCTTTATTAGCTTATTTTTAAAAGCCTACTGTTTTGAGTTCATTAACTGTTGGCTTTGTTATGGACTCCATTGTTTCCTGTAAGCCCGGAATCAAGCCTTCTACTTTGTGGGAGATTCTGTTTGCCAGTTTGCAAATGAGTGGGTGTTCTTTTGCAGTCTTCAGTGGTTTATGCCTTGGGAATTAACAGTTCTCCAGAGAAAGCGGTGTTCCCCTGAGAGAAAACACATCTCATAAAAGAGAACTGAGAAGCGATTAAAGACGCTCTGCTGATAGTGCCTTAGAAATTTAGAGCAAGAAGCTCCACTTCCCCCATCCCTCCCCAAACCCTGAAGCCACCCCTTCCAGAGAAGCAGATTGCCCAGGCAGATAAACTAGCCTCTCCAGGAGATCCTGCAGCCTTGTCTGGCTTATCTCTAAGCAGAGGACAAAGTCTTGCCCTTCTTCTCAAAAGAGTAGGACCCATCCACCCCTCCTTCCCCTGTGTCACCCTACCCCTTACTCTCCTCACCTCCAATTTTAAGACTGGAGAATAAAAAACAGCTCCTCCTCATGTCAAGATTAGGGATCTCACTGCTGGTCTAAAACATTCAAGGCAAATAATTTGTTCTGTTCTTGAAATACATCTATATAAATATATACATTAAACATATTTACATAAATACATGAGTTTTTAAAATATCTATATTCTACTTGGGGTAAAGTAAGGATATTGGGGAAGGACACAAATAGTCTTTAAAGTTAAAGAATAATGGGACATAGAAGAGGCATCTGATTTAGACAGTCTGATCAAGGAAATCTCTGAAGAGACTTGAGATGGGGCTTGCAGGCTGAGAAGGAGTTGGGGTGGGTGCTGATGGGATGTGTGCATGTGTGTGCAGAGGCAGAATATTCTAGGCAGGAGATACGACACTGAAGGGGGTGCTGATGCAGGATGGAGATAAAACATTCATCAACCCTGTCACACTTTTTTATATCTCTTTTCCTAGACTGCTAAGCAAGCTGTCTTGTTTGACTTCAAGCACATTTTCTTTTGCTTGGCCTTTCATATCATCTGAATTTCCATTCTTGGTGGATAATGCCATTCTGGGTTTTCTTTCTCTGTTTGGCAAATATCTGTTTGGTTACAGATACATAATTAAGATCAGAGTAATTGTCCCATGGATCCATAGAAACTAGAACAAATACATAGACTTACCCTCCAGGAGCCATGTCTGTTTTGATTGACTGATTTTTCTTTCCAGGAGCTTCATGGGAAGCCATTCTTTTACTCAATGAGACACTCACAGCTGCTTCTTCTCTCCTAACCAAAGTCTGACCAAGCCTGATACCTTCCTACTTTTGCCAGAGATGGAGTGTCTGTGACAGTTTATTGTAGAGCTACTGGCTGGTCCAGTTTTCAGATAGAGAGAGGCAGAGGAAGCAGAAGCAAAAAAAAAAAAAGAACTTACATAATTATTTTATACACCACTATTAGATTATATGCAATTGTGATCACACATTATTTTGCTCTCAAATACCTACATGCTCTAGATGTCTATCAGGCGCATATACTGCCACTTTCCCCTTCTGTATCCATGCCAGACATCACTATTTGAGAAACTCTTTACCTTTGACCTCACACAAGACCTCAGAAGCATTCTCAACAGTGTACCTCCAACAGCCACTAGTAATCAATTGGAATTAACATATGAGTTGAGATCCATTTCTTATCTGCACTGCTTCCAGGACAGAACAACCCCCTTAAAGCATGACACACTTCTCCTACATGGCATTTATCATAGTGTGACTTCACTCTTTTGCATGAAGCCTCCTGCATTAAACTGAAAACTCCATTAAGGCAAGGATTACATCTCAGTGTGTGCTTAGTATTAAAACCCTAGCTCCCAGCACAGTACATAGTGCATAGCTGATTTAGAAATATTTACTGAATGAATGATATAAAGTGGTTCTTTGGAAGAGGCCAAAGGACTTTTCAAAGTGAAATCAACTGCCTTCAACCACCAGCCTCTGCTGAAGGGTATTATTCTGTATTTGTGAAGTCAATAAGATTCTGGCCAGTTAACATAGAGACCTGGTCGGACTCCTTCTCAAACCCTGAAAATAGGCTTCTCTGATTTTCCTTGAACGAGTTCTTTGCAGTCAATACTAGCTGATTATTGCAGCTTCTATAGACACTGTTATTTAAGTGTTTCTGAAGAGAAGACCATTTCCATACTGCATGAAATGGGTTTCTGTATAAGTGTAGTGCATATACCTGACAATGTCCACTCTTTGCTCTAAGAACCAAGTTGAATCCTAGGGTAGAGGGAGAGTGTTTTCAAAATCCTGCAGCTCCATTGGCATTCTCACTGCAAAATATATGCTTGACATTGTGGTTAAATGAGATTTAAATGATTACATGTACCAAATTCTGAGCAGTCCATTTTTCTGTTTTCACGGACCTCGCATATGTGGCTCTCATTTGTTTAATAAACTGGCAGAATGCTGTGTGACACTTGTAAGTCTTGCTTGCATTTCAATGAATACATGGCACATTTCTGAACCTAGAGAATAACAAGGCCTGTGTTAAATATTTGGGGAAAGGTGAAAATTTAGGAGATTCCAAAGTAGTTGCCTCTTTGCTTATAAAACTCCACTGTTCTTAAGGACTAAAGGGAAATAGTTATGATTCAAGTTACAAGTCATGACAGAATTGGCATCATATTATCTGTAATCTGTTACTTGCTAAAGGGAAATTCGAGCAGTAAGTTTATGTTGCAAACTTTCTTTACATGGTAATGATTAAAATACAAAACATTTCCCTTGGATTGATCAGTCTTTTGATTTCTGAAATGAAGTTCTTGTATAGCTAGACGGAAATGGTCATTAAAATGGATTAACTGATTCATAGTTGCAAGGAACAAGGCAAAACGCTGGAGCAATATACATGCATAATTACAGGCTCATTTACCAGACATTTTCTTTCTTTTTTTTATTATTAAGGTATTATTGACATACAGTCTTATGAAGGTTTCACATGAAAAAACAATGTGGTTACTACATCTACCCATATTATCAAGTCCCCACCTATACCCCAGTGCAGTCACTGTCCATCAGTGTAGTAAGATGCCACAGATTCACTGTTTGCCTTCTCTGTGCTATACTGTTTTCCCCGTGATCCCCTACACCATGTGTACTAAGCATAATACCTCTCAATCCCCTTCTCTCACTCTCCCACACCCCTCCCCTTTGGTAACCACTAGTTCCTTCTTGGAGTCTCTGAGTCTGCTGCTATTTTGTTCCTTCAGTTTTGCTTGTTATTATACTCCACAAATGAGGGAAATCATTTGGCACTTGTCTTTCTCTGCCTGGCTTATTTCACTGAGCATAATATCCTCCAGCTCCATCCATGTTGTTGCAAATGGTAGGATTTGTTTCTTTCTTATGGCTGAATGGTATTCCATTGTGTATATGTACCACATCTTCTTTATCCATTCATCTACTAATGGACAGTTAGGTTGCTTCCATATCTTGGCTATTGTAAAGAGTGCTGCAATAAACATAGGGGTGCATATGTCTTTTTGAATCTGAGAAGTTGTATTCTTTGGGTAAATTCCAAGGAGTGGGATTCCTGGGTCAAATGGTATTTCTATTTTTAGTTTTTTGAGGAACCTCCATATTGCTTTCCACAATGGTTGAACTAGCTTACATTCCAACCAGCAGTGTAGGAGGGTTCCCCTTTCTCCTCATCCTCACCAGCATTTGTTGTTCTTAGTCTTTTTGATGCTGGCCATCCTTACTGGTGTGAGGTGCTATCTCACCAAATGTGGTTTTAATTTGCATTTCTCTGATGATTAGCGATGTGGAGCATCTTTTCATGTGTCTGTTGGCCATCTGAATTTCTTCTTTGGAGAACTGTCTCTTCATATCCTCTGCCCACTTTTTAATCGGGTTATTTGCTTTCTGGGTGTTGAGGCGTGTAAGTTCTTTATATATTTTGGATGTTAGCCCCTACCAGCCATTTTCTTAAAGTCGCAAACCAAAGATTGTGATGGACCCAAGAGGAAGGATATCAAAAATTCTGAAGCTGGAGGTCCTTCATTTCTTGGGCCTGGTCGTCTAGGAATGGAAAGTGGATAATAAGTGATTGCAGAAGGTTGCAAATGGCTAAAGACCATTGCATGAAAACCGGGGCTAAATCACATTGGACATCATTGGCAGAAGACATGAGCTTTAGAGAAATATTGAGTAAGACCCAAAGTGTGCCACAGACCATAGGTGGATACTGGATGATAGGGAATTTCTCGAGTGTTTTTAAGTGTTAGTGAATGAGTGGAATCTACATTACCCAGACAGTTGGTACTCATTCTTCAAAGACGAGCTCAAAGCTGCTTGCTATGTGAAGTTGTCTCAGATTGCCCTACCTCCGGGGACTTGGAACGTTTTGAGCTTCTGTTGTCTGCATCATGTCTATGGCATCTAGTGTGTGCTGCTCTGTGCATGTCTTTTCTTCTTAAACTGAGAACTTGTAGGTCTTTGAATTTCCCATATCAGAAAATGTCATAATGATCATTTGTTGAGGGATTATGATGTCAGTTTCTGTGCAGGAAGAGAAAGATAGAAAGCCCCACATCAAGGGCTTAGGATGTTAGGAATTCTTTTCTTACTCATTT
This sequence comes from Smutsia gigantea, assembly GCA_032199065.1. NCBI lineage: Eukaryota > Metazoa > Chordata > Mammalia > Pholidota > Manidae > Smutsia > Smutsia gigantea. The sequence goes on from JAVSCE010003348.1 coordinate 44,817, forward strand.
GAAATTTAAAACAGGTGTTCCCAGTTGGTAGGATGTGTTCCCATGGTTATCCAGGGACCTGAGCTTCTTGCAACTCATGGTTCTGTTCCCTTCTGAGTACCAAGATCTCTGTATTTGAACCCCCATATGGAGAAATAGTATGGAGGGTGTCCAATGGGGAAATCTGAAAAGACCAGGCCTAGAAGTGGCACATATCACTTCTGCTCACAGTTCATTGGCTAGAACTCAGTCCTGTGGCAATATTTTAACTTTAGCTGTCTTCCCAGGGATATGAAAAAATGGGTTTTGGTGAATAGATAATGGTCAAATATATATAGCTACATTTAGGAAGATTGTGTATGTGTATATCTATCTATCCATCCATCCATCTGCCTATCTATCTATCTGAGAGTAGGTTTATTATTCTTAGTTTACAGATAAGAAAACTGAAACTTGGGAAGAGTAAGTCACTTGCTGGGGTAAAGTGCTGGCGCTTCGCATTTGACCCATGATGGTCTGGTTCTAAAGCCACCACGATGTATTTGCTTATTAAGCTGGTGTCTTACACTATTCCATTGTTGTCTGTGTCCTGTGTCATCATTCTTATTCAGTCCTCACTACATCCAAACTTAACTGTTATAATAGCCTCAAGCTGTGTTCCTTGATGTCCGCCAACCAGGAAAATTACTGACAAATCATTCTTCTTAAAAGAGTTCCAGCTTTATCAATTCACAGCCTGGGAATCTTTAAAAAATGCTCAGTAAATATTTGTTAACCAACTCCATAATGAATAAAGAGCAAAGGCCTTGGCCCGTGTTCAAGGCCTCAGATTAGAAACTTATCTGGAAATAATCTGAGTGCATGCTGAGTCCCAGCATGTCCTAACATCCCATGGGGAAGCCTTAAAGAAGGCTGGGCTCAGAAGCATTGATTCTGGGTTGTTAAGAATGACTTCTTTCCTGATCTCATTCTGGGAAGAGGTTGGTATCTTCCTCTCTGAAAATCTTCAGGTTTAGCACATAGGCCTCTGTCTTTGACAGAGAGAGAGAAGAAACCATCTTTGGGCATGCCACAGAGCTCTTGAGCCACTTTTCTGATATGCTCTGCAAATATCAGCCTCTACACTGTTTGTGGACAGGGAAAGGATCACAGATGTTTCCTGAGCTCGTGTAGAAACTGTTTAGTTAATCCAATTACTTATCCAGAAGAACTAGTTTATGTATAATATGGCAACAGATTTTCTATAAGGAAGGGATTTAAGGCAGCAATCTAGATGAAAAGATTGGCTGTTTCAGTGATTAAGGGTATCTTGCATAAGATGAAAAACATCTCAGTTGTTCAAACTGAAGACTGAAATGGTTGATGTGTGTCATAGATAAGTTGAGGCCCCTCAACCCTCTTTCCATTTTTGCACGACTGTCCAGGGACTCCTATTCTGCAGTGCTGAGATTTGTTGCCACCTCTTCATCTCCTGGCACTTCCACCTCTGCTTCCTTTGGCAGCATTGCAAGGTTATGCTGTCAATCCCAGCTGTGTTTGTGGCCCACGTCCTGGGCCCTGGCCCCGCAGAAGAACTTCAGACAATAGGATAATTTCTTTGATGGCAGCCAACGGTGTAAGAAAAAATGTCAAACAAAAAAAACAGAAAGGGGCTCGTTCTCCTTTTCTGTCCATCACTTGCTGAAGTCTAAAGAGAAGACCCTACAGATATAATGGGAACAGAGTTCAGTGCAAAGACTACACATTTCAGAGTGGCTAGGCCTTCCCAGGGCAGGGAAGCTCAGGCCTCAGAGTGCAGGGTGATGGGCTCTAGCCTTGGCGAGGGCTAGGGAGGACGGAAGAACTTGGGGTCCTGGACTGGATGTGTCAGTGGCTGTCAGAGCTCGTAGAGATTATCTGGTCAGAGCTGTAAATCTTGGCACAAGGCTGCTGCAACCCTTTCTCATGTTCAAGGTGTACAATCTGCCCAGTCCACTACTTGCTGAGTCCCTCTGTGGATTATGGGTCAATCCCAAGAGAGGATCTGATTGGTCTGCTAGCACCTTACTGGCAGAGCTTTTACCAGGCCAGCTATCTCAGTGGTTGCTGACCAGTTTTCAGCGGGACCAATCCCTGGTCCAATTAGCTGAGATTGGAAATCAAGTTCGTTGGTTAAAATACTGTGATCAGGCATAAGAGATTTTGGCTTCCCTTTCCTTCAGAGTAGGGTTGTAGGAGGGAGGCTGTTAGAGGATATGTCTGGGATATTCAAACAGGCCGTTTAATGACTTATTTCCTTATCTGCAAAGTAAACATGTTGTTGAAAGGGATTTTTCACCATGTAGTACAATGATAGTTAGTAAGCTTTTTGTAATACTACGATTCTAATTGATAGTTATTTATCATTTACTGTGTTGGCACTATTATAAACACCTTCCATGTCTTTGACAAATTTATTCTTGCCAGTAGTCCTATGAGGTGGGCATATATGGTTATCTCTAATGTACAAGTGAGGATATTGAGGCATAGAGAGGTTAAGAATATTGCCAATTGCACAGCTAGTAAATGGAAGCCTGACTAGGACCCTAAGCCATGTGGCTCTAGGGTCTGCATTGATTCAAGTGCTTATTAATTCAATTCAATTTATAAAAGGAAAAGGAAAGCAAAAAGTTCTGTAGGTCTTATTAACAGAAGTACTAGAGGACGACTATTTTATTAGCACAGTATCTGGCATCTCATAAATATTTGTTAAATGGGTAAAATAATAAAAATGAACAAAATATAGAGAGACTTTGGAATAACAATACCTAAGTAGTCAAGTGTTTTTTCATCTCATTAATAATATTGTCCGTAGAGATCTGAATCTTGAGTTCTCATACTTTTGGTCTTAGGATTCCTTTATGCTCTTAAAAATTGTTGAAGAGCTTTGGTTTTGTGGGTTATGTCCATTGGTATTTGGCCACGTGAGAAATTAAAACTGAGAAATTTAAAAAATATTAATTTATTTAAACATAACAATAATAAACCCATCAAGTGTTAGCATAAATAAGGTATTTTTAATGAAAAAATAACTATTTTCCCAAACAAAAAACATTCATATAAGAGCTAGCAGAGATTTTTGATTCTTACAAATCTCTTTATACCATCTAGCTTAATAGAAGACAGCTGGATTCTCATATCTGCTTCTGCATTCAATTTTTTTTGTGATATGTTGTTTTGGTTGATGTATGAGAAAATATCTGGCTTCACACAGATTTATGGTTAGGAAAGAGAGGAGTATTTTAATAGACTTTAGATAATTGTGGATGTTCTTTTCTGATACTCAACATGTTAGTTTCTTATACATTAGCAGCTAAGTGGAATCTGAAACCCTATCATTGAACTTTTTGTATTTTGCTATACTAAAATCCATTAGTCTGTCTTACACTTTAATGAATCTTTCACACATGCATGATTAGTGACACTATGCTTTGGTCTTTTGGAAAATATTGATTCACTGAGTTATGCAGATTTTCCAAAGGTTGACACATTTCCTTATATACAAGTCACATTCCTTAATATCACCAATATCTCTTCAGAAAAGTCAATGAGTATTGAGAAGCTGTTAAGATCATGATAGTGGATAGAGATTTTGGAAATTATAGTTTTTCTAGTGGAAGTTCAACTTCTATTACTGATAACAGACATTGTCATTTACTTTCTTGTGACAGACTCACTTAGTTCATTTTAGAGAAAATGTCAGCCAAAGATCCAGGTCCAAGTAACCATAATTTGTCAATTGTTCATTCAAGTAAAAGTGTCATTACTTGAAAAAGTGGCTTAATTCACACAATCCTACAAGTGCTTTTCTCTATGATAATTCCTCATCCTTTGGTATGCAGTAGGAGTGTTTTGGCATATGCCCCTACTTTGTTATATGTGATTTTAATATTAATATTAAAAAGTTACATATTCAAGGGTTGGAATTTATTTAAATTCATAATTGTGGCTGCTTCATCAAGAATATTCTTACATGAATATGGCTTTTTAAAAAACTGGGCGTGTACCACATGGACAATTACAAAGGCTGTCAGTGTGGTTTGATGTCACTGTTAAGGTACCAGCAGTTTTATCCACCATTATTTTTGCACTATTACTACAAATGTCAACTCTGTAATAAAGGCAAATATTGCCTTAGTATTATAATAAAAATTGTTTGTACTTCACTGAGTTCCCAAAAGAGTCTTGGGTGCTGTGAAGAAAGTGGAAGTTCCTATGACCAGGATTCTCACCTGATCCTAAACTACTTGATGATATAATTGGTCTACTGCTAGGCTACTGCTTCCAGACCCATAGGCAATGAGCTATTATTGACTGAGTTACTGTATAAAGAGCTCCACCCAGTACTCTGGGTGGAGGCAGAGACGGAAGTGGATTAGGGACCTGCAGACTGCTGGATGCAGACATGATTCTAGTGCTTGACCTGCCAGCGGGAGAATAAAGCCAGGTATAAACGCTTTTACCCCAAGAATGTTCCATTGTTATTTCTCAGTCTCACAGAATCCACAGTGAACTTGCCCAGGACTAAAACCCTTATGCAGGACAGGTGCTCAAAGGGAACTGAGAAAAAAAATCCTTCACATCATCATTTTCTAAGCACTTTGAGGTGGTCAACCATTTGCCTTAAGAATCCTGTTATTATTATTTCTTGTTGAATGCTTATCTCTCCTACTATACTGTAAGTACCATGAGAGCAAAGAACTGTCTCTGAATTATCCACAGCTGAATTCCCACTACCCAGCCTGTTGTCCAGCATTTACCTAACTAAATACTGGTTAGATGCTGACATAAAATGCAATAATTGCAGGCCAAGTCTCGTCCTGACTGGGAGGAAGCATGGTAGCCTTGGTGCACAAGTATGATGTCATTATTTGTGTGCTGCCTGGGGGCAAGAACACAATGGTGGGAAAGTGGGTGAGGTGGTGAGGGGACAGGATATGGAAGTGAGACAGACTGGCTGTGTGTCTGTGGACAAGTTACTTAAACTTTTTCTCCCACTTCCCTCATTTGGAGAAAGGTGGTAATGCCCCTCCAAGCGTTGGGAAGACTAAACAAATAAGGCAATAAAGTACTCGGCACCTCATTAGTGCTCCATAAAAGGCGGCTACTGCTACCACCCTATCACCATGGCTGAAAGTCCCAGTAAAGGGCAGTTTATATGGCACTTTCTTCAATGAGACTCAGTTCCCTTCATCTAAAGGGCATCTTTCATCTGAGCCCTTAGAGCTTCTTCTGGACAAATGCAGGGACTTAATGGAAATGGGGAGCTGGGAGCCCATCTTTTCACACCACCAGCGCAGCTGCCTCCAAGAGTCTGGGAGCTTCAAGTCTCAAGGTGCTTCAGGCCCCCAGGGCAGAATTTCTGACACTAACCCTGCTTTTAAATCACATCCTATGGGACTGTTTATCCACCAACTCTGCCTTATAGTCAGTGTTTGCTCATGTGTTGGGAAATCAGATCAGAGCAGAACATGAAGGATGAGAGCTTGCAGGAGAAATTAAGGCCAACCCTCTAACACCTCTCACCTGCGGGCCTGGGAGACAAGGGCAGTGTCTTTCTGGAGTTGGTCCCATTTGCTTTTCTAGTGTCTTCGTTGGCTGTCTTTATAGAGTCAATTGACTTAGTGGTTATGTGGTCACTGAATATTTCCCCAGCTCATTAACAATTCACAGTTGAAGGACTTTATCTGGCAGTAACCCAGTGAGCTAATGGGTTGGTCCAAATAATGATACAGTGTCTTCTGCTTTTTGAAATTTTGTGTTTGCACCACTTCACTTTTATGAGAGACCTACTTTAGTACCTGTTTTTGCTAACCAAAAGAAACTGAAGAGAATTTTTCGTTTTCATGAAAATGGTGAAAAGCACCAAGAGCATTCAGTGTTGGTTTTGCACTGACCCCTTATAGAGGCAACCCAAGCCTGGACAGCAAGGGCAGCCCTGCTAGGCTCCTTGGCTAGGACCACGCAGCACTTCAGCAGCAAGCTGCCACACCTTTAAACCGTGTTTATGAGCATCTCTGCTTTATCTGGATTTATTCTGTGCATCTATTGACAAGATGTGTCCCAAGGTATCAGAGAAGTCTAAGAGAGGTTATCTGTTGGGTAAACAGAGGGTCTGGTCTTGGCTTAAAAATTTTTCCATGTAAGTTAATGGTAATTATTTCTGTGCTTTATGCCTTTTCAGCTTATGAAAGGTTTCATTTGAACATTCTCTTTCTGCTAGCAGGGGAAACTTGAATTGATATCCTAGGACTATTCAGAATTGTATGCATATATGCACATCTGTGATTTCCTTTATGGGAGAGTGTAGTGCAATGATTATTTTTCTTTTGAAAACAAAACAGAGTAGCCCAGGAAATTGAATTTGAGCAATTAGGACAGCTGCATGGACAGGCCTGCATTTTCTTCAAGTATTTCAAATGCCAAATAGCTCTGTGGTTTTGTGCCCTGACCTATGTGCCCTATCACTTTTACTAATTATCTCTGATCATTTATATTGCTTTAGTTTCTGGTTTGAAACCAGCTCTGTTCTCCTATAGTTGGTTAAAAAGTTGTGGAAAACAGTCATTCCCAGTGGACTTGAAAGATGGTTAAAATTGAGAGGAAATCCTTATGTGGCTCTGTGCATACTCCAAGTTAAACTGCAGTACAACATGGTCTTCTCTTGGGCAAACAGAGGGCATGGACTTGGGAGGCATTTAGATTCTCAACCTCCACTGTTCCCCCATCCCCAGTTCTGTTCTACCCTTAACTCTCTGGGCAGCCATGGGCAAATGGCTCCACTTCTCTAGCCATTCATTTCCACCAAGCTCCTTACACGCTTGTGCTGAGGGACAGAGGAGAGGCATTCAAAAACATTTCAAAAAATTAGAAGTTGCATATCAAAGTATATACTTACATATAAGGAATTACATATTGCATTTATATTGCTACTAAGCAGGGAGTCAGACAGACAGGTAGGTGAAGATTGTGAAAGCATGTTCAAAACTGTGAGGTCACACACACATATAAAGCACTACTAGAGATCACCATTTCTAACAGTGAAGCTGGCCTGGTGGCTGGTTCTGATTTTATCTTGAGGAAAGGCTGCCAGACGTCACGCTGACTACAGTCTATTTGGTACACAAGTGGAGATGGGCCTTGCATGGGGTGGCTCTGAGTTGTAGCTTGTTTCCTTTGGCTTTTACCATTTTCTGCTGACCTCTTTCTGTCATGTTTCTCACCCTCATCCTACCTCCCCTTTTGCTTTTTGATTTGTGCTTCCCATAGAAGGAATATTTGCTTACTGCAGAATATCCAGAAAATTTACAAGACATTAAACATATAGAGCAAAACGCATAATTCCATCCCCTTGAAGTAACCCCTGGTAAGACTGGGACCTATTTCCTTTGTTTTGCTGTTGCTCTTACTGTTTTTAAAATATGCATTTTAAAAACATCATTGAGAGCCTACTGTATGTGACATTTTGGCATCCTGCCCACCCTCATATTTGACTGCAGCATAGTAGAGCCTTGGTGACCCCTAGGGATGGAGCTCAGGGGCCCTCTTGAATCCCCATGTTTGCTGACTCTTGTAGAGAACGTAATTTCCCCAATAAAGCTTCTCCTTCTTGTTTTACCAGCAGCTAAATCTCTGTTCAGGGTTACTTCCTGCTACTTGCCATGAACTAGCACCTGTGGGATACTGACTGCCTTGTACTGCGGCCTGCTGACTGGGCTCCATCACTAACTATGGGACTGGATCCCATAACCCGGTCTTCCACTCCTTGAAACACATGACCACAAAGAACAAATGACTCCAAGTCTTAGGCTCTCAGCATCACTCGTGAATAGCTCAAACCTCAAATATTCAACTGTGGCTGCCAAGGGTGTCCTGACCCCCACACCAGTGAGCAAAAGGGCAGTTCAAGATTCTGTTCCTCATCTGTCCTTCTCGATCTTCTCCCAGATGGAGTTTGTAGAATTGAAGCCTTGAAAAATCACCTCATTTAGCCTCACTGCCATCCAGGGAGGGGTGAACTACAGTGAAAGTCTTTATTTTCCGGCTGGTGAGAGTGACTGAGGTGAGGGGAACAGCGATGTGACCATTAGCTGCCCGGCAGAATCTCTCATCAAGGCCCAGCAGAAGCTCCCTATCAAATGGCTGCTGAAAAATGCAAATATCGACCTCTGCCCTCTGTTTTTGAGCTTATCCTGAGTGGAATCGGAATTCTCTCCTCCACATCACTCAAGCCCATGACTTCATGCCAGGCCCTCCTTTTCTGCGCACACTGAAACCATTATCCTGCTGGGCAATCCCTGTTTTTCTACATTTGTGATTTCAAGGTTGCTGATAGTTTCATCCCTCAAGGAGTTGGCCTCATTGTCCCAGGCCTTTTGGAACCCTCTGTTAAGTAACTTCAAGGTGGCCTGTTAGAGGCGGCTTACACATTGCAAGTGACAGAATGACAAGAAAGTGGCTTTAGGAAAAAGGAATGAATCAAGTCATCGAGTCCATGAAGCTCACCTTGGCTCAGGTTTCAGCTGTCCCGGTTGCCCAAAAAGCGCTGCAGCCCTATACTGCTTTTCCTTTGATTGCAGTCGACTAGTTTAATTGAAGGGAAAGAGAGAGTTTCATACTTCAGCAAAAGAGATTCTAGGGCTGGCCATATTTTGTAATGCAGCAGTCACTCTCTTGCTCAAAGATGTTCAATACCTCCTTATTATTTCCAGGATAAAATAAAATCCCCAGATATCACTTTGAATGGGTCCCTCAGTGATGTCCTCTAATTTGTGCTTTCAGTTTTATTTCCTTCTCCATCCCTTTCAGTAAATTAATCACATTCTCTCATTGTGTTCCATTGACTATCATCTCCCAACTTTCCTCCAGCATTTTCACTCTGCTGGTAATGGTTTTCCTCCTCCTTCCCTATTTTCTTTTCCAGGTCATTTCCAACTATTTACCTAATGTGCAGCTATTTCCAAAAGAGCATTCCCTGAGAGGTTATGCAGAGGCAGGCCACAGGCCCGTTCACCCAGAAGATGATGTGACTTGTCTGGTCCTTGAAGGATTTTATGACTTTGAGCCAACACTTAAAAGTTGAGTGGTTTTCCATAAGATCTTTCACTGAACCGAAGAATGACAAGCCCTGGCAATACTGGGTCCACATTTCTGCAGGGGGGTAGCTGGGGTTGTAGAGTAGCTCCTGCCCCCTGTTGATAGGTCACATGCTCCAGTTGTCACAGTTCCTGCCATTTACTGAGAGTTTGTGTATGTGCTTCCATCTGCTTCTGCTTCTCACATTCATATTCCCTGTCTGGACTCTGTAGGCATTTGTGTCTGCAACTTTTTCTTTAAATAAAACATTAATAATTTTAAAATGATAAGTAATTAAACACACACAGAGTCATCTAAAGCACTATTAAAACAAATTGAAGCATTGCCTAGAACATGGTATTGCAGAGTGTGAGAGCATGTCTGGGTTGAGATCTTCTGAAGAAAGCCTAAATCTCCCCACCCTGGTTGGGTTCCACAAGCACTCATGCAGGCAGATGGTGAGGGGTGAGACGGGGGATGTGGAAGACAGAGAGAACTCAGGGTGGTGCCCAGGTCTTCATTCTGAAATTAGGAGAGTGGAGTTATGACTTACTGATGTAGGGATGCAGAGAAAAATAGACTGGGAGGAAAAGTCCAGAGCTTGTTTTTGAGCCTGTTAGATTTGATGTACCTATTAGACATCTTTTATAAGTTACATTGTGTCCCCCCAAAAGATATATTGGTGGGCTAAAATGTGACCTCAGAATGTGCTTCAGAATGTGACTTCATTTGGAAACAGGGTCCTTGAAGATATAATTAGTTAAGATGAGGTTATAATGGTGCAGTGTGGACCTTTAATTCCAGTATGACTGGGGATCCTGATAAGAAGAGGAGGCAGAGACACATAGGGAGGATATGGCCTTGTGATGACAGAGGCAGAGATTGGAGTGATGTGCCTATAAGCCAAGGAACTCTAAAGATTGCCAGAAACCACCAGAAGCTCAAGAACCAAGGAAAAATTCTTCCCTGCAGGTTTCAGAATGAGTGTGGCATTGTCAACACTTTGATTTTGGCCTTCTAGATTTTAGAACTCTGAGAAAAGAATTTCTGTTGTTTTAAGCCATCCAGTTTGCAATGCTTTGCAACAATAGTCTTAGGAAACTAATATACCACTCGATTACAAACCTAGAGCACACACAGTAGGAGCAAATCTGGGGCTTAGTTATATAATTTTAATTTTCATGGTAGCCCTGAGTCTTTTATACCCAATTGTGTCAGCCAAGAGCCCTGAAAGAATATGATGGCACATTCCAGATTATTTAGAGAGGGATTAATAACGGAATTATTTCCCCAGTTGTGTGTAGGATGTAAGGCAACTTCAGGGAATAGGGCAAGACCCTGATTTGTAAATATGGGGACTGAAGAGGTGAGAGAAAGGGCAGGTAAGGGAACCTGGTAATGAAGAGGTTTGTGATGGTAGGTCACCCTGACAGAAGTGAGGCACCTCCAGCTAACAGTGACACTGGGGTGGGATGGAGGGTCAGACAGCAGAGAGGATTAAATACCTCAACCTTATTCTTCCCCATCCAGTCTCCTGCTTGCCTCTCCATTGATTAACCCAATGGGAAGCCAGAGGACAAAAGAGCTCATTTAGGTCGTTCACAGAGGTCACACACCTGGGACAGAAAACAGGGTGGAAATGAGATTGAGAGGACAAACAGAAGATATCCCTCTCCTCCATTTAACACATATAGAAAGTGACCTCAAAGGAGGCGAAATGATTTTCCCAATGTCACATGGCTGAAGAGTCAGCCGGAGGGCCTCCCAAGACTGGACGCAAGCACTGTGTGATGAGTCTTCCCCTAATGGCTCACAGGTCTCTGGGACACAAAGAATGCCTTTATAACTATGGAAATCAGACACGAGATAAATCAGGAGAGGAGGGAGATGTTTGTGTGAGTCCATCTGAAAACATATGTAACAATAAAATTGACATATGTGATAGCCTGAGTGGGAAGGGGACTCACTCAATGGGACTATCACCACAATTAAGCCAATTATGGAATCATGGTAGACAAGATCTGTGCAGCCTGGAAAGAGAATTAATGGAGAGTCCTAGGTTCCATGGTCTGTTGTATCATGGGAAAAGGTACTTCAGTGAGGGAGGTATTGATAGTTGAAAGTGACTGTTACACCATTTCCTATGGAACAAGAAATCAGGATGACAATGGGAGGCCTCTTGGTCAAAAGACAAATGGAATTAAAAGAGAAGAAACCGGGAAAGGTGTTCCCTTGTTTTTCCAGCCCTCTTGGCAAGAGAAGAGGTGGCAGATAGGTTTCATTTCTATCTAGTAACAACTCTGACTGATTGGTAATGGCTGTCCAGACAGCTGTGTTGAGAAGGATTCTCAGATCAATGGTATAAGCATTTGGATAAAAGGCTGTGATTGATTAGTGATGTCTGCTGTGAGCATTGAATTGGACGTATCAAAATGCATGACACACATTTGTATCCTTAGGTGAATGTATTTGGCTGTCAGCAAAGCATTTCATGTCTTCTGTGAAGACTGTAACATTTTGCTATAGAATGTGATGACAGTTACTCTGCATTTTCTGTAATTCTTTCTCTTTTGTTTTTTCCTTTGTGGTCCATAGGTTTTTGTTTTCTTTTTAATTGAAAATGCCACTTATTTTTAGCTGTACTGAAAGGAACTAAAGAGAATCCTTTTTTGACCACTCTGGGCCCAAAGGGGAGCTGGGGACAGGGCTGACACAGGAATTGGGAACCCAGGGCTATAATGAAGGTTGCTTGTGTTGTGAGGTCCTCCTTCCTCATTCTTGGTCAAGCCAGGAGTTTTCTGGTTTTCATTTAAGGGAGGTCATTTTCTTCTTACACTTCTCCTACCAGTATCAGGGGATAGCTTGTCCCCATTTTGGGGATCTCATGCCTTCACTTCCTTTTGCTTCCTCCCCCATCCCATCTTCATGAAAGTCCAAACTCCAAAGCCCCAAACATTGATGTTTCAGTGACAGCTGTGGCTGGGAGGCCTGAGCAGTGGGCCTTACTCATGGGCTGGAGGTACATTTGGCTGTGACTTGGCAGAATGCCACCAGCTAATGGGTGTGAAAACCTTCAAGAAGCCTCAGGACACATCTTTTCAATCATTCTCTTGAGTGACCTTTTCTGGTGGTTTTGTTCACAAGAAACCTTCAGAGAGCTTCAGGGGCACAGAAGGGAAGGAGGAAGGGACTAACGGGTAGGGCTTGGCTCCTTCCGGCACTGCTGGAGAAGAGGGGGATTTTATGTACCAAAACCATGCTGGGGAACTTTCCTTCCCAGCCTTGGGAGGCTCAGAGGGGATGGAATGGGGGAACTGGGAAAGCATGCTTGCTTTGCTGGAACAACTAGGTGATTCTGGTGGGCACCCTTTGGCCTTTGCTCAACATACAGTGTCATTGGAGGGGCTCCACTAGCCTTGCCTCTTAGTTTTCCTCTCTGTTTCTCTGTTGGAGTCTAAAATTTCTACCCCAGAACCATTGCTTAGCAATAACTCCAGCAATTACCCTTTAAAAGATGTTAGGGTCCATGAAGCAGGTACTCTATTCAGATGCCCAGGAGTCAGGGTTTGAGGTGGACACAACACTGATCCAGGACTAGGGAGTCCTGGACTGAGTTTGCCCCCAGGTAATGTGAATCCTTCCCTTGGGTTTGAGTTCCTTTTTCTGTGCAATAGGAGAATAGAATTCAGAGATCATGACCCCACCTTCATGTCTTTCTATGTGAAATTAACTCTAAAACCCTCCCACTCAGGGGGACCAGGGGGAATCCCCATGTACCTTTCTCTTCGCCCACTGCCCTCCACCTTCCAGTACTTTCCATAGCTGAAGATCAGTGGGAGTATCAAGGCAGCCTCTTGAAAGAGAAAAATGCCACAGAAAGTAAAACCAAGTGAGTTGTGACTATGAATGAATATTTGGGGGCAGTAGGCAGATGTTTGAGGTAGGACTTGGGGGCCTGGGGCAGTGGTGCAGGGCAGAGCTGCATGAGGGACCCGAGAGGCCCTAAGCCCTGAAAAGCTCGTGTCTCCCCATCTGCTGTTTATAATTCAAAATATAAATACTGAACAGCAAAACAGATGTCAAGAGTCTAACATAGTTCTGATTTTTTAAAGCTCTTTTGGAAGCACATTAAACAAATTCTTTAAACACTCTCGGTCAGGGTGGGAGTGGGAGGGGGGATGTTTGTGTTTTGCTGAGGTCATTATCCCAGCCTTGGCCTCCTTACAGTTGGGGACGAGCCATCTTCCTTTCTGGGTTCCTGCATCCATGTTTGTGTATGACCCAGAGCAAGTCACATCTCTCCAAGTTTCAAGTGTCTCATTTGCAAAGTAAGGAGTTTAGAATAAAGGCTCTGTAAGTACACATCATGAAGTCAACATTTTATTATTTTATTTTCCAAATACAGCTGATGCATCCATTTGTTTTTAAAAGTCTATCCATCTGGAGTCTACATTATAATAAACAAAGGTTTAACAGACCTGTAGTGTTTCACATGAGAAACAATCAAGTTCTCGGCAAGCCTATCTCATCGGTCCAGTTTGGTGGACTGAGGACCAGGAAGTGTGGTGAACAATAATACTCTTGGGTGTTTTTCTTTTTTTCCTGCAAATGCGTACATTTTCAGGGGAAAATGTGTGAGAACATATGGAACATTCCATTCTAGTATCATCTGGCTCCTGTCCCAGTATTATTAGAGGGATCCTGTAACAGTTGAAGCGCTGTTCCACAAGGCTTTTGCCACTTTCTTCTGCCATTCAGAAAGCCCTGTTTTAATCTCCAAAGGTGGGGGTAGAGAGGAAGGGTCCCAAGGGAGACGGTGAGGGGTTTGACTTGTTTCCTTGTTTCCCTTTAGCCAATCCCTCTCCCCTCTTTCTCAAGGCGAAAATAGAGAAAGGTCTGCATTGGCTTCAAACAGAAAAGCTCTTTTCAGGGATGGGTGGGAGGGCAGGGGAGGCTCATGGTTAAGGTGGCCATGTTCCAGCTTCTGAAACAGCCTCCTGTGTTAGAAGAAAATATTAGAAACTGGAAGGAGGGCAAATGGAATTTTATCAGATTTGTAAAAGCAGTAGGAAGGTGGGGGTGGTGGAGAAATAGGGGTAATGGAAGGGAGTGAGCATTTCCTCTTGGCTTGTTTGAGAACCTCCTGTATACTGGCTGCTTCTACATTTTCAGGTGGTTGGAGTGATTTAAAGAACAGACTTGTGTGAGCCTGTAGTCCAAGCTCTACTACTTGCCAGCCTGAACTCTTGGTGTCCTCATCTGAGGAATGATGGAAGTGCTGCTTCACTAGATGGCTTTGAAATATTAATAAGATGATGCCTGCTAAGCGCCTCAAACAATGTTCCACAACTAGTAATACTTAGAAGTGATTTTTGGGGAAGCATCTTTGCCAATTTAGCCCTAAGCCTCCTCTGGTAATACAACTATAATGACTGAGGCCCCTGACAAAGGATAGGAACTTTGATTATTCTAGAAGGAGAAATGAATTCCAAGCAACTTTCTATGAATGGACTTAAATTTAAGTCACACCAGGCGCCTCCCCTGAGTTCTGTCATTTACTGGTTGATAAATGATAGGATTTCACTGGAAGCTTCAGGCCAGATTTGACAATCAGGCCCCACCTGAAGATTAGGTATTGATGGGAGTGAGTTCTCTGCCCTCCCTGAGCCCAGGCTGGCCAGTCACAGACTCATGGGGTCACCTGGCCCCTACTAGCCAAGATCCAGAAAACGATCTTTGTGGAGGGTCCCAGACGGTGAAGGAGCCCCTGAGCCAGTGTTCTGAGGCTAGGGTGAAGCAGGCACCAGTCATGAGCTCTGCCTTATGAAAGGTCTCCAGAAATATCCAGCTGCAGTCTGTTTTCAGAAGAAACAAATAAACTTTTATTTCAAACTAGTAAGAGAAAGAAAGAGACTCTTATCTTTGGATGTTTTCTAACCCCTGGAATTTACCATCCCAGCGAGGGCACCAGCTTTACCTGGACAGGCAGGCAGCTGGGGGTTTACCCAGACGGTAAAGAAGCAGGAGTTGGTGAGTTGACCCAGCAATAGGTGTGTTGATCTCTGGGAAATCACCACTTGCTGTTGAGAGTAACACCTTCTCGTTTCTTGTGGATGACACCATCCTGAGGCACTGTTTTTCACTTTCAGTAGGGTATTCAATAATTACAGGAGATACTCAACACTTAGTCCTAAAATAGGCTTTGTGTTAGATGTCGTTGCCCGACTGCAGGCTCATGTATGGGTTCTGAGCGTGTTCAAGGTAGGCTAGGCTAGTTAGTGTTCTCTCACAGTAGAGTTATGTGAATGGGTTATGCTCCCTCCCCCATTAAAAAAAAATCCTTAAACACTTTGTGATGCTGTAATAATCTCTTTGTTTTAATAAATGCAAAAATAAGGTTGGGTTAAAAAAAAACTTAGCCTAAAAAACAAAAATTAAATTGAAAAAATAAATTGGAATAAAACTGCTGTCTCAAGAAAATGAGCTGGCTTGCCTGTGTCGTTGGGTGTCCCCAGATTCTGCTGCGTTCCTGCAAGGACTCCAGTCCCTCAATTTGAAAAGCCAGAGTCTGTAAACCCCTAATTCTTACTGTGGGCAGTGGAAGGCTTGGACAGGTGACCCCCCTCAGTTTTCTGGTTGTGGCTGGTAGAGGGATGAAGGCAGACCTTTCCTGTGATTCAGAGAGAAGCATCTACAAAGAGATGTCCCTTCATAACATTGGCCAATTCTTAGGTAGCAAATCTGTGATACATTTTTTTGCTAACAGGGTTTCTGCTGCTTTTCTTCTTAGTAAAGACTCCTTCCCAAGGTAGCTGGAAGCTGTGTCAGAAGCAGGAGGTGAGGGAGACCAACATAAGTCTCCCACAAAGATCTAATCTGACCTTCTCATCCTGGTGACCATGAACCTGAGGTCCAGAAAGGCGAATTAAAAGACAGACATTAAAATTCATTACCATGCTGAGCAAAATACCCCATAGCCCTTAATCCTCATGGCCCTGTGATTAAGGGATATCATCTCCATCTTTCAGATGAAGAAACAGCGGCTCAGAGAACCCATTTAACTTCCCAAAGTCACACACCCAATAAGTGGAGCTATTTGCTCTCTAATTAACTTGACTGTAAAGTCAGAGATCCCTCTACCCACATATAGTTCTTGAGCTCAATATGCTCGTGATTTGCCTGGAAGTATGTTATAGGAGTTTGTAACATACATTCACCAAAGTGTTTATGTCTGAAAACAATTTTAAGTTAAATTAGGAGGAATTTCTTTCTTGCCTGCTCAGGTAGGATAGGGGCATGGAGGGATCAGGGTGTGTGATTTTACAAAGAATGTTCGGGAACATGCTCTATTTTATTTTCCCATACATTTTTTTAAACACCTGTTTTCCTATGGGAAAGTCATCTCTTATTCCGTTTTGTGGCAGATACAGGTTAAAAACTGCCACAGACCACCTTGCTTTCAGGACTTGCCCAAGGCCACTTTATTTAGTAACCACTAGAATCAGAATTTAGGTCTCCCATTTTCTAGTCTTAAACTTGTGTGACATTGCTCATTTTAAGATTTGGCCTGGAGTGTTGGCTTAAGTGATAATCTAATTTAGAAGAAGAATCTGACCACTGTCTCGCTGATGGGTTTTGGCCCCAGACAAGTTCACTATGGATTCAGTGAGACCAAGGAATGACAACGGAATGTTCTTGGGGTGAAAGGTACCCTACCTTATTCCCACAGTGGCAGGTCAATCACTAGAATCCCATCCACTCAAAGCGAGTCTGCATGCAGCAAGCCAGTCTCTGCCTCTGGGCCTCTCTGCAGCCATCTCAGTCTCTGGCCTCAGCACTGCCACCACTCTGCTCTTCTGCAGCCTCACAGCCCTGCATCCATGCAGCAGCCCAGAGCACTGGGTGGAGCTCTATGTATAAAGTCAGTAACAACGTATTGCCCACATGTTGTTTATTGAGCAAGCCGACCAGGGCCAGGTGAGAATCCTGGCCATAGAAGCCTTTACTTTCCCCACACCACCTAGAAGAAGCCCAAAGGCTTTCACTAATTTATTTAAGTAAATGAAATAAATAGACCCAACCTTAAAAGTCTGCACCCTGCATACTTCTTATCCTTAATTCATTAATCCAAATAGTGACTGGTTATGAGGAAGTCCTCAATAACTTGTTCAATGTATGAGTGAATCTACTATGTCCTCAGGGAGTGGGTCTTAGCTCATTTGGGAATGTGATGAAAGCTATGGGTCCTTGTGGCAGACTGTGGATAAAGTGAAGGTTTCTCTGGCTGGGATCCTCACCTGAACCTAAACTACTTGGTGATGTAACTGGCCTGCTGTTAGGCTACTGCTTCCACACCCATGGGCAATAAGCTACTATTAACTGAGTCACTATATATAGAGCTCTGCCCGATGCTCTGGGCAGAGGCAGAGACAAGGAGGGTTACAGACCTGCAGACTATTAGATGCAGATGTAATTCTAGTGCTCTACCTATCTCTGGGAGAACACAAGCTGGGTAATAAACCCTTTCACCCCAAGAACGTTCCATTGTCATTCCTTGGTCTCACTGAATCCATAGTGAATTTGCCTGGGCCTGAAACCCACTGGCAAGACACAGACAAAGGAACATCCTTAAAAATATTTACAAACATTTTTAGGGGGTTATTGAACCTGCTGACGCCTGTCTTTTGGGATCTTGGTCCGAAATGAAGAGCATTTCATCTAAGGGATCAATCTTGAATCAGTTTCTTGTCTCCAGTTACTTATAACCTTATTTCTTACAGCTTAACCTTGAATTCCACGGCCCATTTCTTTCTTTAAGGATTGACAAGCACGTTCTGGGAATGAAGTAAAATGTGCTTCTCGTTGCAATTCCCATGACATTGAAATTCACTTATTCTCAAGCTTTTATGAAAAAGGCTTTGTGCCAGGTGCCACTGGGGACACACAGGTGTGCCCCACACAGGCTCTGCCCTCCATGTGCCCTTTGTCCACGAGGAAGTATGGACAGCAATACCAAAATACAGCAATTTCAAGGGCTGTGAGTGGGAAAGGTGATGAGGATCATGGGCGTTTGGAGCAGGGAGGGCACCTGGTGGGCTCAGGTGGGGCTCAGATAAGAGGAGAGGCTGCTGAAACCAAAGTCCTGTTGGTTCCTGTGTCAGAGGCTCAGAGCAGGCTTCCATGCAGGGTAAGTAACTCAGGCAATGCTGGCTGTTTAATCTCACCTCTAGGGCCCAACACCCAATATTACTGGAAATAATTGCAGAAGAGAGAAGGGGGAAACAGAGGCAAGGGACCTGGGGGAAACTTTGGCTCCACCAGTCACTGTCTGGGTGTCCTTAGGTCAGTTCCTAATTTCTCAGAGCCCCAGTTGGAAAAATTAGAAATTAGATGTAATACATTATACATGTGGGTGCTTAACAGGTTAAGGTTTGCTTAGTTTTCTCCCCTTAATAACTGGTGGGCTTGGGGGGGTGGGTCAGGGCAATGTTAACTCCTCCAACTGGCTCACATCTGCCCAGCATTTCCAGGCAGTGACTTATTCCTTGAAACCCATTTCACCTGACAGCTTTGGGAAGGAGGAGAGAGCAGTGCACCAGAAAGCTGAAAGTTCAGTCCCAGCCCCGTCACCTGCCAGCTGTGAGCAGCGACTTAACACCCTGTTTCTCAGTTTCCTCATCTGTAAAATGGGTATAGGAGATCCATCTCACAGGGCTATTGTGAAGATTGAGAGGATACACGATGAAAAAAATAAAGCCATTGTGAATCATCCACAAAATGTCTCCTGACTCCGTGATGATCTCGCCAAGCCCAGGAGGAAGCTTAGGGACCAAGGCATGGTGGCCTGGCCTGTCATCTCTGCAGATGCAGATGGCAGGTGAGATCAGATGGAGGCCAGGGCTGAGGATTTCAGGTATTCGCTCTTCCCCTGGGCTCATCCTAATGGAACCTTGAAGGCAACATGAAACTGAGGAAATGAATGTTTGCCAAGCGCCAGGCACTGAGGCAGGTGCTCTGAGGCAGCTCCGGGTCTCAATGCTTAGTCCACTTCAGAGGGGGTCAAACTAAACTCAGGAAACCCTCTCAAGAACCTCATAATCAGCATTGCCCTTGAGTGTGATGGAAGGTGGTTTATACAAGGGGAAGAAGTGGAGAGAGAAGATGGGTCAAGTGGAGGAGGAGAGAAAATGCAATCTGGGGTCATTCAAGCAGCCTCTTTGTAGATAATGTTTCATAGGACAGGCATAATTCAGAATTACAAAGGACCATATGGAGATCACCTGGATTATATTCTCTTCAGAAAATTGAAGTTCAGAGAAAGCAGGGGACTCACCCAAACTCCTCCACATATAAAGTGGAGACAGATAGACTAGATTGAGCTCTCGGCCTTGAGTCCAGCCTTGCTCTATTGCCCTATTATTCCATACTTCTCTGCTTGAACATGTATTAGACTTGCTAGCATTGCTGTCACAATAGCCAGGAATGGATTATGAATTGCTTTTACATCCAGGACTTATCTTGTGGGTGTGCAGGGTCAGGCAGGCTTTGGGAAACTTGGTGTCCACACGAACAAAGAAGGCTTTGCTGCAGCTAAACTTTACTGCTCAAACATGATTAGGTTTGAAATATGCTGCCTGTCCTAGAGCCCAAGTTACACTTGGCACTGGGGCCATGCCTACTAGGTCCGAGGAGTAAGATGCGGGATAGATACAGTCTGCTCAGGAGGAAGACACGCCAGTTATTCATTCAGTACATATTTATTGAGCACCTGGAGTTGTTCTTGCTGGGTGCTGCTGTAGAACTTCCTAATGGAAGGAGGTGGACATAAATGAATAAATACAATATATGGTGAGGATAAGGACTATGGAGGAAAACACAGCAGTGATAGGAAGTTCCAGGGGTTGGGGGTGGGGGTCAGTGTAGGTCTCACTGAGAAGGGGAAATTTGAATAAAGACTTGCAGGAGGTGACAAAGTGACTCTCACCCATCACTACCCATGACTAGTGGTTGGTGGGGAGTTGTTTCAGGCAGAAGGAACAAGAAGCACAAAGTTCTAGAGGCAGGAGGCTGCCTGAGGAGGGAGAGGAGTAGCAAGGATGTCAGTGTGGCTAGACTGGCGAGTTAGGGAGAAGTCGCAGGACATGCGGTCAGAGGGATACCAGGGGCCAAAATGTGGCTGGGGCTTAGGGTTGGGCTGGAGCACTGGCAGCTGAGGTAGGAGAGGTGCCCTCATCCTGGGTATGTTTTGAAGCTATTAGGACAACACATCAGCCAATGCAATTTTATTTAACAAATGGGTGATGTTAGCTTTCTACAGTCAAGGTAAACACAGCACACGCTGAAACACTCAGCATGAAGATGAAGTGATAAGACAAGTAAAGAAATAACCACACTGTAAGGCAGGGAAAGATAAACACCAGACAGGAGCCAATCACTAGAGAAAAGCACTCTTGCTTTGGATCAGGGATAGTGGAAGACGTTGCTGATCTGGCCTTTGAGATGGGTTTTCAAGAATGGATAAGAGTCCTGAAGTCTTTTTATTATTCTGAGAATAAAAATAACATGTTCATTATAGAAGTGCTGTAAATACAGGAAGTTACAAATACAACCACCAACAGCCCCGCACCCAGCGATCACTGCTCTTAATATCTTGGAGTGTTTTCCCCTCCCCTAGAAATACACACCTGCAGAGTATAAAATCTGGATCAAACTTTCACACATGTGCAAGGATATACTAATTACCTGTTGCTGCCATAACAAATCATTACCGGCTTATGGCCTAAAACAACACAAATTTATCATCTTCTAGTTTGGGAGGCCAGAAAACTTGCAAACTTCCCAGTGTTGCAAACTTACCCAGGACAATAGGGTTGTTCACAATTCTGTGGACTCTCTCATTGCCCCAAATGCTGACTTTTTAGCTAACTGTGGTGGGAAGAGTGAAGCTTGATCCAGCCAGCAGTCACAGATCAAATTCAAGTCCTACCAACTGTGTGATCTTGGACAATTCCTTTCCCTCCCCTGAGCCTCACTTGCCTTATCTGTAGTGGTATGGGGAGGAACAGATACAAGCACATGTCTCCTAAAAGTCCACGGGCCCTCATGTCCCTATGGGTTGAGCCTGTTTCAACATCAACATAAAGAACTAAGCAGTTTTATAATTTGGACACTCACCACTCTGCTCCTCCTCCTGCTCTCAACCCCAATTCACTCCTCTAGCCTCACAGCTAGTTTGAGCTTCCTCTATTGCTCTGAGCATGCCCCATTCCAGAATCTTTGCATTTTCTGTTTCTCATGCCTGGAATGATCTTCTCCCAGGTATCTGCAGAACTAACTCATTTCCTTTAGTTTTTGATGAAAACTCTCCTCCTCCTGAAAGCCTTCCCCGTCCTCCCCCAACACTCCTCCTATCCCATGCTTACAAAGTGCCCACTCCATGTCTCCCTCCTTGACTTAGGTTTTCTCCCTGGCATATATCATTACCTAATATTTGATGTCCTTCTTGACCGTCTGTCTCCCACCACAGTACCAGCTGCATGAGTACAGATTTTGATCCCTTGAGTTTGCTATTGTAATCCCAGCACTCAGAACGCTTTAGAAGGTGTTTTGTATTTGTTGAAGGAATGAATGAATGAATGAAGATGTGAGAGATAGGGTGACACTATATTGCTCAGCTCATCATATCCACTGTCTGCCTGCTAAGCCCAACCCCAAGGGGCATGTCCCCTTTGGCCCTTCCCAGCCTCGGAGCCTCCTGCTTCCCCTCCCCCTCATCTCTTTCCTACCTCCAGATCTCAGCATTTACTTTTACACAGCAATTCAGCTCCTTTGAATTTGCATGCCCTGCATAACAAGGTCAGCCAGAAAGGGCCTAGAATTCAGAAAGCAAACGTTAGAAAAATCTGTTTCTCTTCTGTTCCGAATAAGGTGCTTATCAGAGGCCCGTGTGTAGGTAACCAGTGTGTGCCGAGGGCAGTGCCAGCCCACCCGGGTGCTCAGGTGCTTGCTCAGGGGAGCCATCGTGAAAGCTGAGATTCAAAGGGGCCACCTCGCCCCAGCTCCATCACAGGAGGGCGGTGAGCCTCAAGTGTCGCATCTCAGGATCTGGGCATGCTCCCCTCCACCTTCTTTTAGATGTTAAAAGCTCTTCAAGGAAGGCAGATGGAGACATAGTGTTGGAGGGATTGGGGTGCACAGAGATGTCATGGATATGGGCCCAACCCTGAGGTTTGGTTATAAGGTTGGGGGTGGGGGGACTGACGACAGGTGCAGATATACTTAGAGGGCCAAGGTTATGTTGTTTTCTCCCACACCTGGCCCCACTGCTGAAATATGCTAAGGTGGGCAGGGGACACCAAAAAATTAAAGTATCAAGTGGTTGTTAAAGGCTGGTCGGTGCTCAGTTCCATTACAAATGATGTAATGGCCTTTGTGTACAGTTAGCCTGAGACTGTTAGCCTAAAGCAGAAGTGAGAAACAGCCGCATGTCTGGTGGGTCAAGTTCTCAAGGAAGATGTGGACATCGTTTGGCAAAGCTTCCTCTGGGTATTTTAGATCTGAATGCACAGCTCAGTTGGGCCTGTCAGTTTTCAGTTGTCCCTTATCAGACTCCAGTCTGAGAGGTCAAGTGGGAAAGTTGGACTCCATCTTGGGTTTCCTTTGGGGAGAAGGACAAATAACCCCACATCTAATTACTGGTTTTGAACAATTCCATGTCCTACATTGCCTCCAAACTCCTCACT
Organism: Smutsia gigantea; assembly: GCA_032199065.1. NCBI lineage: Eukaryota > Metazoa > Chordata > Mammalia > Pholidota > Manidae > Smutsia > Smutsia gigantea. Next base: position 67,631 of record JAVSCE010003348.1, read on the forward strand.
TGTCTCCATTACCCTGGATTCCCCCAGACCAGTCCCCCAGCATCCTGAAATGGCCTCCTGTCCTACCTGGTTTGCAGAGCAGCTAGAGTGATATTTGAAGCTACACTGGGATCACCCCTACTCACACGCCACTGAAGCCCATCAGGCCTCTTACTGCTTCCCATAAAGCACAAACTCTTCCTCTGGTGCCCCTGCCCTCTCTCCAGCCCCTCCAGCCCCTGCCTTTTACAGCCCCGGCCCCCTGGTATCAGGTGCCCCACTCCTTCCCCTTCCACTGCTTCACACAAGCTGCTCTGGCTGGCACCATCATTTCTGCCATCTTCTCTCAGGTAACACCTACTTGATCTTTAGGCCTCTCTCTTTGGAGAGAGGGGGACCCTTTTACCAGATTGTTCATTTCCTAGGCCTCTTGGGATGATGGCCTCTGTTTCTGTAAGTTCAGAAGAATTGTAGATGGTCTCTTGCTTTCTGGGAAAAAGCAGAGTGTTTGCTAGAAAGAAAAATACAAAACAAAATAAAAGGAAGGAAGCTGCAGTTGGTTTGCATGTGGACTGGGCCACCTGAAAGGCATAGGAACTCCCAGCCATTTTTCCTCTCTCCAGCTTCTCCTGCCTGCTGGGAAGAAAGGAGGCCGTGCAAGGGCCCCTTCCAGTGGACATATTTGCTGAAAAATAATGAGCCATGTTTCAGAGCTGATTCACCAGAAAGGAACAAATACCCTCTATTAGGCGCTGAGCCTCGGCGTTAGAATCCCCTGAAGGATGTTAAGGGGGTTTAATGTTTCCCAGCAGAAAGTGCTTTTGGAGAAAGAAAATAAGGAGGGAGGGAAGTATTTTCCTGTATCCTTTTAGTCTTAACAAACAAGGCTTGTTCCTCAATAGAATTTTTTTTTTTGCCGCAATTTTCCTTTTCAAAGCTTGTTGTTTCAGTTTTTCTCCAGGTCCAGGCAGAGAACTGTTTAACCCGTGATGGCTGTGTGTTTCTAGTGTTTTTTACAATCATCAATTTGGAAAAAAACAAAAAACAGAAGGAAGAAAATTGAAAGAATCCATATTCCTGGCACTCAGAGGCAACTTTCCAACCTTTTGCTTTATATATATAATTTGCTTACCTTATATGTATTTATGAAAATTGGGAGCATATCTGATACTGTTTGTTCATTCACAACACATAATAAACAATCATGAACATTCTTTAAAAAAATCTTTGTTTTATTGCTAAATAATACACTTTTGTTACAGAAAATTTAAAAATAAAGTGAAATAAAAAAGACTACACAGAAAAATAAACTATTAAAAAAATAGACTACACAGAAACATAAAATTTAAAAAATCTATAATTTCACCAAAGATGATCATTATAAAATATGTGTGTAACTATTTAAAGAACATATTTAAAAAAATAGTTATGTGGAAAAGCCTATTTTTAAAAAGATAAAAACAGGGCCTTATTGTAGTAAGGCCAGGGAAATAGTTTCTTATAATATGCCCATTTAAAATAAAACACATGTCACACATTACATGATTATTATGTGGTAAGTATATGGCAGATGCTAATGGTCCAGTGAAACCCATTTAAATCTTCTTCTCCCTTTCCCATCTCTACTGTGGAGGCTGTAAAGGGAAAAAATCCCAGCTTCCCTTACTGCTGGGAGGGGCCATGTGACTTGTTCTGGTCAGTGAGATGAAGGCAGGTATCTGAGGAAGCCTTCTCTTCCCAAATAGAATAAAAGATAAAAACTTAAATAGAGAAGACTTTCACCATTTATGCTTCCCTCTGTTTTCTTCTTGATATGTGAACGTGATGCTTGGAGAGCAGCAGCCATTTAAAAAATGTGGAATCAAATCCATAGCAAAGGACAATAGAGTAGGGAAATAGTAGAAACTATTGATGATTTTCATGATAACTTCTCCAGCGCTGAGCTGTGTACTTTTGGAATTTTTATTGAGTGAGAAAAATATGCTCCATACTTGTTTAAATGACTCTTTGTGAGTTTTCTATTACTTCAGCTCAGTGCCCTCCTGATTCAAGATTCATATAAAATCCAGCGTTACTCATGACTGTCCTTTATCTTTCCTACTTCATGTAAAATTACCAACTCTCATATCAGAACTTGGGGGACCATGTTCACAATAATATGCTTAATCCAGTGAGGTACATGTTTCAGATGTTCATTTCAGTGGGAGTTTATAACACCTGCTGTTTTCACTCAATTATTTGTACTTAGGTTTATGACTTTTCTGTCCTCAATCACCCTTTGTGGACCAACTTGCAGTCCAAGTCAAGGGCTGGGCTTTCTGTCTCTGAGTATCAGCTCACAGCACAGTGCTTTGTGAGTGGTAGATACTGAATATTAGTGATTTGATTGTCTGATTTTAATTGTCTGACTTCTTGCTTAAAGAAAGGGTAAGAACTTCTGAGACTATTTCTTTAAACATCTTTACGGAACCCATAAATAGAAAATGATATCTGGTTTTGAAAATGCTGTGCAGAGTAGTCAAAATGACATGGTTGTACCCTTTGGCTTAAGGAATATTTTCAGCTGGCCATCACCTATCATTTAGTTATTGTCACCATCAATATATCTCAGTCTAGCAGTAAGGCTACCCTTTTGGAAGAAAAGTTGTGTTTGCAAAGACATGGAAATTATTTGTGAGGAGGGTATGATACTTCTCGTGTTGTCTTGTGACTGCAAATGGGATGTGGTCAATTAGTTGAACTATTCTTAGTGCATCCAGACCCTTGTAATGGATGGGCTGGTGTTCTTGCCTATCCAAACCAGGGGTTGGTCAGGAGGGAGTTTTATGTCGAGGCAGAAGGAAATGGGCATTATTATGGTTGCCAAATGAGCCTTTGGAACAAATTGATCTGGACTGTTTGTGGTTCCCAAAATCACCAGGTACTTGTCATGCAGTTCTCCTTGGTGTGCAATTGGGCAACGGCTAGGGGCGGGAGCAGGAACCTTGACCTCTGCTGTCCACCTGCAGGAGAACGATAAGAGCCAACTGTTCAATGGGTGTCTTTGGCTCAAGTCTGTTTTCTTGGCACAATCCATCTTCTTCAACCATGGGGACCAGCATGATGAGAAAAAAGTCCCTTGAGAACATAGTTTTATTGGCTTCTACTCTGGGGAAGGGCAGAGGGCCAGAAGCCAAGGCCTCTTGGTAGCTGTGAGCTTTGGCCTCACAGCCAATCAGGTGACTCATTTGAGCAAGAGAGTAGAACCCGGATAGCCAATGAGTGGGCTCCAGGATGGAGAGGTGCCAGAGGGGAGGGTGGAGCAGGAGAAGGGGCTGTAGGATTACTTGTAAAGGATAAAATAGAGAAATCACTGAGCTCTGTTATCCCCCCTACTTCCCCCAAATTAATTTTACTTAGGAAGTAAAATTTCAGGTTTAATGGACCCTCCTTTATGCAAAGACCACATTTATGGAAACACTAAGTCATTCTCTATGTAGAGGCATCAGGAGAGGGTCCACAGAAAAGAAAAGAGGAAAGATGTTGTATGAGTAAGAAAGGATCAGAGATGTTTGCACACGATGAGACTGGAGGCCCTTAGGCCACCACATACCTCTCCTGATAAACACCCAAGGGAAGGAGTGGTGTGCCCAAAGTCACGTGGCTCAGGGTGCAACCTACCTTCTTTACTCCAGGCCTGGTGATCCTTTCCCACATCTGTTCTCAGTCTTTTCTATTTTCAATGGGAAATAAAAAACTTCACACAAATATGAAAAGGAACTTCACTTCCTTTCAACCTCTGGGTTCTGACTCTTGTGCTCTGCAAGTCACTTCTCCAATCCCTCCCATCCTTTGCCCATCGATAACCCTCTTGTCACAGGGAAGACCCACCTGGTTACAGAGAGCACATATCACATGGCTGGGAAGGTACTGGGTGCCCAGGCCATATCCACCTTCTCCCTTCAGCATTCATCTTGCTTCTGGGGAGAAAAAAAACTGTCATCAGAAGCAATTGGAAACCCAGACTAGATGCTTTCTATGTGCTAAACTACATTGTGAGCTATTTCAAGGCAAGGGCTTTCCTTGGTCTCTCCTGCAAATACAGGTCCTAGTATGGGATCTGGCACAGAGTAGGTGCTCAGTGTGAGCTGGAAAGAAATGAGCGAGAGCCGCAGAAAAATGGTGTGATCCTCAGAGTGGTCGGAGGAGATGGAGCCTGAGCCAGACTCCACACACATGGCTGCTTGGGATTCCTTTGCTCATTAAATACATTTAACAAATATTTACCGGGACAAAGTTTCTTCTAAGAGGGGAAGGCGTTGCCATCATATGTGCAGGTCAGAGAGGGCTTCCCTTACTTAAAGGGAACTGTGTCCTATTCTACAAGAGATCACGGTGGTAGGGGATCCTACTCAGAATCCTCTAGTACCACCCATTGTTCCCTAGAACATTCTTTTCCCTTCAGTTATTCACATAGACATCATGGTGGCAAAATTAGGCTGGCTGGCTGTAGCTCCAGGCCAAAGGGCATTTCAGCTTTGGGAAAGTTCACTCTGGATTCAGTAAGACCAAAAAATGACAACAGAACGTTGAGGGTGAAAAGAGGCTTATGCCAAGCTTTATTCTCCCGTCAGTAGGTCGAGGGCTGGAATCCCGTCCTCCTCTGTCTCTGCCTCTGGCTCAGCCTCTACCCAAGACACTGCCTCCATCCCAGGCTCTGCCTCCACTCGAGGCTCTGCTTTTACCTCCAGCCTCTGCTCTCCTCTGCCCTTGGCAACAGGTGGAGCCCTTTTCATAGCAACACAAGCAATAATGGCTTATCACCAATGGGTATGCAAGCCTAGCACAGTAGGGTAAGTATTACATCATTACATGTACACAGTGGACAAGTGGGTGCGGATCATGTGAGGATTCTGGCCATGGAACTTCCATTTTCCCTACACTGGCACAGGTGGAGGGTGGGATTGTGGAGTAGAGAAGTGTGGCATGATTTCTGGGTCATGTGGATCAGTGTCCTAAGGCTTTGAACCCCAGGCCCTGGCTTTCCAGGACTCCACAGAGTAATCACCATCCTCAGAAGTCTTTTCTCCTGGAGCTGGTGCCCTGTGGGCCTGCTCCTGGAGGGGCTTATCCAATGCTCGGCGTTCCTCTGGCATTCTGAAATCGTGGATGAGTTTGTGCCTCTGTATAGAGGTGGAACCTGGATAGTGTCAGGTTGTGAGATGTAGGCCTTTCTGCATTTCAGACTGGAAGCCAGAATCTTTCTGGGACAGCATCTCCTGTTCTGGGAGGGACCCCTGGGAGATGTCCTCATCAGGCAGCTGTAAGGTTGGAACCCACGCAGGATCGCCAGGGAGGCCCTAAATAGGCAAAATCATCCTAAGCAACATGCTTCAAACTGAGACATTAAGTGTTTTGCTTAATGACACAGAGGGCTATTTGCATTCTGCAGAAATGGTCCTGATATTAAAAAGTCTAGGATTATTGTTGTTTGGATATAAATAAAGAGGTAATCCTGGAAGCTGGAAAACAGGGTGACCAATATCTGTAAGGAAACTTGGCTTCTAAGGGGCACGGATGTAAATTGTCAGTTCTATAAAGGACAAACAGGACTGCCCGCTCTACCCCCACCCCTTCAGCACCAGACCCAAGTCCAGGTTATCACCTGTGTTTCTGGCCAACTGGCTATAAACCAGAAGTTCCCTCCACTCCCTCCATGGGTTTGATTAATTTACCAGAGCTGTTCACAGAACTCTGGAAAACCATTTGCTTCCTAGATCGCTGGTTTATGAACTGAGTTATGGGAACTGAGTAAGATCAAGGAAAAATGATAGACATCCCCGCACATACCATCTCCCCTTGATCTGCAGCCCTGTGTTAAGAAGGATTCTGAGGCTACTTTTGAGCTCTGCGGAAAGATGCTTCCTGACTGATCAGTCAGCTCTGCCAGGAATGTAGGAGGAAGGGTCTTGGTACCTAGAACCTCATGATGTTCACTATTTTTTCCAACCATAAGATTCCTTGATTCTAGGTCAAGGATCAGCAAATTATGGCCCTTGGACCTAATCCAACCCACTACCTGTTTTCATTTAAATAAAATTTTATTGGAACAGAGTCATACTCCTTTCAGCCATTACCCATGGCAGCTTTTGCACTACAGAGTGGTCAAGCACTTGTGGCAGATCCCATGGCCCACAAAGCCTAAAATATTTACTATTTTGGCATTTAAGACACGCACTTTTAAAAAATATATACATCCAGCATCTCCATGAAGCAGGTTAGTGTTAAAAATGATTAGAGAAGACAATTTCAGTGATACAAACAAACTCTAATTCTTCATGAAGCAGGCAGTCTCTGCTTCTAAGGGTCCAAAGAATGACAAAATGCAGCAGAAGGCAGGAAGCTTTTATAGGGCAAAGGATAAGGAATTAGGAAGAGACAAATAGCAGAAGAATAAGGAATGGGGAAGTATGGAGCCTAGAGCTGGCTTGGCAATTGGAGATTGACTGAGTGACTATACTGCATTTCTGGTCAAGAGGAACATTTATAGGGAAATGAAAATGATCTGCAATTCGGTTTGCCCATGTGGCTTCCTGGGCAGGAGGGTCTCCGTCTTGAGCCTAGTGATGTAGTTCACCACGAGGAAGATCTTCTTAGCTTCATTTTAAGAATATAGAACGTGAGGCAGCATGCGGAAGAATGCTTTGCTCAAGGTCACAATGGTATGTATACCTGAATAGGTCCCCCAGGGGTGCTGATTCATTCCACTGCAACTTGTGGCTTCAGCATAGAAGAGAACTGGTGCAGAACTTATAAATCTGGTTCTAGGATAAGAATTTTATACTGGGTCTTCAAATGTAAACTGGGAGGTCAATTGAATTTTTTTCATGTGTAAGAAAAGGAGTGTGCAAGGCCCATGTTACTGATGTTCAGGCACTTGAGTGGTTTGGCAGTGTGGTCCTCTGAAAAGCAGGTGCTTAAACAGGAGTAGGTGTGCAAGAGAGTTATTGGGGGAAATGCTTTGGAAAGATAAAGGGGGATGGAGCACAAGTGGCCAGGCCTTGGACCTGATGCAGGTCTGAGCCCCGGGAAAGGAGAAAAGAAGGAAGGATTGGGTAGGCAGAGTCTCAGACCACAGAGCAGCTCTGCGAATGTCTCTGCTGGCTGATGGAGGACTGCCTCAGGGGTGGGGAGGGACTGGTTCTAATGCCTCTGTTGTGCCTCCCCATTGACCAGAAGCAGCCTGGGGGAAGTGTGGCCTCTGCAGGAATGCTAGTGGATCCTAAGGGGTACCAGATTCTCTTGAAGGAAAAGCTGAACAGTGTACCATAGAGGCTGCCTGGCATGCGTCATTTGCCTGTGCCAGGTTCTATGTTGGGCCTGTAGGCTATAGACGTCCGAGGAACACTGTTCCCATCCCTGGGGAGCTCATGGTCTAACTAGTTTGGTCTAACCTAGAACATGCACACCTGGACAAGGGAATGTGCCTTAAATAATGGCGAAGGCAATGGTAAAAGGAGAGTTGTGGAACAGTCTGAGTTGGTCAGGAACAATGTGTGTTGGTGGTTCAGAGACCTCCCTTGAGGGAAGTTTGGGGTGTTCCCATCAAGCGTGATGCAAAGCCTGTGTGCTGTCTGTGCCGGGTGCTCCCTGGCCTTTCAGCCTTCTCCCTGACTACAGGTTGCCTCCAGCCATTCAGCATTCACCAAGCACTTAGCCGGTACGAGGCTCCATGCTCTGTGGGTCCCTGGACATAAACAAGCCTGTGATATTGAGGAGCCTTGTAGACACTGATGAGTCTTTTAAAAATAACAATCATATGGAAATACGGGAGGGTTTGTGTGGGACTCCTAATGACAGGAATCCTGCTGATACTCAAGGTGAGGCAAAAACAGTGGGCCAAGCCGTTCATTCAGCTGCTGCGTAAAGCATGATGTGGTAGCAGGAAGAAGTCTTTTATTTTCATTCACTATATACAGAAAAAAATATAATAATGAATCATATCATAGGCTATGAATATATTCATCCCCCAGCTGCAACAATTATCAACTCATGGCACATTTTACTTCCTCTTGAAGTCACTTTGTCCCTCTTGTGTTACTTTGGTGCAAATCCCTGACATCGAATAATTTCACTGGTGAATATTTAGTATGTTTCTCTGTAAGGGTTTTGTTTTCCTTTTAAAACATATTCATAATAGTGCTATCACACATTTCAATTTCCTGAGCCTCAGTTTGCTTATCTATAAAGTAGGCATAATGATATTTATTCTACAGGGTTATTAGCTACATTTTATATAAAGTGTTCAGCCCAGTAGCTAACCACAGATATGTTCATATTATAATGTGATCTCTGCTTGGTAGTGTGGAGGAAAATAAAAGAAAGAAAGTTCAATTATTATCATTTTCAGCTGAATCTTGTCAGTCTCACCAGTTCATGTTATTACTAATGATCTTGTATCTCAAGATCTGTGTATTAGCACAAAAATCCCGGGACATCTGTTTATCAGCAGAAGTGTTTTTATTCCTGGTGGCAAAACACTATTTCAAGTTAATACCCTGGTGCCTCAGGGTTTCTACAAGTATAAAGAAGAAAAGACATTTGTTTGAATTCAATAGCTTGCCCTTTCCTTTCATTTTCTGTCTGTAATTTTAAGAATTTGTTTTTTTCCTTGTAAGCATTTGGAAAATGAGCAATATTTTTTTCTGAATATTACCAGATTCCAAATAATATGGATTACAGGGGTCAGTGCCTAAGAACCATAATGAAAATTCAATAACAAAAAAACAAACAACCTGATTTAAAAATGGGCCAAGGGCTTAAACAGACGTTTCTCCAAAGAAGATATACAAATGGACAAAAAGTATTTGAGAGGGTGCCTGACATCACTAATGATTAGAGAAATGCAAATCAAAACCACAGTGAGATACCTCCTCTTACCCATTAGGATGGCAGCTATAAAAAATAAAAAAACAATGGTAACAAGTGCTATTGAGAATATAGAAAAATTGCAACCCTGAAACACTGTTGATGGGATGTAAACTGGTAGAGCTGCTATGGAAAACAGTACGGTGGTTCCTCAACAAATTAAAAAGAGAAATACCACATGGTTTAGTAATTCTGCTTCTGGGGATATACCCTAAATAATTGAAAGCAGGGACTCAGAGAGATAGATATACAACCATGTTCATAACAGCATTATTCACAAGAGCCAAAAGGTGGAAGCCACCCAAGAGTCCTTGAATGGATGAATGGATAAAGTGTCATCTGTACATACAATATTGTTCAGCCTTAAATAGAATATGTGTCGTATTCTGACATATGCTACAATAGGGATAAACCTTGAAGACATTAATGCTAAGGGAAATAAGCCAGTTACAGAAGGACAAATGCTGTACGATTCTGTTTATATGGGGACCCTAGAGTAACTGAACTCATAGAAGCAGAAAGTAGAATGGTGGTTGCCAGAGGCTGGGAGAGGGAGAATGGGGAGTTGCTTAGTGGGTACAGAGTTTCAGTTTTGCAAGATGGAAAATGTTCTGTGGATGATGGTGGTGATGGTAGCACAATATTGTAAATGTACTAATGCCACTGGAGTGTATACTTAAAAATGGTTGTAAGGGTAAAATTTGTACTATGTATATTTGACCACAATTAAAAACCATAGTTAAAAAAGAGTCATAAGGATAATATTAATATAGTCCTTAATAACATGCCAGGGGCAGTTTTAAGAATTTTACATATGCTAATTCATATGATCTTCAAATTAACCCTACGAATACTACTGTTATCCCCATTTTACAGATTAGAAAGCCAAGTCACAAAGAGGTAATTTGATCCTGGTCATACAGCCTGTAAGTGGCAGAGCTGGGACTTGAAGACAGGCCATTTGGCTCCAGACTGTGTGGTTTCAGGGACCTGATCTCAGTGCAAAGACAAACCGAGGAAGCACTAAAGTTCCTATTAAAGCCAGAACCAGCTAATCAACTATTGAAATGAGAAGAGGACAAAATCATAGTACACACTCTGGTTTTCAGAGAAAACCAGCCTTCAGGAGTTGTCTGGACTATTACCTGATAGATTGGCCTGGGAAGAGGGGAGTCAGGACTTGAAGCTCAGTCATCCTTGTCTTTGCTGACATCCTTGAAGGTCAGCATCCTTGTCAGGCATCTCCAGTGGACACTGGGTCAGAGAGGATATAATGCCAGCATTTATGGTGAGCTTAGTGCATGCTGTGCTGTTTTAAGAATTTACCATCTTAATGCAGTTCAGTGCTCAGAGTAACCCCTACACGGCAGACACTTGCATCATCTCTGAGCAGACAGGCGGAGTGCTTAAGTAATTTGCCCAAAGTCACACAGCGAACAGTGGCACAGAGGTTAAGAGCACCATATCTGGCCAGACTGCTGGAGTTTGTAAAATGGAGTCAATGATTACTGGCCTTAGAAGGTTTGTCCACAAAGAAAATAAATAAAAAAGTGAGTGGAACCATCTACATTGGGGCTACTGTTTGCCTTGTGCTGGTTCTAGGCTTAAGCAGAGGTCCCAGAATCCTCTGAGCTCCTCTTGCTTTTTGAAAATTCTGTGTTTGAGAACCTCAAGCCTGAGTGTCAGGTTTAGAGATCCTTAGGAATGCCACCAGACAGCATAGAAAATAGGCTGTTGGTGAACAGTTAATCCAGGCTGGGTGGGCAGTTACTCAGGGCAGCAGGTGCTGGGGGAGCCAGAATCTCACACACCAACCAGGAGCCCCCACTTGACATCCACACGTCCGCTGCCATGGCTGGAGATGACCACATCATGAGACTTCAAGAGCAGTGGGGAGGGACGGGGAAGGGGTGGCAGACGTCTCCCCTCCACCGAGACCCAGCATTTCTCTTCTTTGCCCTCTCCATATTGAGGCTGGAAGAGTGAGAGTCACTGTGGCCAGGCTCCGGGTGGGGACTTGACCCCCACCCACAGAGGTCTGGCCAAAAAGATTTAGGTGGAAATCAGCTGGGAGATCTGCAGGAATGCTGTTGCTGGTAAAAGGAACAGAAGCCAGGCAATGACTCTTTACTCCTTTTTCCTATTCCCCCTTCTTCTTGAATGTGATGTGCTATGTGAACCGGTGTCCGCGAGGGGCCCAGAGCTTCCAGGCCCTCCCCTGGGTACACACTCCCAGCAGCTTCATGTGTTCATCAAGCTGGAAACACTCCAAATCCTTTTGGTTAGGGTTTTTATGGAGGCTTCTATAGGTAGACCTGGTCAATTAAAGCAGTGACCATAGTGATTACTCAGCTTCTGGTAGGTGTGGTGCAGTTGAGAGTTCCAACCCTCTAATCAATTACCTGGCTCCTCCATCCAGGTTCCTGTCATTTTAGCACACAAGAGATACTGATCACTTTGGAGATTTCAAGCGTTTTACAAGCTGTGCTCTATGGGACAGGGGTGGGAGCAGAGACCAAATACATATTTCTTATTATGTCCCAGCCACCAGTACTGTGAGTTTTCTGCATTCTCTTGTTCACCTTTTCCCTTCTTTCTTTCAATTCTTAAAGTCACCATTTTGGGACAGAAAGATCCATTTGGTTCTGTGTTTGCATAAATACTTCTTGTTTTGATTTTCAAGAATTCAACAGGCATAAAAAGACTTCCTTTTTATCCACTTTATCCAAATTCATGTGTCTCAACAAGAAAAATTATCTTTTGATGAAGGGCAGGGGAGAAGCTCTAAGGAGAAACCAGTGAGAAGATATATGGTTTTACTTTACATTTCAGAATTACTTGGGGATCCTATGAAAATGCAGATTTCTGGGCTCTTTCCCTAGGGCCCCTATCGTGGTACCTAGAAATCTGTGTGTTCATGAAATATCTGGGTCCTCTGACCACACTTCAGTGACTCTAGACCAGGGAAACAAGAGAGAGAAATTGGCTATTGTGGTCTATTTAGAACTTTGGTCACTGTGCAGGAATAGTTAATGCTTACATGTAAATGTATATTTTGTTTACATCAGGGAGCAAAAACCAGCAGTCGGTAAGCTACATTTATCTTGTAAATCCATGTGGAGTTTTTGGGCTGAACACTTTAATTTCTTTGAACAGTTGCCGTATTTTTTTTTAATTTGGAAATTTCATGTTAAAAGCCAGCCTCTCTTGAAGATAAAAAGATCTGACAACACTGAGCCTACCTTCTCCCAGGGCAGTATTTAGTAGATGTTCTTAGGTGGGATATGTACCCTGCACTTGACCTCAGCACCCCTGACTCCTTATTTATTATACCTAATCCATTTTTCTCATTTACATTACCTGCCTAGTGCTAAGATGCTTTCAGATTGGGTGTGTGTGTGTTCTCCGTTCTTCGCAGTACAGATAAAGCCCAAATCAAAGAAGGTTTTTATTTGGTTCTGACACAGACATCATGGTTACCCGTTAGTGGGTACCTGCATAGATCTTCTCTGGGATGACAGACCCATCGCAGGACCAGGTAGGTACTCAGAAGATGCCTGTGGAAGGGAAATTGGCTTGGTCACAGGAACCATTTTCTCTACTCAGGAGCTGACTACTATCAACCAACTATGGACAGCCAGCTAATGACAGGCTTTTGTACAACCTTGAGGAAATTAAAACTCAAGCCACTTGTACCCTTCTTTGAAGGCGGCAGAAAACACTTAGCTAAAAGCAAGGGGACACACACATGCATCTACGTACACAGATATGTAGATGTATTCTCACAGATAGGTATAAGCATGGCTCTAGATGCATAGATGTTATCAACATACAAAGGATTTGGGGAGTGCTAGAAAAATCACTGAAGGGAGGATGGAAATAAGTAGCAGCTTGTGAGAGACATAAAGAAAATGAATCTAAGAACTCCTTTATGAATGATAACATGAAATAGTAGAAAGATCATGAGTTTGGGAGTCAGATGGTCTTAGAATCAAGTCCTTGCTCCACCACATATGAATTATGTGACATCAAGCAAGTTAGTTAACTTCTTGGAGCTCTATCCTTTCATTCTGTGAAATGGGTATAAATATTCCTACTTTATAGAGTTTTGGGGAAGAGAAAATGTGACAAGGGAGCATTACCCAGGACCTGGCCCTTGGGAGGTGCCAGTAGATATTCTTTTCCCCAAGCTGAACCTGCTGATAGGTGGTTGCCTTGTTCTGCATCTTGATGCCCAGTATTCTCTGGTGCTCTGAAGTGGGAGCAGATCTAAACATCTGTTATTTTCCAGAAGTGGATCTTGTAACAGCTCAGAGCTTTGAGGGTCCTGGAACTGACTTTGGACTGCTTCCTACCCTTAGGGAATTTTCTAGCTGATTTTTTCTGACAGTGGTTTGCCTGGTCTGAATTCTGCAAGAAATGGACCCAAGGGCTCCAAATGAAGTTGGCATGATCTTAGTGCAAAGATCCAGCAGCCGCGAGATGATTGGCTGGTTCCAGACCTCTAGTACTTCCACACCCCTGCTGTCTCTTGCGTGATCTCTACTCCAAGGTGAGAAGCACTTCACCCTGGGATCTCCAGCTTAGAGGTGAGCTGCTCGGCTTCACCTCTCCCCATGGAGAGCTTTGCCCTCCTGCTTCTGGGAGGCTCCCTGCAGTCAGTGTCCTGCCAGGGCTATGTTCTTTGGTTGGGGATGGACAGTTGATGAGAGGCTGGGTGGATTCTCCAGCTCTGTCACCACTGTGCTGTCCCTGATTGATGTTTTTCCCACACCATTCCACCCAGACCGTCTGTTTGTACAATTTATCAAGTGACCTCAAGGGTTTGGATGAAACATTCCTGGGCCCGGGACAAACTGGGAACTTGGCCAACCTTTCAACAGGACTCATCCCATGTTCTCTTTTCTCTCCTGCTTTCCTCTTCATAGCCATCTTTTCTCTGCATCTTCAGACTTTCATGTTCCCTAATCTAATATATGGCGTCGCCTCACCCAGGCTTAGTCTTACCTGCAAAGCCCCCTCCAAAGTTATCCTTTCTTCTACCTGAACAACCAAGACCTCTACCACCCTCAGTTAGTTGTTGGGAAGGGAGCAAGATGATCAAGTCTGTGTTTGGGGATCAATATCTGCCTTTAAACTGTCAATGGCTGGTTGACTACTCCATGCCTTTAGATAGATTCTTAATCTTTTGAGCCTTATGTACAAATTTTAAAAATACAGACAATAATAACTATTTGTTGGTCTCATTTCCATTTTCTCCATAAATAATGAAAAAGTTTTTTCTTTCTCTTTTTCCCTACCTTTCAGAACTTCTTTCTTTTTCCCTTTCTTTCTCTTTCTTTTTTTCTTCCTTCCTTCCTTTCTTTCTTCCTTCCTTCCTTCCTTCCTCTCTCTTTCTTTCTTTATTTCTTTTTTTCCTCCTTGAAATACACATCCTGGAAGCTAAGACTGAGTATGCAAGAGAAGAATGAAGACCTATTTTTGTGAGTGAAGAGCTAGAGAAGGAAAAACATAGGCTTTAATTCTGGCTCCAATTTTTGACTGGGTGACTTTTGACAAGTTATTCAACTTTTCTTATTCTTCATTATCTAATCTTTAAAATGTCAATAAAAATAATACCTCCCTCATGCCTAAGGTTGTTGGGAGGATTACACAAGAGGGAACATATGAAGGTGCATTGTGAAAAATCTGTACACATACCAGACTCAGCTACTGAAATGATACTCTAACTGCTGGATAGAGAGAAGCCCTTCAAAGGCTTAGTTCTATCCTGTTTTGTTGTCCTCTCTTTCCCTGCTGTGGATTGTGAATTTGTGGATAAAATGAAGTGGAGAACATGAATGTCCATAGAGGTATTATTCAGAACAGCAAAAAAGTGGAAACAATTCAAATGTCCAAGAATAGATGCATGCATAAACAAGTGGTGGTATAGTCCTACAATGGAATATTATTTAACAATACAAAGGAATGATGTGAACCTTGAAAACATTATGCTAAATGAAAGGAGCCAGTTACAAGGACCAAAACATATATGATTCCATTTATAAGAAATGTCCAGAATAGGCAAAACAGATTGTTGGTTGCCTAGATGTGACAGGTGGGGAATGACTGCTAATGGGTAGGAGTTTCTTTTTGAGGTGATGAAATGTGCTAAAATAGATTTTGCTTATGGCTGCATGACTGTCTGAATATACTAGAAATCGCTGACATATACTTTATTTATTTATTTTTATAATTTATTTTGGTATCATTAATCCACAATTAAATATGCAATATTATGGTTATTAAACTACCCCCTTCATCAGGTCCCCCCCACCAACTGACATATACTTTAAATGGGTCAATTTTTATGGTAGGTGAATTCAATCTTAATGAGTCTGATATATATATTTTAAATGAGTGGAGAGACAGCTCTGCTTCTCCTCTTTTTATTCCCTAGTCAAAGTCCTGTAGGAAGTTCTCTTGGAGAAGGTTTGACCACACTTGGCCCTCTGACTTGAGTCCACATCCCATCCACCATTGCGAATTTTTCCTGTGTTCCCTTTGGATGGGCCCCAAAACCTCTGTGACAAACCCTCTTCACTGGGCCCTGTCTATGGCTTCAAGGTACTCTGCAGAGAGGACCTCTTTAATAAACTCCTGCCTTCCTGAGGACAGAGGACTCCCCTGGTCATTAATGCAGTCTCTAATGGAGTAAATGCAAAATAAATGCCTGTTGAATGAATAGTTGATAGGGAAGTTTGGGTTGGGTGCAAGGCGTGTTAAAAATAAACACACATACCCAGCATGGTGTTATTTCTGCTAGGTACTCATCAAACCAGGGCTTAATACCTAACCTTAATTACAGTTTCAGCCTCCCCAGAAATGTAGTCAGGAATTTTATGGCCAGCATCATTGCTAAGATAACCTGTCCCATGAGCCTTCTCCACCTTCCCTAAGAGAAGAAGTGATTTGCATTATAAGACCCCTTACCTTTCCCCCTTAGAGAAAGTGACTTGGTCTGAACACTCCCTTCTTCTCTTCCGCTAAAAACTATCCCCCTCTTGTCTCTTAAAAATTTTCCATTTTGTACTATTCCTCAGAACATGTCTTTACTGGCTAGAGGGGATGCTGCCTGATTCATGAATTGCTTAATAAAGCCAATTAGATCTTCAAATTTACCTGTCTGAATTTTGTTTTTTAACAGGAGGAATGACTGTAATAGGAAGGGGCTTCATTTCAGGATAAAGAAATATCCTAAAGTTGATTTTATTAATGGCTAAGTGTTATTCACATAACAAAAGGCTTCCCCTCAAGCTCCTTTAAATATTGAGCTGTAATTTGTTAATACCATGTAAGAGTTTGTTTGTATCTCCTCAGGCCCCATAAAAACCTTATAGAGACCTGGCAGAGTTCTCCCATTTAATCCTTGCAGCAACTTGGCAAGGAAGGGGACGTTCAAAGTCACAGGGCTAGAGAGATGTAGGGTCATTGTTCACTCCCAGGCCTGCTTAGCCTCCGGAACCCACCTTGGTTATGATACCTCTATGGCCTAACAGAGCACTGATAGCATTGGAAGGGAGGGTGGCTGGGAAGGATGAAGAATACAGAGAAGCTCAATGTCACGGCCAACTACGGGATGGATCCTAGGGTCCTATTGGAGGACCTATTGGTCCTATGGAGGAAATGCAAGTAAAGCATCTCCCACGTGTGAGAACAAGTCATTTGGGTCTTTAAGGCCTCTGCAGGATCAGTCAATGAGCTGCACATCTGTGTCAGATCTGCCACCGGCCCCACCTCCATCACCAGCCCTGCCAGCCCCGCTCAAGCCTGGCTTCCCAGCAGCGATGAGGACCCTTTTGGCCATGTGGAAACATCCAGGCTGGGAGCTGGATGCCTCAAGTGATCACTCAGGAGACAGCTGCAGCCCCTGGGCCAGGTATCTCCTGAGAATGAGGTTCCTGAGCTCAGAGCCGCACTCCCTAGTCAGAAAACCCCCACCTGACCCAGCCAGGAAGGCAGCACCACAGCATCATTAAATAAAAACAAACCCTGAAGCTCACCCCAGAAGCCTGGATCTGTTTGTCCCTGTGGTCAGAAGGACGCATGTGATTGGCTAGCCCAGCTCGGCCTAGCGGCCCTTATCTCTGGCTGGTTATTATTTGATTAAAGAGGCTTCTCCTCCTGTGCTAGGACAGTCTGCTGCCGCCCGGGGACTCTTCCTGAGGTTACTACCGAGCACCCAAAGTCCTTCAGTCTCTGGCCTTACGAACAGGCACCCAGAAGAGCTTTATATTCACCCCCTGGCACAGACCAGGCTGTCTTCTCCCAAGTCTTCATCAGCTAATCAACTAGTTGGAAGTAATTCTTCAAATGCCAAAGGGTCAAAGATACAGGTATTAAAAAGTTTTTTGGGGGGGGGTTCTAATTTCTTAGCAAGTCATGATGTTAGAAGTGGGGGTCGGATGGAGGACTGGGACAGCAAAGTGAAAAGCAGGAGAGGCAGAGAAAGTGAAGGAAGGAAGCAGAGAAGAGAGAACTCAGAATCTTGAATTCTACAGGAAGGTGAAGCCAAGGCTTTGCAGCTGTCACGCGGCTGGAGAGAGGTGTGAGCATGTAGGTGGTCTCTCATGTCTGTAGGCTTTTGCTCCCCAAGAAATCCTTTCTGGGGTCTAGCCACTCTCTTGGCCTCCTCATTGTCTTTCCCCCTGGCTCAGAATCCTGAAGTCCTGAGGGTTCTGCACATTTTATGAGAAATCCAATTGTTTTAGTTTGAAATGTCCTCAAACTGGATTTGCAAATGGGACATGGCTCTCCAAAGGCTCTGCTTGGTGGCACCAGTCTTCCTGATGTTGAGCACAGAGAAAGGAAGAGCCGGGCTGAGCCTCTCATTTACGAGGATTTGTTTCCCACATTGTCTGAGATCTGTGTTTAATGTGTGCTGTCTGTTCCCATCCCCATCATATTCCCAACTCAGCAGGGCCTTCAGTTGGCCAGGCAGCTTTATGTCAAAGAACTTCTTCACTGCAGATGAAAGCTGGGCTCCTGATGGGGCCAGCAAGGATCTGACGACCTGGATGAAGATGAAAGACAGAGGAAAGGATGGGCTCTGTCCTCTCTAATTGTTAGGTTTGGCTGGAGGAGGCCGAGGAGGGGAAATACGATGCAAAAGCAATCATTTTATTTTGACATTAAGTGGAAAAGAATGTTTTTATGGTAAATTGGAAAGAAAACTGATTTTTTCCCTATGCATTTTAGATTAGGAAAGAACCATGCCAGTTGCACATTCTTTGTCTAGTTAGGGTGGTTGTTTCAATTCCCAAATGTTTCCACCCGTCCGTGTTGTCATAATGTGGATAACAATGTTGTGTCCGCTGTTTATACCTGTGTTGTCCCTGCTTTGCTGGCTGCGGCAGCTTGTTGCCAAGGCTCTGCCTTCTCTCCATGTTGGAGGACTGACTACTTTTGGGTTCCCAGGGAGTTTTCTCTGTTGAGGCCCTACTAGATTTTTGGAGGCTATTCAGAGTAATTAGTCTGAAGGTTCATCAAAATGAATCCTACTTCCCCTTTTAATTTTAAGGAAAATGCCAAGAGGTGGAGGACAAGCCCAGACAGGGAGTTGTACTTCCCAGACCTGACCCTTCCCTGCTCTTTCCAAAGCATTTCCTCCCTTCTCTATCATCGGCCTGGGTTCTGCTCGCCTCTCTGGCCTCCTCCCTTACCAATCCCCACCTCTGTCTTGCCACACAGAATCGTTTTCTCCGCACCCACCATGGTTGACCTTACTGCATCTTCTTTCGGCTTAGAGTTTGCTCCCCACTCCCCCCACTTCCTGGTCTGGCCAAGTCAATAGATTAGTCAGGTTTCTGAGTAAAGCCTCCTTTTCCGGTGCTGGGTTAAGGTCCCCTGGACTTCACCTTCCTTGACCAATAATACTAATGTCCTGTGAGTTTTTCCCTGTCATTCATTACCTCTGCTTGACTGGCAGCTCTGGGAAGCAGGAACCTTGCTCCCAGCCAGACCCCCAGAGCCTCACAGTCTGACGCCCACTAGACCCTTACTGGTAATAATAGCTAACACTGGTGGCATGCCTTATACTTGCCTGACCCTGTTCTAAGTGCCTTACATTATAAACCTAGCCCCCACAACAAGCCTGTGAGGTGAGTGCCAACCCATTCAGCAGATGAGGAAGTTAAGAAACAAGTAAACACAATAAACAAGGGACCTTAGAGCCCATGATTTCGCTCCCATGCCGTGGTGCCACTCTGGCGCTTGAATGAGTTGGTCACAAACATGTGAATGCTATCGGGCTAATAGAACAAGGCAACTCTCATGTTGGCCTGATGGACATTCACTCAGCCGAGCCCGCTGCACGCCATGCAGGACCCGGTTATGGGTGAGGCTCTGAGGATACTGTGGTAAGCAGACACAGACCCGGACCTGGGGGCTTTCTGTTCTGCCCTCTGCCCTCTCTAAGGATCTGCTTTCCCTCTCAGCCTCTCAGCTGCTTTTGTAGCCAGGTTTAACCACTTAAGGATTTCTGCCTGAAGATGGATAGGCTCTAAATCAGGAATTTTGTCCAGCCTTGAAGGACGTGCTTCAGGAGACTAGCACTGACTGGCCGCTTGTGGTGGGCTCGGGCACTGTGCTAGGGCCTTGCCCTGCTGGATCTCACCTCTCCTTCTTGTGAGGCAGATGGGTTAGCATCATCCTATGTTTTAGAGGAACAAATAAGGCTAAGGGAACATAACAACTTGTCCGCACTGCTAAGTGCAAGAGGCAAGACTCAATTTCTGGCATGTCTGGCCTCAAAGCCCGTTGCCTTCCCATGCATCAGGGGCTTTCACAGACCTTGAATGTTGGGCTTACTGCCTTTTGGTCCCTTCTAAAATTCCTGTCAGGAAGATACCCCTGTTTCACCATCTGCCTCCCCAGTTGCTGAGAGGGGATCTCCTCACTACCGTGGGGGGTCTCAGCCTCATTTTCCCTGCGGGGCCCCTGACCTACCGCCTGGCTTGGCAACACTGGCTGCCTCCCTGGGGAGCCTGGCTCTGAACTGCCCTCAGTCCTAAAGTGATCCCTTCCCCTCTCCTCCTCTCTCAGGGAGTGGTCTTGGGGCATCTGGTTCTAGAACATCACAGCCAGAAAACCCTAAACCAAGGCCTTAGCTTAAGGGAATCTCCCAAGCCGGACACGCTTTGTCAGAGCGGTACAGCCCGGGGCAAGGACTGTTCAGCTCCACCACTGCATTCTGCTTTTCCACTTGTCACCTAAGTTGTCTGAGCCCCAGTTTCCACATCTGTAAATGGGTGTAATACTTCCCTCATGGGGTTCCTTTGAGAATAGAGATTCTGTGTTCATTAAATATCAGTGTGTGCCTACTGTGTGCGAGGCACTGGGATATAGTGGAGAATGCAGAGAAAGCTCCCTGCCCACAAGTGTAACTTGTAGAAGTTACACTTGAATGGGGAGGTGATAGGCATAAAAAAACACCCCACAAATAAACAGGTCGTTTCCATCTGTAATGAGAAAAAAAAGGACCTAAATAGATGGTCAGGAAAGGCCTCTTTGATGAACCAACAGCGTATGAGCACCTAACACACCACCTCAGTCTGGGCACAGTAGGTGCTTAGTACGTGCAACCCTGGCCAAGCCCCTGGGATGCAGAGTCTGTGAGTTAGAGAGGGGGCAGACTGAGCTAACCTGCCCATCTCTGGCATTTATGATTCCTTCGACCCACAGCAAGGCAGAGCCAGATTAAATGAGGCCCTCCTGACTCCCTGTCCAGTGCTCTCTTCCCCAGTGTCTCTACTGATAGAGAAAGTCTGTGTGCAAACTCAGATTGGGCAGGAAGCAGAACTGGCCAATCCTGTCTCCTAGAATGCCCTTTCTGCATCACCGCCTTCCTCCTCCTCAGCTGGAGCCCCATATCCTCACTCCCCTAGGGTCTTTCTTCACAGATGAAAATCTCTAAGCCCCTTCCCAGGGACAAGGGACAGAAAATAGGTCCTCTGTGTCCTTCTGCCCCAAACTGCTACATGTCCAGCCTGGATGACTAG
This sequence comes from Smutsia gigantea, assembly GCA_032199065.1. NCBI lineage: Eukaryota > Metazoa > Chordata > Mammalia > Pholidota > Manidae > Smutsia > Smutsia gigantea. The sequence continues at coordinate 88,555 of JAVSCE010003348.1, forward strand.
CCACCTGGGGCAGTCATCTGTGGTGGTGAACTTCCCAGCGCAGGCAGGCTGGGAGAGGGACAGGGAGCTGAAGGTTAGAGGATGGACCCATTGTCTGCCTTGGCTGCCCATGAGTGCTTCCCAGGCTGCCCCCTTCCCCGCCCACTCTGTCCCCCCTCAACCCCCCAGCCCCTGGGAGCACCATGTTCCATTTGCTCTGCACACAGTGTCTTTTGTGAGCTCTCTGGCCAGGGCTTTAGCAACAGCACTTGTGAAGAGCTGGTTAGCATTTTTTCCAGACAAAGCCAGAAGGTCTGGGAGGTGATGGGAAGGTTAAGCTTGCCAAGAGTGATGAAAGGAAATGATCAGTCTCAGGCTCCTGAAAGAATGGTAATGTCAGCATCTTCGATTCTCTCCTACCTTCCTGTGGGGACCCTGTACCCTTGACCTCCAGAGACATATCAGTTCCCTCTCCATCTCCTCTGCCCTGCCTGGGGCCTCACTCTTGCCTTCAGCTGTCTGTTAGCCAGTCACCACCTGTGCTTTGCAGCCATAGGGTTTAGAAGGACTTCCCAGGGACATCAGTGATTCAGCCATGATTCCTGAAGGACGCAGTAGGATCGATACTTCAAGGCACACACTGTCATCCCATGAACTCAGGATTTGAAACCCTGTTTGGTGCAGGAGTCTTGGAGGATTAGATATCGAGAAAGGAACAGAGATGCTATAAATTACACCAAGCATTCCCAAAGAGGCTCCGAGTTGCTAGTTGTACCCCAAGGCAACCCACCCCCAATAGGTCATAAGAGAAAAATGGCAGGATATTGGCAATAGGAAGTCCACCCTCACCATCCAGTTCCCAGAGCCTGCAGCCCTGCCAGTCTCACCCAGAAGGAGCCTGGTTCTCCAGCCCTGAGCAGCATTTCGCACGTATCATGGCGCTCAGGGCTGTCCTGCTGAGGTAGCACTAATGAAAAGGGCCCATGGCTAGTCCTGGGCTCCCACGCAGCAGGGGAGTGCACTTGCCCGGTGAGCTTCGCATCTGGCCTCCACCCCACCTTGGCGGGCTGGCGGGAAGTTCAGTGGAGGCTGGCTCTGTGTATTGGGCTTCAATGTCCTGCCAAAAATGAGGCTGTCTAAAAATCTACCCAAAATGAGCCTTGAAAGAAAGTAACTTCCATTTCCCTGTGAGCTGGACTTTCTCTACCCGGCGGGGTGGTTGCTCTGGAACTTAACCCTGGGGGCTGCTGGTAACAGTGTGGATGGTGTTTTCTTTGAGTCAGTTCCAAAAAGTGACTATGAGGAACAAAGGCCTGGGAAAACTGAAATCCCTGGGACGAGAGCTTTTCTCGAATTTGGCAATGGGAGAACCAAGGTGATGCAGCAGTAAGCAGGCGGGAGGCCAGCTACTCCCCAGCCCAGCCCGGCCCTGCCTGGAAAGCTGCAGGAGCCCCGGGAGAGAAGTTGAGCCTTGGCTCAGCGGTCCCCTGGCCCCTCCCTGGGGCAGCAGACACCCTGACCTCCATCACACTCCCCTCGGGGCCCATTTTAATTATTTTGAGGGGTGATGCTCAGGGGGGAGACTGCCAGGGAGGATGGAGGCGGGGGCCCTGTCCACTACACCAGTCACAAAGGGCATAATACGTGATAAGACAATAGAAAACGAGCTCTCTAAGCCTGAGGGTGCATGGGTCTGTGAATCAGCACTGTGTGTCCCCGGGGCCTTACCGCTGCTCCTTTCAATGGCCCCTGCTCACCACTATCCCTGTCCCCCATCTACCTAGCTCCCTGACTCAGGGCAATGAAACACAGTTATGCTGTCAAGGAACTCAAAGCCCAATGGATGAGATGGGTAATTAAATAAGCAATTTAATGTAGCATTACAGCGTGGAGGGTGCCCCAGAGAGCCGAGTGGATTGTTCTCAGAGCAACTCCTCTCCCCTGAGTCCCATCCCGACCCCTCCCTGTCCTTGCCCTGGAATACATTCTCTGTTCAAGCTGGGTCTCAAACCTAGTTCTCTCCAGGCAACTCCACCGACTACTCACATTATCCGGATTCCAAGCTGCAGATGGTTGCTGGTCTGTAACGTTCTTCTGGTATAGGGTGATGTATGAACTAAGGGCAAAGTAGCAAGTCTTTAGTACAGCTATGTGTATTCAATCTGAGAAACTTTCCTCTGTTCTGAGAGTCTATCCTTTCTGCTTGTTGAAATGTTAAAATGTTCTTTCTTCTATGAAGTGATGGAATTTGTAGATTGCCAGTTTATGTTGAGGTTAATTTTAATATTTCCATTGGGCAGAATAAAAATGTTAACATCCTTTTATTTACAACTGCACTGTGATAGCTCAAAGTCTGGGAAGCAATGCCCAAGAAGCTGCTTGTCAGCAAGGTGAATACCTATTTCCAAAGCAAGCAGGAGCCCCTGTGTCTTTCTCGGTGTCTGATTTCCCAGTCTGTAGCAGAGTGGCAAAGCTGATATATTCAAATTCCACTCACTTCCCCAAAACACTTAGCAGGCTGTGGCAGCCAAATCCTTAAATAGACGCGACTGTTTTCTTGGCATCCCAGGCTCCTGTATGTTTAATGTCTTGAGTATCTGGTTTCTGGGCCAAACTCATGAAAATCTAAAGGGGAATTATCCACCACAGAAAGCAGTTGCAATGGAAATAAAAGCTGTTAGTACTTAGTGTTATCAAGATGTTTAATTTTTCATTGAAATTTCAAGGTAAAAGTTGATCTTCAGAGTTGTGTTAACCCAGACCTCCACCTTCCACTGAGATGCAGCTTGGGGACTGCTGGAAAAGATGCCAGTTCCCTGGCTTGGGGTAGTCTTTTAGTTCTTCCCCCACCCCACCCTCGCCATCTACCTGCTTTCTTTAGGGGATCTTGTAATCAAAGGATATGCTTTAGGTCAATGAAGTCCCATACTTGCCGGTTATTCTGCAATTTTAGATGTGGTCCAGGGCATTGGAAGTCCAAATCCCAATAATATAAGTGGTAAAGTCCAAGTTCTTGGGCTGGAGTTGAACATTTCTGTTAAAAGTTGTTTAAAATAAGTGAGTCATGCTAAGGCTTAGATATTTAGCTGTAAGGAGGGGTTTGTTGTGCATTGTTGGCTTTACTCTGTGATGGCGATTGCGAAGGAGACTCACCTTAGGAAAAAACACTTCTTGAGGCCAAGTATGAGCCTTGTGTGTGATATTAGTGGACACACTCTTCTCCTCTTGCCCATCTCTGCCCTGGGACCCAACATATATCTGGCACGTAGGAGGCCAAAAATTGTTATTAGTAGCAATTATAATGCAAATGATGAATATATTTTGGAGAGAATCTTTTCTGGCAATTTCTGCCTTGGCCTAATAGGACCACTTAATCATTAGTATTTAAAAAATTTTTTTTGATTAAGGTATTATTGATATACACTCTTATGAATGTTTCAAATGAAAAAACAATGTGGTCCCTACATTTACCCATATTATCAAATCCCCACCCATACCCCAATGCAGTCACTGTCCACCAGTGTAGTAAGATGCCACAGATTCACTACTTGACTTCTCTGTGCTACACCGTTTTCGCCATGATCCCCCACACTATGTATACTAAACATAATACCCCTCAATCCCCTTCTCCCTCCCTCCCCACCCACCCTCCCCACCTGCCCTCCCACACCCTCCCCTTTGGTAACCACTAGGTCCGTCTTGGAGACTCTGAGTCTGCTGCTATTTTGTTCCTTCAGTTTTGCTTTGTTGTTATGCTCCACAAATGAGGGAAATCATTTGGCACTTGTCTTTCTCCTCCTGGCTTATTTCACTGAGCATAATATCCTCCAGCTCCATCCATGTTGTTGCAAATAGCAGGATTTGTTTCCTTCTTATGGCTGAATAGTATTCCATTGTGTATATGTACCACACCATTCTTTATCCATTCATCTACTGATGGACACTTAGGTTGCTTCCATATCTTGGCTATTATAAAAAGTGCTGCAATAAACATAGGGGTGCATATGTCTTTTTGAATCTGAGAAGTTGTATTCTTTGGGTAAATTCCAAGGAGTGGGATTCCCAGGTCAAATGGTATTTCTATTTTTAGTTTTTTGGGGAACCTCCATATTGCTTCCACAATAGTTGAACTAGCTTACATTCCCACCAGCAGTGTAGGAGGGTTCCCTTTCTCCGCATCCTTGCCAGCATTTGTTGTTCTTAGTCTTTTGGATGCTGGCCATCCTTACTGGTGTGAGGTGATATCTCACCGTGGTTTTAATTTGCATTTCCTTGATGATTAGTGATGTGGAGCATCTTCTCATGTGTCTGTTGGCCTTCTGAATTTCTTTTTGGAGAACTGTCTCTTCATATCCTCTGCCCATTTTTTAATCAGGTTATTTGCTTTTTGGGTGTTGAGGCATGTAAGTTCTTTATATATTTTGGAGGTTAACCCCTTATCGGATATGTCTTTACAAATATATTGTCCCATACTGTAGAATGCCTTTTTGTTCTGTTGATGGTGTCCTTTGCTGTTCAGAAACTTTTCAGTTTGATGTAGTCCCATGAGTTCATTTTTGCTTTTGTTTCCCTTGCTCGAGGAGATGCACTCAGGAAGAAGTTGCTCATGTTTATATTCAGGAGATTTTTGCCTACTTTGTCTTCTAAGAGTTTTGTTGTTTCATGACTTACATTCAGGTCCTTGATGAATTTTGTGTTTACTTTTGTGTATGGGGTTAAGCAATAATCCAGTTTCATTCTCTTGCATGTAGCTGTCCGGTTTTGCCAACACCAGCTGTTGAAGAGGCTGTCATTTCCCCATTGTATGTCCATGGCTCCTTTATCACATATTAATTGACCATATATGGTTGGGTTTATATCAGGGCTCTCTAGTCTGTTCCATTGGTCTATGGGTCTGTTCTTGGGCCAGTACCAGATTGTCTTGATTACTGTGGCTTTGTAGTAGAGCTTGAAGTTGGGGAGCATAATCCCCCCAATTTTATTCTTCCTTCTCAGGATTGCTTTGGCTATTTGGGGTCTTTTGTGGTTCCATATGTTGAAGAATGCTGTTGGTATTTTGATATGAATTGCATTGAATCTGTAGATTGCTTTAGGCAGGATGGCCATTTTGACAATATTAATTCTTCCTATCCATGCACACAGGATGTGTTTCCATTTATTGGTGTCTTCTTTAATTTCTCTCATGAGTGGTGTCTTGTAGTTTTCAGAGTATAGGTCTTTCACTTCCTTGGTTAGGTTTATTCCTAGATATTTTACTCTTTTTGATCAACTGTGAATGGAATTGTTTTTCTGATTTCTCTCTCTGTTAGTTCATTGTTAGTGTATAGGAATGCCACAGATTTATGCATATTAATTTTGTATCCCACAACTTTGCTGAATTCAGATATTATATCTAGTAGTTTTGGAGTAGATTCTTTAGGGTTTTTTATGTACAATATCATGTCATCTGTAAACAGGGGACAGTTTAACTTCTTTCCTGCCAATCTGGATGCCTTTTATTTCTTTGTGTTGTCTGATTGCCATGGCTAGCACCTCCAGTACTATGTTGAAAAGAAGTGGGGAGAGTGGGCATCCTTGTCTTGTTCCCAATCTTAAAGGAAAAGCTTTCAGCTTCTTGCTGTTAAGTATAATGTTTGCTGTGGGTTTGTCATATATAGCCTTTATTATGTTGAGGTACTTGCCCTCTATACCCATTTTGTTGAGACATTTTATCATGAATGGATGTTGAATTTTGTCAAATGCTTTTTCAGCATCTATGGAGATGATCATGTGGTTTTTGTCCTTCTTTTTGTTGATGTGGTAGATGATGGTGATGGATTTTCAAATGTTGTACCATCCTTGCGTCCCTTTAATAAATCCTACTTGATCATGATGGATGATCCCTTTGATGTATTTTTGAATTTGGTTTGCTAATATTTTGTTGAATATTTTTGCATCTATGCTCATCAGGGATATTGGTCTGTAATTTTCTTTTTTTGTGGTGTCTTTGCCTGGTTTTGGTATTAGAGTGATCCTGGCCTTAAAGAATGAGTTTGGAAGTATTCCCTCTTCTTCTACTTTTTGGAAAACTTTAAGGAGGATGGGTGTTAGGTCTTCACTAAATGTTTGATAAAATTCAGCGGTGAAGCCATCTGGTTCAGGTGTTTTGTTCTTAGGTAGGTTTTTGATTACCAGTTCAATTTCATTGCTAGTAATTGGTCTGTTCAGATTTTCTGTTCCTTTCTGGGTCAGCCTTGGAAGGTTGTATTTTTCTAGAAAGTTGTCCATTTCTTCTAGGTTATCCAGTTTCTTACCATATACTTTTTCATAGTATGCTCTCATAATTCTTTGTATTTCTGTGGTATCTGTAGTGATTTTTCCTTTCTCATTTCTGATTCTGTTTATGTGAGTGGACTCTCTTTTTTTCTTGATAAGTCTGGCTAGGGGTTTATCTATTTTGTTTATTTTCTTGAAGAACCAGCTCTTGCTTTCATTGTTTCTTTCTATTGTTTTATTCTTCTCTAGTTTATTTATTTCTGCTTTAATCTTTATTATGTTCCTCCTTCTACTGACTTTGGGCCTCCTTTGTTCTTCTTTTTCTAGTTTCATTATTTGTGAGCTTAGACTGCTCATATGGGATTGTTCTTCTTTCCTGAGGTAGGCCTGTGTTGCAATATACTTTCCTCTTAGCATGGCCATCACTGTGTCCCACAGATTTTGCAGTGTTGAATTATTGTTGTCATTTGTCTCCACATATTGCTTGATCTCTGTTTTTATTTGGTCATTGATCCATTGGCTATTTAAGAGCATGTTGTGAAGCCTCCATGTGTTTGTGAGATTTTTCATTTTCTTTGTGTAATTTATTTCTAGTTTCATACCTTTGTGGTCTGAGAAACTGGTTGATACAATTTCAATCTTTTTGAATTTACCAAGGCTCTTTTTGTGGCCTAGTATATGATCTATTCTTGAAAATGTTCCATGTGCACTTGAGAAGAATGTGTATTCTGCTGCTTTTGGGTGTAGAGTTCTGTAGATGTCTGTTAGGTTCATCTGTTCTAATGTGTTGTTCAATGCCTCTGTCTCCTTACTTATTTTCTGTCTGGTTGATCTGTCCTTCAAAGTGAGTGGAGTGTTGAAGTCTCCTAGAATGAATGCATTGCATTCTATTTCCCCTTTTAATTCTGTTAGTATTTGTTTCACATATGTAGGTGCTCCTGTGTTGGGCGCATAGATATTTATAATGGTTATATCTTCTTGTTGGATTGATCCTTTTATCATTATGTAATGTCCTTCTTTGTCTCTTGTGACTTTCTTTGTTTTGAAGTCTATTTTGTCTGATACAAGTACTGCAACTCCTGCTTTTTTCTCCCTGTTAGTTGCATGAAATATCTTTTTCCATCCCTTCACTTTTAGTCTGTGTATGTCTTTGGGTTTAAAGTGAGTCTCTTGTAGGCAGCATATAGATGGGTCTTGCTTTTTTATCCATTCAGTGACTCTATGTCTTTTGATTGGTGCATTCAGTCCGTTTACATTTAGGGTGATTATCAACAGGTATGTACTTTTTGGCATTGCAGGCTTTAGATTTGTGGTTGCCAAGGGTCAAGGTTAACTTCCTTACTATCTAAGAGTCTAACTTAACTCACGTAATATGCTATTACAAGCACAATCTAAAGGTTCTTTTTTTTTCCTCCTTTTTCTTCCTCCTCCATTCTTTATATATTAGGTATCATATTCTGTACTCTTTGTCTATCCCTTGATTGACTTTGGGGATAGTTAATTTAATTTGCATTTGCTTTGTAATTAGCTGTTCTACTATCTTTACTGTGGTTTTATTACCTCTCGTGACAGCTATTAAACCTTAGGAACACTTCCATCTATAGCTGCCCCTCCAAAATACACTGTGGAGATGGTTTGTCAGAGGTAAATTCTCTCAACTTTTGCTTATCTGAAAATTGTTTAATCCCTCATTCAAATTTACATGATAATCTTGCCGAATAAAGTAATCTTGGTTCAAGGCCCTTCTGCTTGATTCCATTAAATACATCATGCCACTCCCTTCTGGCCTGTAAGGTTTCTGCTGAGAAGTCTGATGATAGCCTGATGGGCTTTCCTTTGTATGTGATCTTATTTCTCTCTCTGGCTGCTTTTAATAGTCTGTCCTTATCCTTGATCTTTGCCATTTTAATTACTATATGTCTTGCTGTTGTCTTTCTTGGGTCCCTTGTGTTGGGAGATTTGTGCATCTCCATGGCCTGAGAGAGTATCTCCTTTCCCAGATTGGGGAAGTTTTCAGCAATTACATCCTCAAAGACACTTTCTGTCTCTTTTTCTCTCTCTTCTTCTCTTACCCCTATAATGCGAATATTGTTCCATTTGGATTGGTCACACAGTTCTCTCAATATTCTTTCATTCTTAGAGATCCTTTGTTCTCTCTTTGCCTCAGTTTCCTTGTATTCCTCTTCTCTAGTTTCTATTTCATTTATCGTCTCCTTCACTGTATCCAATCTGCATTTAATACCGTCCATGTGCTCTTCAACGATTGGATCTCCGACCAGAATTCTTGACTATCTTTCTCTACCTCCATGAGCATGTTAATGATTTTTGTTTTGAACTCCCTTTCAGGAAGAATCATGAGGTCGATGTCATTTAAATCTTTCTCCGGAGTTGTATTAATAATTTTACTCTTAGCCAGGTTTCTTTGGTGTTTCATATTTGTATATGGTGCCCTCTAGTGTCCAGAAGCTCTACTCCCTGGAGCTGCTCAGCCCCTGAAGCAATGTTAGGCGTCACAGGGAAGGGGTATTGGTGCCTAGGGGAAGGAAAGAGCTGTTCCTGCTTCCTGGGTGCTATGCCTGCCTCCACTGCCTGAACCAGTGGGCTGAGTACACAGATATAAGCCTCTATGCTTTGCATTTTTAGTTGCTGTAGACAGATCTTCCCTCTGGCTGGGCTAACGCCAGGGTAGGGTTTGCCGGTTTGTGAGCCGGGTGAGGCTGGCCAGGAGAAAGGCGCAGTAGGCTGCATATCACGGAGCCAGCCAGGGAGCTGGAGCACCTGAAGATTGCCTAAGGAGGAAGATTTCTTTTTCCTCCTTAAATATGAGAGTCTATATGGCAAAGCTCCCAACCTGCTGGGCAGAGTGCACCCAGGCAATTTTGTCTACCTGTCCTCTCTCCTGAGCAGTAAGCTCTGTTCAATCCTTACCCCTTTAGCAGCCTTCTTGCTAAGGCTTCCTTGCTAGGATGTCTCTCAGACTGCCCACCTTTCTTTTGTCCCAGAGCAGCCGGATATGGATCCCTGCTTTCCACAAGTGGCTGGAATCTCAGTCTCTCCCCATTCTGCCTGTCTTAGCTTTCCAACCCTGTAATCACGAGATTATCATGCAAGCACCGTGAAATGTAGGTTTGTGCTCCCAGAGCAGATCTCCGGAGTTAGGTATTCAGTCAATCCCGGGCCTCCACTCCCTCATTGCTCTGTTTCTCTTCCTCCCGCCAGTGAGCTGGGGTGGGGGAAGGTCTTGGGTCCAGCCGGGTCACAGCTTTGGTACGTTACCCTGTTCTGTGAGATCTGCTCTTTTCTCCAGGTGTATGCAGTCTGGCGCAGTCCTCTTTCCTGTTGCTCTTTCAGGATTAGTTGTATTAATTATATTTTCATATTTATGCGGTTTTAGGAGGAAGCCTGTGTCTCACTTCTCACGTGACCATCTTTAATCTATCCATTAATATTTTTAACATGCCTGTTTAATTAAAAAAAATTTTTGTTTTTCCTTTATCATTCTGCTTTGGTTTACAACCCTGAGAAAATGAAGGAGTGGGAGCATGAAGCTGGTGGGCAGCAAGGGCCTGTAGGTGAGCTCTCTGTGTTCTGAGTCTTGGTTGCCTAGTTCTCTGGAACTTCCCCTTGCTCCTTATTCAGGCGATGACCCAGACAAGAAGAACAGGCTTGGTCCACTTGAACTTACATAATTGTGTGTGGTTTGCTTGGGCAACCGGGCCAACACAGTCTCTTTTCCCCTGTAGGCATCTGCCTTGGATCAGGCAGTCACATGGCTGCTCAGGAGCTTGGGGTTTGGTAAGAACACTGCAGAAAGTTTCAGGGGATATTACTTATCACAGCTTTGCCATCGACCAGTTGTATGGCCCTGGGAAAATCTCATGATCTCTCTGGTCATGGTTCCCTCATCTGTAAAATATGATATATTAGATCAGATTTTCTCCACCTTAGCACTACTGGGTCAAATAATTTTTTGTTGTGGTCCTGTCCTGTACATTCTCAAACGTTGAGTAGCATCCTGGCCTCTAACCTCCAGATGCTAGTAATACGCCTTCCTTCTTTTTTAACAAGCAAAAATATTTCCAGGCATGTCTTCCAGGGGGCAAAATCACCCCCAGTTGAGAACCATTAGATCAGATGATATTGACCTCAGTTGGAGAAACCACAGTAGGAGTTGTTAGTTCATCCTACTTTATCCTTACCCTGTGGGAGGTACTGTAAGGTTTTGCAGGCGAAATAGTTTTTACAGATATTCTATTGAGAAAGTGCCATCTATTTTCATGAAAAGCCGAGCTACCACTAGAATAGTATCTACATAGGCATTGAGGTAGAGTGAAAAGAAGGGATAGAAATCCTGTTTGGATTCTTACTAGCTTCACCTGTAAAACATCAACTATACACATTATTGTCAGTATCTAATGCTCAGTGTATATAAAGCACTTAGATCATTGTAGACATGTAATAGTTAACCTCATTTTCCCCCTGCCCCACACCCCTGAGAGAATCAGATCTGTGCAAACCATTACTTTACCAGCCTTGCTTTGCTATCTCCCAGAATCTACCCTTCTCTCACCATGGGCCCCCAGACCCCTCTGGTCAGCCCAGCACTGATGTGCGCTCTTGAAGATCTCCAGCTGTTTGTTTCAAGGAATGAAGCCAGATTTCCTGTATCACCAGATTGTTGACTTGGTCCATCCTTGAAGGGGTTGCCTCTCCTTAGCAAAGAAAAGGATTCTTCAATAACCAGAGATTTGCAGATGCCACTGTTTTACGTTTGCTTTTGTATGAAAATGATAATAAGGAACCAAGGAGAAGACAGTCCTACTCTGTGAAACATCAGCACTGCTCTTCCTGGGGCACTGACTGGGCCATGGTTTCTGGCACCACTCCTGGGTTCTAAGTGTCTCAGGGGCAAAGACCACACATTGGATGTCCATGGCAGCTCTGCACCATCTCTTCCATGGCAAACATCTTGGTTTGGTGGCCTGGCACCGTGAGAGGCACCATGGTGCAGTAATAAGGAATTCAGGGACAGGGAGTTTGAACCTGTGTTTTCCTCTCGGGTCAGACCCTGGGTAGTGGCTACAGGGAACACGAAGATAGGAATTCTTGAAAAAAAGAAAAGGTTTAGTCTCACCTCCTAAACCTCAGTTGTCATATATGAGAAGTCTGCAATCACAAGAGTCCCTCCTCATGGGGAAGTTGTGAGAATTAAATAACAATGTGTGGAAAGCATATGGCACAATCCTGATAAGTACTAAGTGCTCAGTAGCAATCATCTTTATTAATAATGTGTCATCTTAAATCATAATTATAAATAATAATAAATACAACAGATGTTAAATAGACAGCACACAGATGGATGTTTGGGTGGATGAAAAGGCATGATCAACTCATTTTGACACTGATGAGAGAACAGGTTCAGAAAGGGGAAGTAGGGGGAAGGGGTGTCCAGGACCTCAATACTGGTTAATGGCAGAGCTGGGACAGATCTTGTATTTCTAGATTCCCCTTCAGATGCTGGTTATACCATGCTGGGGCTGCTTTCCTGTGTTAAAGGAAAAAAAATGGATGACACTTGTTAAGCACACTTCATTCAGAACCATCATGATACGGATAGGGACCACCTTGATGGAATTTTGCAGTGGAGGAAAGAGATTGGGCTCAAGCTTGAATATAACACAGGCAAGTAGGAATTTACAGCCCTGGAGCAGAGTGGGGAAGTGGCATTAGATAGGAAATTACTAAAAGGAAACATCAGTGGTTGGGGATTCCGGTTAACCTGACCTACCAGGGTTCCTGGCTAAAGACAGTCCAGAGTGGTCAGACAACACCTGGGGGGTAATGGAGGATAACGAACCCAATCAGATATCGAAGGTGGGGTTCTGGTTATATGGACTGAGCAGTCTTTATAAGTCATCATTCTATATATGCTGGGCTAGAAGGGGAGGAAGGGGGTAAAAGAAAAACACTTAAATGTGTGCTCTGTGTATGGTGAGATATATCTTTTTAGCAAGATAAAATCTTGCTAAAACCGGATTTTATAAGGAAGTACACAGATAGACTAAGAGAAGTTTCAGGAGCCTGACTAAAGTTTGAACCTTTTTCACCTACTCAAACACTTAAAGCCCATGTTTAGAAAATTGTATGTGAATTGAGGAGAATGGCACTTACTGGCTTAAGAGCCACATGCTGTTTCCAGAGGGCATCTTTCTTCAGGGTAAGAGAGAGATGAATATTTTGCCTAACATGTTTCTGAGGACCTCAGGCTGCCCTGGAGAGGGAGGAGGCCTGGCTCCCCGAGGCTCCAGCCACCCCAGCCCATGGCTAATGTACAGCCAACCAGGGAGGAAACCACTGCCTTTCTTGTCCTATCTCCCACTCTCGCAAAGTTCAGCCCTTCCCTCCCAGCCCAGGGAGGGACTCGGAGTTAAGCTTTTGCTGAAATGCTGATATTTGGTCTTGAGAGCCACTGAATGATTATAATAACTGGGCACAAAGCGTGTTCACCTCCCCAACGAGGCTGCAGGAGATTTCTTGGGGCCAGCTGAGACTTGTGACTCATATCTTATCTTTCGCTTCTTTCCAATAACTCATACATTTGCTTGGGAAGGAAAAACTGAAGGTTTCAAGTTCAATGGCTGAAAGAGGAGGAAGTTTTAACAGAGTGAGTCGGTACATTTTGTCCTTCAATATTGAAGGTTTTGGGCTGGCTTGGGATGAAAGTTTATGTGGTTCTGTTCAGTTGTTGGCATGTGAAATTACATATAATTACAATCTGAATGGAATCTTGGTTAAAATGGAATAACTTATTTGAATTAAACTCAACTGTAGTCTTAAGTGATGGTCATAATTCAGTCAAGAAGTTGAATCAGTAGAGTCATAGTTCCTACCAGAACCTTATCTCCTATTTTTCCTTACTTAGCTTTAGTTTATGCACCTGCTGTCTTTCTTATTTGAAGAGGCCTCACCATACACAAAGCACACATTTAAGTGCTTTTCTTTTACTCCCTCCCTCCCCATCTAGCATAGCATTTACAGAATGATGACTTATAAAGGAGAGAGCTACAAATTATGGCCCTGGGGCCAAATCCTGCCTACCACTTGTTTTATAAATAAGGGTTTACTGGCATACAGCCACATCCATCTGTTTAGGTATTAGCAATGACTGTTTTCATGCTGCTGCAGAGTTGAGTTGTGACAGAGACCATACGGCCTGCAAAGCCTTACATATTTACAATCTGGCTCTTTTCAGAAAAAGTGTGCTGATTTGGAGTATGAGTGTTGAATCAAACATGCCTAAGTTCAAATCAGGTCTTGGGTACTTACTAGCTTGTAACAAGCTAGGTTTGACATTAGAAAAGCTGCATAAACTCTCTGAAACCTACAATCTGTACCATAGGGATACTCGATAAATACCTACCTTGAAGGGTTGCTATGACAATTCAGTAAGATAGTATTTGTAAACACCTATAGCCCTCTGCCTGGCACAGAGTAAATGCTTGATAAATGGTAGCTATTGCTGATCATTTATTCCTTTAGCCAACAAATGTATATCTAGTGGTTTCCCTGTGCTAAGCCTGGGGGGCTGCATTAGTGATCAAGACCTAAAATGTCCCTGATTCTCATGGAGCCCACATCCTAGTGGAGAAGATAGATAATATGAAGAAAACAAATCAACGGATTATTTTCAGACCGTGGTAAGTGCTATAAATAAAATAGGATGATATGGAAGAAAGTGACAAGGTAGGGACAGGAAGTTGCTAACTGAGCTAAGACCTGAATATAAGAATGAGTCAGCCATGCAGATATCTGGAGAAGAAATGTTCCTGGCAGAGGGAACAATAAATACAGAAGCCCCAAGCCAACGATGAGCTTGGGATGATCCAAAAACAGAGGGATGGCCTTGGGCAAGGTGAGGGAAGGGAAAAGGGTAGAGGACAAGGGAGCAGAGGTCGACAGAGGTAAGAGCATGTCTACATTTGCAGGGTCCAGAAAGATTTTGGAAGCTGGGGTGCAATCTGAGACCATAATGGGGCAGAAATATAATCAAGTCCTTGGCCTCATTCCGTGACCTTTGTTGAAAAAATATTATTCTTCCTCTTTGATCTCTGGCATTCTTCGCTGTTGGAAACAGGAGATGAATAGGAGCCTCGTGAGCCCCAGGCAAAGTGGCAGCTTTTGGTTGTGGCAGGCCAGTCACACCACCTGGCTGATTGCAGCCACCTCACTTGGGCTTTTCTCTTTACAGTACCCCGACTCACCCAGAAGGTCGGGCTGATGCCATTACCTCTTTGAAATCATTCCTTATCAGGAGCCTTTAATGCTTCTCCAGGTGGAGCACTTAAAGTGAAAATCAGTTAATGTGATCTTAAAACACTCTAATAAATTTCCAGCAACATGAGACCACCAGATAACCATTTTGTCCCTAGGGTCACTCAGAATTCACAGCTCAGTTCCCATAATTAGCATTTCTCTTGTGTCTGAATCACTGAAGAGGCGTGAAGAGCCCCAGTGATAATATTTTACCTGTTTGAGGGTAAAGAAAGCTTTAGATATAATCAGTTACCCAAACTGCCTCCTGAGTTGCTAACAAGAGCGGCCATACCAGGCCATACCATGTGCTTCCCAGTTTGGAAGCACTACTGCATGTGTGGCTCACTTAAAGGGAAAAGTAAGCCTTGGTTTACCTGCTTTCACCCACTTTGGATGACTCCTCCCCTTCCTCCTCTTCATTCTTCTCCTTCTTCATCTTCATCATCATCAAAAGCCTTTATTAGAAAGTTCTTAGCTGGCTATGAGGATTTAATGCTTTGTTTACAACGTGCAATATTTATTTCTGTCTCATCTTGCTTTGGACATTATTCAAAGAACAAGATCCAACCCATGCTTTCAAACACTGATTCTTTTTCTTTTTAATTTATTTTTTATTTTTGTATTAAGGTATTATTGATATACACTCTTATGAAGGTTTCACATGAAAAAACAATGTGTTACTACATTTACCCATATTATCAAGTCCCCACTCATACCGCAATTCAGTCACTGTCATTCAGTGAAGTAAGATGACGCAGATTCATTGTTTGCCTTCTCTGTGCTACACTGTTTTCCCCATGATTCCCCATACCATGTGTACTAAACATAATACCCACAATCCCCTTCTCCCACCCTCCCCAGCCACCCTCCCACACCCCTCCCCTTTGGTAACCACTAGTTCCTTCTTAGAGTCTCTGAGTCTGCTACTATTTTGTTCCTTCAGTTTTGCTTCGTTATTATGCTCCACAAATGAGGGAAATCATTTGGCACTTGTCTTTCTCCTCCTGGCTTATTTCACTGAGCATAATATCCTCCAGCTCCATCCACGTTGTTGCAAATGGTAGGATTTGTTTCTTTCTTATGGCTAAGTAGTATTCCATTGTGTATATATACCACATCTTCTTTATCCATTCATCTACTGATGGACACTTAGGTTGCTTCCATATCTTGGCTATTGTAAAGAGTGCTGCAATAAACATACGGGTGCATATATGTCTTTTTGAATCTGAGAAGTTGTATTCTTTGGGTAAATTCCAAGGAGTGGGATTCCCGGGTCAAATGGTATTTCTATTTTTAGTTTTTTGAGGAACCTCCATATTGCTTTCCACAAAGGTTGAACTAGTTTACATTCCCACCAGCAGTGTAGGACGGTTCCCCTTTCTCCGCATCCTCGCCAGCATTTGTTGTTCAAACACGGATTCTTAACTGAGGGTCCGTCAGCGACCTCAGATGGGGGTGATAAATCTCCTGGAATTGAATGCACTTCTGCATGTATGTTTTTTCTTGGGACAGAGTGTAGAGTTTGGTTCATCAGATCCTCAAAGTATTCCCTGACTCCAAACACTTAGGAACTGCTGCTTTCAAGGCTTTGCTGACTCAACAGCATAGTTATCAAAGGAAAACACTATGCAGATTTGTAACTGGAAAAGGAAAACTCGTTGGAGTTGGAGCTGGGGAAGCCTGTGATTGATTTTGGCCTGTGAAAGCTGGATCAAATGAAGCCTTCCTGTTTAGGCGACTAAACATTTTCCTAGGAACTCTAATGATAACTCCAAACAGTATACGGTGACCACTATAAGCCAGGTATTGTCCCAGTGCCTCATGTATTCTAACTCTTAATCTTCACAACAACCACATCAAGTATTATTATTAGTCTTGTTTTACAGATGAGGAAAATGTGGCACAGAGTTATCAAAACTATACCTTGAGTTTACATTCAACATTCCAAGACCCTTCAAGTTATGCATAATGAAGTTTGTTAAGCTGTAATTAATGGTTCAGAATAATTATCATTTTGGATGTCTCTAAATGGCAGCTGTGTCGTAATCTTGAAGCACATGCCTAATTAATAGCAGGATGCCTATATGTGCCACCTCTGATTCTGTGAATAAGAAAAGGTCACATGCAGTCAGATCCAGCTGACTGCTCTTTTAATTAGAATTTGGTGAGAGTCACTATGGTTTATAAAATGGGGTTACTGACCAAGAAGATAGTTTAATTATTATAACTATTATCACCACTAAAAAATTCATGCTGTGTTCATAAGGCATACCATAACTCTGTAGAGCTTAAAGTTAACTAAACCTTATCTCTGAGATGTTAAAATTTCAATCATTCTAGGATTTGGTCAATTGGTGGGACTTCAGATGAAATTCACCATTTACCTAGATTATATTTATTAAGCAGTGAGCAGGTGATCTAGAAATTTAAATGTACTCTCCTCTAAGAATACCACTTATAAGTAACCTAGAGAAAAACCAGCATTGAGGATAGCACGGTTTATATAATCCCATCTGTAATCCATAGTGGTTACTAGCAATTCTACAATTAATGTATATGTGCTAAATTTATATATGTGTTTCAGTGATTTATGGAAGTGAAGTAGGAACCTTGGATCAGAACTCGGAGCCTCTGGAAAAGTAACTATAAGATAATTTGATAAAGGGGGAAAAATGTTCCACCATGTCCTAAGCAGGGCTGGATGTGCAACAGGACGGGTGAAGTGTGGGTCATCCTGATGGAAGGAAGGGTCAGGCTCAAGGACCTGCCCCATCGGCAGTATGACAAAGTGGGGCTAGAAGAGAATATTTATTGCTCCCTGTGACTCGGGATTATGGAAAGCCTATTATATAATATCTTACTTTCATGCTGGAGATCAGCATTGTAATACATTTCAAATATTTTATATAATAATATGATGAGGACTGTCAGAAAACATTTAGCTAAACCACAGTAAATTGTATGATGCTTATTTAGATTTTGCTTTATCTGTAATTTAGATAATTGAAAACTGAGTTGATAACACTCTTTCACTTTTCTTTCGGGAAATCTTTTTAGGGAAGTTAAAAGCTAAAGACAATTACGCAGAGTATGTTTAGGACACCCAAGAGAATGACTTTTCCAAAAGAAAATCTTAGAGCTTCTATGTCCCCAAAAGTAATAACACTAAACTTCTTTAAAAGTGTCCTAAACTTGAGCCTCAGTTGAACTTAGACTGGTATTCATCTCAATTAGACTTAGAAGGTGAGTTTCTTGCTTACTTTGAACTCAGTAGGAAAAAGAATAATATAAATGCAAAGTAGTTCTGCTTCTCCTTGTCGTCTTCATGAAATCTTTTTCCTTTTTGACAGACTTACTCTGAGGAGGACAAATAAAAATAGGTCTCTATTTAGCCTTGCCTAGTTTTCCCTTTCAGGTATTTTAAAATTCCTTCCCTCCAGACAAGTAATGACTCTATAGCATCTTACTATATTGACAGACAGTGATTGCAATGGGGTGGGGAGGGGGGACTTGATAATATGGGTGAATGTGGAAACCACAATGTTGCTCATGTGAAACCTTCATGAGATTGTATATCAACGATACCTTAGTTAAGTAAAAAAAAAAAATCTGAAAATAAATTCCTTCCCTCCAGTGTATTGGGCACATGTGTGTTTGCCCCCAGCCTGTGCTTTGACTTTTTCTCAACTGTGGCTTCTAATCCATGCTGTGTTGTTGGTAATCCATTATGGTGCTGGTTGCCCATAGACATCTGGGCCTCTATCTCCCTTGTATTTATGTCATTTCCTCTGCTCTGGGCCGAGGACTGGGACTGGGGGAAGAATGAGAACTCTGCTTCCTACCTTTCTTTCAGACTTGGACACAGGCCTTCCCCAAGACCCACAGAGTCCTGAGCCAAAATCCTATGACTCATGTATCTGTCCTTGAATACTTACATTCTGAGAGCTATCCTTGTCCAGGACTGCTGACAGTTTTAATAGCCATTCACATTCTCCTTTACTAAATAGTTACTTAATCACATCTTGTGCTTAGACATTCAACAAACAGATCTTGAGTGTGTGTTTTGTGTAAGGTACTGTTAGTGCTAGGAATGCAGAAGAAGGGAATGGGCAGATCAAGAATGCTACTTAAGAGGGAGAGGCAGATATTAAATGGCTAATTCTGCAACTGAGAATTTAATTATAATGGTGGTAAGTCCCATGGAGGAGAAGTATATGACATGGAGGGGCCTGGCTTAGTCTGCGGGTCAATAAAGGTTTTCCTGAGAAGGTGAGATCTGAGCTGCATAATGAAGCATGTATTGTAGGGAAAACAGGGACACTGCTGTTGGCAGTGGAAGCAATATGTGCAATGAAAGGGCAGGGCTTGTCTTTCTTGAGAATGTGAATGAAACCAGTATAGCCAAAGTCAGAGAAAGAAGGAGGAATAGATGCTGCTGAGGTTGGTGAGGATATCAAGGGTGGACCATACCAGGTGTCAGAGGCCAAGTTAAAGACTTTAGTCTTTGTCCCTAAAACTGTGAGGAACAATTGAAAGGATTTAACAGTTGCAGAGGGGATCAGGCAGAGAAATGGGGGTGTTTGACATGGTCACTATCTGTCTCTCCCTCTTAAGTAGCATTCTTGATCTGCCCATTCCCTTCTTCTGTATTCCTAGCACTAACAGATGCTGTAGAGTCATTATTGTCTCCTCTCAAATGTCCACCCTGGCTGACGTGGGGGATGTTTGCGAGGGTGATGGATGGGTGGGAAGCCGATGTGAAGTGTCCAGGGAGTGAGTGGTTATGCCTCCCAGGGAAGATGGCGGTGGCCAAGATTAGGACAGTGCTCGTTAGAGAGGAAGGTTAATCAGTGGTGGGTTTAAAGCTATTTAGAAGGCAAAATTGCTGGAAGCTATTGGACTGGATATAGGAAAAAGTTAATGATTTCTAGATTTCTGGTCTGCTAAGGACATAGTATGGAATGAGAATGAAGGAGGGCAGTGAGTCAGCAAAAGATGCTAAGGACAAACATCCAAGCAGGTAGAAAGAAATCCAGGAGGGCATGGGGTTATGAAAACTAAGGAAAGACCTTACTCTTTTCACCTAGATCTTGAACTTGCTTACCAAACCATCATTGCCCAATAATCTGACAGCAGGTTATATAGCAGTAGAGAGGTTCTGGGTTAAGTCTGAGCATGCATGATCTAGACCATCTTATCCTTCTTCCAAAGGACAAGACACTTTGTTTCCACCCAGCATCTCAACTCCACAGACCATCATAGACAGCATTTTCCAATTAACAACAGTGATTTCCAGCAAAATGGTCTTACGCAATACTTAGGAACAAAAGTTTTTCCTAAAAGACATGTGGTCCTCAGAGATGGAATGCCAAGCACAACAAAGCTTTTATGATGTCACTAGGGTAGTCTGGCCTGTTAGAAGCTGTTCAATCTTTTCATTCCAGATTGGGACCTTTGCTTTATACATCCCAACCAGGAGCTTCCTTGAGATTGTTTAATAGTCATTAGGGTTGTTCATACATGTTTAGTTGTCTGGTTTTGGGCACATGGTAGAATTGTACTTCTTCACCCATTTGCTTTCTGGAATGCTCTAGCTAGTGACATGGGAACAGAAGTGACATATGGACTAAGAGCCAGTGCATGGTTTGCTGCACTCTCTGTTCCCAGCCTCAGCAGTCATGGAGGCACATGTCAAATGGAGCCTCCCTCAGTGACCTTTATGAGCAAAACCTCCATAATAACCTCAGTTTACATGTAGCAATCGTAAGAACTAACCTTTGTTGTCTTACACTCTTTGAGATTTGTTACTTTTTCACAGTCTGGCCCCATCCTGACTGATAGAGAGACACTCTTCCCAGAGCAAAGAAACTTAAGGGTTCATGTGAGTTCTAAAGATTTTAGGACAAATTCTTTGCCAGGATCCAACTTTTAAGGAATAGGATATCTTTTTTGTCTCCTGGGTCTCTGTAGGAGGAGACTGATAACATTCATAGTAATAGCTACTGTTTAGTATGTCTTACATGTGGCAGGCACTGTGTAATTATTCCATATGTTATTCTACTTTACCTCAAAATAACCCAGTATTAAGTGGACAGTAGCAAGTCTACTTTCAAAAGGAGACAACTGGGGCTCAGAGAGGTTAAATAACGTGCCAGGGTCACACAGCTGGTAAACAGCAGAACCAAGGTTGGCACCGAGGTTGGCCGGCTTCAAAGCCCTTGCAGAGATCTCAGGTAACCCACTAGAGGGATTCAGGGATAGTCCACTGATGTCCCAGCTAGCATTTTGGTTCATAAGCCAACGCCATCTGAGTATCTTTATGGATGGGATTTAACATTAAGATATGCTTCTCAGACCTGTGATCTGACTCTCACATAAGATAATTGGAAAATGTATCAGTTATGTGTTTGGGCTCTAGAATCAGATAGATGTGAATTCAAATTAGGGCTCTGCCATGCACCACGTTCACTTAACCTTGCCCTGTGCCTCAGTTTCCTTTCTCCATCTAAAAATGGGGGTAATAATGGTTCCCAGGTCATGGGGCCATTGGGAGGGTGGGCCCCTGTTTTCCTGTGTGCCCTCAGAGCCTCTCCTCATCCTTCCCTGCTCTACTTTCTGTCTGGAATGAGAGTGGTCCCTGCAAATTCATTCCTTTGCCTTCTGTGCGGTTTGTTTCAGCCCATAGGAGGGACTGGCAGGGGATGGGAGGGCAGAAAGAAGGAACAGCCAGGGATCTCTCCCCCTCTTTCTCAGGCAGCATCTCCAGCAGGAGCAGCTGTGTGGTTTGGGCTCCTCCTAGGCAGCCCTGCTTTCCTTGGTCCAGCTGTTCCCAAGGTGGTTCTGGCTCCTGGTTCTGTTAGCCCCTCACTTTGTGCTCCAGCACTAGGGTGGAGATCTCCTGTTGTTCGCCTCTGGGTTCCCTTTCATCCTTTCAGCTCTTCTAAGACCTTTCTAAGCAGGACTCTGTATAGAAGTCCCACTACTGGCTGTCTGACATGGGTGTGTTTTCCAGATCGTGCCATAGCTGATGCAGAGGCTTGCTTGAGATAATACCTGTGAAGTACTTTAAACAGTGCCTGGCATATAGAAAATTCTCGGTAAATGGTAGCTTACATAATGTACGTAGTTGCCTCCCACCTGGATTCTCTGCTGCCAGTTTTCCCCAGGCAGGCTCCTGCCTGCATCATAGCCCATTCTTTCTCTTTCCAGGTTGTCCAGGTCCATAGACCTGGGCTTCTGTTTTGATTCATCCTTTTCTAATCTTTACAAGGTAAAGGGCAGGTGAATTCCTCCATGACATTTTTGACACGTCACAGTTTTATTTTAAATTTACCGTACTATGGCTTAAAAAAGCCCCACTTATCTGGGCGGTGAGGCTTCCCAACTCCTCCTTCTGGCCTCCCGCAGGGCTTTGGCAGGTGAAGTTTCCTCTTGGGGAGGTCTTTCCTGGCTTCTTTCACAGCCAGGCTCTTCTTGCCCCTGCTCCCTGAGAGAGGCCCTCCCCGGTTACCTTATCTAATGTCAGCCACCCCTGTTTTCCTCTGTGACAGATGCTTCTGGATCCTTATAGCACTTTCCACAATTTGTTGTGATTTTTGTTTACTTTCTCCCTACTGTCTCCCTCCCAACATGTCTCAGGCCATTAGACTATTAATTCCACAAGGGCAGGATCTATGTGTGACATCCTCATCTGTATCCTCCATGCCTAAAAAAGAGGGGCACAAAATGGGCTTTCAGTCAGTGTGTCAGGAATGAATGGATGTTGAAATAATCTGTCTAAATGGCTCACATCAAGGGGCTCAAGAAGTCCAATAGTGCTTTTGGGGATTAGGCTCCTCTTCCTAACCTGGCACTTGTCTTGAGCAGAAAGCCTGGAAGCTGGTCTCCTTCACCATTGCTCCTGGCCCAGGCCCTGCATGGGGCATGAAGCTCCCTTCCCTCCCCGCAGCATGCTCAGCCACTGGGACCCTGGCGGAGGCTCCCCAGGCACTACATTCTCACTCTTCATGGTCCTCCGGACCTCACCCTTCTGAACTTGGGCCACCTGTAGGCCCTGCCTCTGAGTGATCTCAAATCAGAGCCCTCAGTGTTAGCCATTGCTCAGAGCCCAGGCTTTCTGGCCTCCACCGCTTTCTCAGACAATCTCCTCTTCTCCACAATCCAGCTCAATTCGGCAGGAGAAACAAAGGCCCACTCAGGTTTCTTTTTGGTCACTGACCCCGGTCAACAGTTTCTCATTTTGGGGGCTTTCAGTCACAAAGAGGCCATTAACTGCAATTACTCAGATTCCCTCAAGGACCTAGGGAACCTCAGGACATAAACCAAAGAATCTGGCTTCACTCCTGGGAAAAGGGGAAAAAATACCTTTCATTTTTTAAGAATGAAGTCTCAATTGAAAACAAACCAAACTTCAAGCTAACTTCTTAGTTAGCTCTGCTAGTTATCTGATCCAGAGCCCCGTTTTCCTCTAGAATCGATGCCGTGCCTTGAGGCACAACCAGCAGCTGAAAGGCTGGAACCACACCTACTTCTCGCCAGCCTTCCTTCTTGGTGGAGGGAGAGCTGCTTGAGCCTTGTGATGTAGGAGGAGATGCCAAAATACATCTCAGAAGCCTGACTGCGAGGCTTGGCTTATTCAAAGTTTCTAGCTTGATCTGCTGAAGAAGCAGTTTTCAGTCAAACTGAAGAATATGTTCTCCCCCAAATGTGGTAAAAGTTGAGTTAGAGGGGTTGCATTCTCTTCTGGCCTAAGGCATTCTCTTATGGCAGGCTCTAAGGTCACTTCCATTGTCATCCCCACAGCAGGATACCCTGACAGGGACCACTTTTCAATCTTCTCTCTTTTTCCCATGTGTTTGGGTTATTCTAGTGCCAGAACTGTGCTCAAAGTTAAATATGAGGCAGGAACACATTTGCCTGTGAGTAAAAGAAAACAAGATTATAGTAGCTTAGAAAGAGAGATTTAACAGAACCCAGAGGTGTGTCATTGGTGATGTTGGGTTTGGAACAGATAGAGGAAAAGTGAAAAAGAAACAGTGCCAGCTGTGTCTGCTCTGTTTTACAAGAGAAGCGTCTCTAGAAATCCTCAAGTTTGACTTCCTCTTAGGTCTTATTGCCCAGAACTGGGTCATGTGACCATCTCAGCTGCACGGGACAGTTAGAATATTAGAGAACAAGATTATCATAATTAGCTTGGATACCTTGATTCACTCTTTTCTCAGGGCTGGGCAAGAGACCACCCTGAACAGATCAAGGCTCTGATAGCCAGGAAGTGGGAGGGACTAGATATTGGAAAGGTAAGTCTCACTGTCTGTCTCAAATCGTCTAAGTGACTTCCAGAAGCCATGGGCTAATAAACTTAATGCTGATTTTTGAAATTTTTTGGAAACAATTATTAAACGGGAGTTGTGTAAGTCTCCTGGACTGTAAGCTCTAAGAGAGGAAGTACTGTGCTGTCACATTCATTGCTGCATCTATAATAGGGTGCCTGGCATGCAGTAAGTGTTCTGTAAGGATTTACTGAATAAATAAATGAAAGGAATTTGGAGGAAAGTAAATGTTTCAAACAGCATGGACTCAGTAAGGGTAAGTCAGGGCAAACATACTGTATCTCCTTTAAACATTTTTGATAAAATATTTTATTTGAGATCGGGGCATGTCACAGATATTTTATCATTGGATTTTGGCAAGTCAGTTGACAATGTTCCTCATAATATTCTTGCAGAGAACTTCTGTACATAGGTGGATCTGTAGCAACTTGAACAAATGTACCCAGGTACATTTTGATTAGTGAATCTGGGCGTTCTGGAAGAAAGCCTGTTGAAGAGGGACAGGAAAGCTGTATGAATTATTAGCAAGAAAGTGGGTTTTAGGAAGATAAAAGCCTACATTTAAATCCCTTCTCTGCTACCCTCTATTTGGGTGGTTTGGGCAACTTACTTAATTTCTCCGAGCCTCATTTTTCTTATCTGTAAATTGAAGACCGTATCTTAGAGGATCATCAAGAGATGATGGTAGCTCTAGCATGGTACATGGTTTTTCCGTCTTTGTCTTTTATTCGCCTTTATATTTAAAGTGTTTTTAAAAAAATATGTGGCATATAACCGGTTCTTGCTTTTTTTCCAATCTGGTAATCTTTTTCTTTTAAGTGGGGGTGATTATTTATATGCTTTGGATTTAAATCTACCATCTTGCTATGTATTTTCTTTTTATCTATTCTAGTCTTTCTTTCTTTTTTCCTTACTTACTGCCTTCTTTTAGATTCATTGGGTGTTTTTTTTCATGATTCTATTTTATTTTCTTCATTGATATATTAAGTATAACTCTGTTTTGTTTTCATAGTAGCGTCTTTTGGAGTTAGAGTATACATCTTTAACTTACCAGTTTCCCTTTTATTGTGTTAGTCATGTTAATATGTTAGCAGGCATACCAGTGTAGGATGACAGAAAAACGATTAAAAAATATCTTGAAAGACTGAAAAGTGGAAAACAGAAAAAACAAAACAAAATGCAACATGCACCCAGATAGACATATAGATAGACATATGTCACTTTGACACATGCAGGATGGGGAAAGTCTGGTCTTCCTAAAGCTTCTTTGCTGGTATAACTGGTGGGACCAGCTTCTTATGGTATCTAATCAGACACCGCTTATGAAGGCAGGGCCTAACATCTTGAAATATCACCCTGAACACAAAGGCACTAGTTTGAGCAGTAAGAAGGCTGGATGACTATATAGAACTTGTAGTGATGTTATTTTTCTCATCCCTGATATTGATAATGTATGTCTTCTCTCTCATTTTTCCTTATTAATGTGGCTAGAGGCTTATCAATTGTATTGATCTTTTCAAAGAATCAACTTCTTGTAATGATTGTCTCTATTATTTTTTTTTCTGTCTCACTGATTTTTGCCCTTTATTATTTCTTGTTTTTGCTTTGCTTACTTTGGGTTTAATTTTCTTTCCCTTCTTAAGGTTGAAGCTGAGAGGAATGATTTGGGAACTTTTTTTTCTTTTCTGCTATAGGTGTTTTACTGCTCCCAGTTTCCCAGTAAGTACTGCTTTAGTTACATTCCTCAAATTATGACATGTGTTTTCAACATCATTTAATTCAAAGTACTTTCTAATTTCCATTCTTATTTCTCCTTTAAACCACAGTTTTTTTTAGAAGCATGTTAGTTTCCAAATTTGGGGGGATTTTCCAGATACCTTTAAGTTACTGATTTTTAATTTTCATTGTGATTAGAGTATATGTTGTTTATGATTTGAATTCTTATAAATCTGTTAAGACTTGTTTATGGCTCAGAATATAGTTTGTCTTGGTAAATGTTCTGTGTACACTTGAAAGGAATCATATTCTCCCATTGTTGGGTGTAGTGTTCTACAAATGTCAACTAGGGCATGTTGGTTGATAATATTGTACAAGCCTTGTATTTCTCTATTGGTTTTCTGCCTACTTGCTGTGTCAGTTATTGAGAGGTGGGGTTGAAACTGCTGTTTGTAATTGTGGATTTTTCAATTTCTCCTTAAAATTTTGTCAATTTTTGATTTGTATACTCTATATAAAATGCACCAATGCTTAGAACTGTTTTTCCTCTTGATAGATTGACTCCTTTATCATTATGAAATGGCTTTCTTTATTTCTGGTAATATTAATTATATTGAAATGTACTGTGATATTAATATAACCACCTATATTTCTGTTGATTAGCTCTAGCATGGTACATGGTTTTTCCGTCTTTGTCTTTTATTCGCCTTTATATTTAAAGTGTTTTTAAAAAAATATGTGGCATATAACCGGTTCTTGCTTTTTTTCCAATCTGGTAATCTTTTTCTTTTAAGTGGGGGTGATTATTTATATGCTTTGGATTTAAATCTACCATCTTGCTATGTATTTTCTTTTTATCTATTCTAGTCTTTCTTTCTTTTTTCCTTACTTACTGCCTTCTTTTAGATTCATTGGGTGTTTTTTTTCATGATTCTATTTTATTTTCTTCATTGATATATTAAGTATAACTGTTTTGTTTTCATAGTAGCGTCTTTTGGAGTTAGAGTATACATCTTTAACTTACCAGTTTCCCTTTTATTGTGTTAGGCCACTTTTTGCTTTCTATAAGAATATTACAACAGGACACTTCCCCCTTTCTGGAAGCTGTGCTGTTGTTGTACATTTTATTTCTACATATGTTATAAACCCCACAAAACATTGTTCTTATTTTTGCAATTACAAAGAGAAGAAAAAAATTATTTGCTTACATATTATGATTTCTTGAGCTCTTAATTTCTTTTGTAGATTCAGATTTCCCTTTGGTTGTATTTTCTTTCTACCTGAAGGACTTGAACATTTCTTGTAGTAAGTGTCTTCTGGTTATGAATCCTTTCAGCTTTTGTATCAGAACATGTCTTTATTTTGAAATATATGTATTTGGGGAAAGAATTCTAGATTGACAGTTTTTTCTTTGAAGATGCTGCTTTACTGTCTTCTTGTTTGCAAATTTCTGATGAGAAGACTGCTGTCATTCTTTGTTCCTCTGCACAGAAATGTCTTTTTGCTCTGTTTTTAAGCTTCTCATTTTATCACTAATTTTCAACAGCTTGTGATGTGCCTTTGTCTAGTTTCTTCATGTTTATACTTGGAGTTTGTTGAGCTTCTTGGACTTGTGAGTATATAGTTTTTACAAATTTGGGAAGTTTTTAGCCTCTATTTTTTCAGATATTGTTTCTGTCCTCCCTTACTGCTCTTTACTCCCATATTTCTAGTTTCCTTTAGGAACCTCAAATGCATGTATATTAAGCTCAGTGATACTCTGTTCATTTTTTTTCAGTCTTTTTATTCCCTCTGTGCTTCACTTTAATAGTTTCTACTGCAATGTTTTCAGGTCTTTTAGTTTGTTTTTCAGTAATGTTTAATCTGCAGTTAGTCCCGTACAACTGGGGTGTGCCTATGTTAAACATCTCAATGTTCTTATAATCTCTTAGATGCTTGATTTGGGTCTTTTAATAGATTTTTTCCATGTCTCTTCTTCCTTGGACATATAGAATATAGTTATAATTGTATTTTAGTGTTCTTGTTTACTGATTCTATCATCTCTATCACTTCTGTGACTCTTTCAATTGATTTTTTTTCTCTCATCTGGGTCATTCCTTCCTGCATCTTTTTGTATGCCTGCTCATTTTTGATTGGATGGCAGACATTGTTAATTTTACTTTGTTGTGTGTTGGCAATTTTTGATTTCATGTAAGTATTGGTGTGCTTTGTTTGGGAACACTTTGTTCTTGAAAACAGTTTGATCCTTTTGGGGCTGGCTTTTAAGGTTTGTTAGGTAGGATCAGAGCAGCATTTACTTCAGTGTTAATTCTACTTCACGACTGAGGCAAGACCTTTTGAGCCATAAATTGTGAGGTTTCCAGTCTTTGTGCCAAGATCAGACCCTATTCCTGGTCTTACATGATCACTGGGAACCTTTCCACTTTGGCTTGTGGTAAAAGGAACAGTCCCTGCCCTTTACAATCTTGTTCTCTTTCTCTGGGTAGGTGATTCTTTCCCGGTCCTTGTGTAGCTTCCTCCCACTCATGTGCTCATGAGCCAATCAGCTAAAGACTAAAGCAAGACTTCCTGTAGGTCTCCAGAGCTCCCCCTATCTCTGTATAGCTCTTTCCTCTCTGATACTCTACTCCCAGCTCCGGTTGCTTTGGCTTTCCTGGTCTTCCCAATTCTATCTCCTCAACTCAGAGAGTCTATCTAGGTCTTTGTGGATTCCCTTCTCTGCACTGCAGCTTGGCAATTCCCTCTAGCAGTAAGCTGAGGCCATCACAGTGCTTGCCTCATTTATTTCCTCTCCTTATGGACCACGGCCCTGCACTGCTGCCTGTTCTATGGATGTATGTGTGTTGTTTTCATTGGAGAGTAAATTCAGCATTTGTTGCTCCATCTGGACAGGCTAGACTGGATTACTGTAAATTATTGTGGTTCTGTTGATGAAACAGATTGGCAAGGGTGTCACCCATTTCTAAAACAATTCTCATTAGGTAATGCAAGCCACCTTGCGTTATATTATCTCCTGAAAATACAATAAACACATGTGCAATGGGTGTTACAAAAGTGTTGCCTACCAATGAAATTGATGTATGACAATTTAATGTTTCTTTCTGGCTTATATGTTAATTCCTGTGATGTTCTCTCTTACTTCATTTCTCATTACTCTCTTTAGCAGCGACTTCAAATGCTGAGGCTTCCTCTGTTTTTCCTCCTCTCGTGGATTTTGGGATGGATTTACAAATAGATGTAGAATGTTCAAGAGAAGAAATTCCTTTTTTCTTCTTGTTCCTCAGCTTCAACAAGTATTTATTGAGTGTTTACTACAACAAAGCGTTGTAGTGTCACCCAAGAGACAGAGGCAAGTCACTGGCATTGACCATGAGTTTCATAGTATGACACAAACTGATAAAGACCCAAGGTACTTCTTTGTACCACAGTAAGTCTGTGAGATTTCACAGGAAGGTGGGATTATTGAGGGCTGGAGAGAATAGGGGAGGCTTGGCGACCTAGTTCAGGAAACAACTGTAAAATTTAGGGGTAAGTGGTGGTAGCACAAATGAGAACCCATGGCTTGACAAGGGACAATCACAGGTTGAAATAATCGGTTCGTGCTGGAGAATGGGGGGGAAAGTACATGCCTATCTGCGGAAGCTGTATATGCCTGGCTCAGCCATTTGGACTGTAGAGAACTCTGGATAGCTTTTGATGCGTGGGCATGGGCAAGGATTTGTTTTGAAGAAAGGTTTAGGGCTAGCGTGTGGAGAGGAGATGGGGACTGGTAGCAGAGGTGTGAGGGTAGGGATTATATTTTAATCATTTCTGTGTTCTCAGCAGCTAGTTCATACTGAATGCTTGAGTGTATGTAAAAGGTTGTCTTTTTCCTTCGAAATTGCTAATGCTTTTGATAATCACTGGCCTTGTCAATGGCATGACAAATATTGTAAAAAACTTCTTTGTGCCCCATTTTATTTTGTTTGGGTTTAGGCTAAAGATAGGCAAATTTGGACTCAGGCTCTTTGAAGTCTTATTTGTCTCTCTTTTAACTCCTCATATTCTTCCTTTAAGGAAAAGGCACTCTGCCACAGATAGGAAATTATACAGCATGGCCTTCCCAATCTCCCCCTCGTCTCCCCAGTACATTCTGCATTGTCTTACAAATCTCCTAAGGCCACACATATACAGTAAATCCAGACAGGCCAAGGGCACACTCCCAAGAGGCCGGCGGAGATAAGCAGCGTTCACACAGTGCAGACTTGGGTACACGTGGGTGTACACACACACACACACACACACACACACACACACACACACACACACTCATCCACGTGACCCTGCGCCGAGGCAGAAGGATGGTTCTTTTGGGCATCCGTGCCACACAGACACACAGTGTGCACACATTCTGCTCTCGGATCCCCACGCTGTGCGCTAGGCCACAAGCCGCGCACACCCGCGCCCTCAGGGGGCGGCCTCGCGGCTGCCGTCCTCACTCCCGCGCCGGTTGCGTCATCCGGGCGCGACCTTGCAGCAGGCACCGGCGGAGCCTCGGAGTGCAGGCTGCTGCGGCAGCTGAAGCCGGCGGAGCGGCCGGGTGCGGACCCCCAGGGCGGCAGCGGGCTGCGGGAGGCGGCCGGGGCCTGGAGCGCCCGGACAGGTGCGTCGTCCATCCTCTCCGCTGGACCCGGGCGCCCCCTGCAAGTTGCCGGGCGGTCCATGTCCCCCCTGCCCCGAGCTCGGGTTTCCCCTGAGAAATGGCCCTGGCTCGTGCAGGGTGGCGGTCGGGTTTGCTTTCTCCCCGGAGACCAGGCTGTGGCCTGGGTTCCCCTGGGGAGCAGGGGTCCTAAGCAGGGATCCTGCCTGTGGACTCAGTACCCTACGCACCTGAAAGGGACATGGCATTGCTTTTGCGTTAAGGCAGGAGGGGTGCACCGCGAGCAGCTGGTGCTGGGAACTAGCCGATGACAGATGACCATTGGTTGGACTGAACGCTCTCTATGTGTCAGACACTGCGCTAGCCGCTTTATATGTATTATTCAGTCCTCCCAGCAACTCAGGAGGTAAGACCGATCATATTCACATTTTCCAGATGGGGGAACCAAAGCGTAGAACTTAACCAACTTGTCCAAAGTCACGCGGATGGTAAACAGTGAGGGATTTGAACTCGGGTAGGTTTGGCTTCAGAGCTGACCCTTTGCCTGTCCCTTTCAAAACCCACAGTTGGTTCTTCTCAGCTGATAGCTTAGCGTCTCTAGGATTTTTTTTTTTTACTTCTCAACCTTGTATAAACGCTGTGGGGAGGAAGGATGGAAGCGTGGACTTCCTGTTGGCACAAGACATTTTCTCCCTCCCTCCTTCCTGCTCCCCTCATTCCACATCCTGGGGCCAGCCACGTCTTCCTTTTCTCATAACCGGCTCCCCCTGTTGTGGCTACATTCTGCACCTGAAACTGATACTTCAGTTGTATAATACCGAAGGGCTTTCATGCCAGGTGCATTGCTTTACTGTCCTCTCCCCTGGCCTATTATTGTTAGATTGTTACATATGTGAAATTGTTGAGGCTACACATAGTTTTGCTGAGGATAACAGCACAGCAAACCCTGATGGGGATGTAAAGAAATCAAGAATATGCCCTCCAAGGAACACTGTTAACCTGGATGTGACCTTTCAGAGTCTTAAAGGAATAAATAAAGCCAGGTGAGAAATACATAAAAGCTAAAATAATTTGAGACTTATGTTAGAAAGGTTTTATATTTTAGGTTAATTTCTGTGTTACCAGTTCACTGTTAGTGAACATTTTTCATTTTTCCCTTGGGTCAGAAAAGGCTTATTGAAAAGGATGAGAGCTTAGATATTTCAAAAACAGTGTGATTTTGTTTTAGAGCTTTGTAGACGTATTAGAAGTGCAAATATCAGTTCATTTTCAGTATCACAAGAAGATTAAGAGCTTAATTCACTTTA
The DNA here is from genome assembly GCA_032199065.1 of Smutsia gigantea. Classification (NCBI taxonomy): domain Eukaryota; kingdom Metazoa; phylum Chordata; class Mammalia; order Pholidota; family Manidae; genus Smutsia; species Smutsia gigantea. The sequence goes on from JAVSCE010003348.1 coordinate 120,093, forward strand.
AATGGGAAACTAGAAATGCCCACATTGTGCTTACCTATTTTCATTGCACAGTATGTATGACCCAGAATTCTGCACATAATTCAAAAAGTTACCTACTCCTGTGCATGCATGTAACTTATATTTAATTAAATAGATGCCTTCATCCTCCCAGAAACAATTCAATTATTAACACAAATGAAATAATTCTTTGTCATGTACCTAAAATAAGCTATTATTTACCCTTGCAACTTCATAGCTGTTTTGCTCAGGAATGCTGAAGATGCAAATGTTGATTTTTTTTTTAATCAGAACAGTCTGAGTTCATATCAACATACCAAAGTCCATTTTTACACTCTGAGTAAACATGGTGGAAGTCCACCAGCAGTTCATTTACCATCCCATTAAAGAGTAAAATAATGTAAAAGTCAGATTTTTGAGTTCTGGTATTTAGTCTCCAGGTTTTTCATTAACTTAAATGGCATTTATTTTTTATAGCACATGATTTGGGACTTACTCTTTGTGACATGGATGAATCTGCACTGACCTTTGGCACAATAGATGTTTCTTACTTGTCAAATTCATCAGAATACAGTGTCAGTCGATGCAAGCATGCAAGTGAGGATTGGGTAAGTTTAAAATAAGGGAAAAGCATTCAACCTAAAGATGTTGGTCAAGGTGAAGTGCTGGAAGCCACATAATATTAAATAGAGGTTAATAGCTACAGAAACTACTTCAGCTGTTAGTAGGTAGGTTTAAAAAGTCTAATATTTAAAAATCTATGGTATTGTGTTAATTGGGAAGAAAAATTGGGTAGGAAATTAAGTACAGTGGTTATGTTAATAAAACACTTTTGTGTATTAAAAAAACCTAGTAGTTGTTTGGGGGTGGTGTAATTATAAAGAGATTTATTTATTTTTCCTCTTTTCTGTTTTCTGTAGTTATATTCATAAGTATAAATTTTGTAATGGAAATAAAGTTTATTTAAAAAATTAAAAATAGGAAATTTTAGCATGAGTTCCAAATGAGGGGCATGATTTTCTTGTATTGTTTTCCCTATTTCAGCATAACCTGGCATGTTTTAATATTTCTTGAACACTCTCTACTTTATCTAAAGAATAATGTTGGAGGGATTTTTTTGTTTGTTTATTGAACTCAAAGTTAAGAGAAAAATCAGAAGAGCAGAGTTTGACTCTAATTGGACAGTACAGCTATAATTTAAATTTCAGCTTTTAAACTCTTGTATTAGAATAAAAAGAATGTTATATAAGTTTACCATGTTTTTCATTTAAAGTGTAATATTTTAAGCTGTATTATAACCACTTGCTTCCTATGTAAGTCCTTTGTAGTCTTTTGTGGGAATGGGTGATTTAAGAGGGATAAAGAGTGTCCATGAGCATGGGGATCCAGGAGTCTGATTTTATTCATCCTGCTGTCAGAAGGCTGTTTACCCTTTTACTAGTTAGGTTTTCAACCTGTGAATGTTTTGGGTGTGCAACAGTGTTGCGAGCTATTCCTATTCTCGGGTGCTCAACTTTTGCTGATGTTCAAAGCTTTATTCCAGGTGTTGATCATGGAGGGAGTACCTTGAATGGAAATCAATCTGAGAAACACATACCTATCCTACCAAAAGAAAAATAGGTCATAGGTTTCTCTTATATCTGAAATATATTAGTTATAGAGACCAAGTGAACAAGTATGATTCTCTTTCATTCAGATATTGTTTCCTTCACGTTTATTAGGTTGAGTGTGGATTCAGACCTACTGTCTTCAGATCGGCAACCTTAAAATGGAAAGAAAGCCTCATGAGCCGGAAAAGACCATTTGTTGGAAGATGTTGTTATTCCTGTACTCCCCAGAGCTGGGTAGGAGTGTTACTGCTTGCTGACCCTTAATCAGCAGTGAATGTGGGACACAGATTTCCAACTTTGTGTGAATATAGTCTTGATAAACTTAAGTCATGTTTAGAATTAAGGCCCATGTTTATAATCCAAATATTCCAAGTAAAGATGTTGACTCAGTTTTTCTTTCCACTCATTTATTCAGTAAACATTGGTCTAATAGTTGATGCTAGAAAATAGTTTGCTTCTCTTTTAAATTTTGTATGACTTGAGGGGGAGAGGACATCTTACTTTCATATAGCTCTTCTGAAGAGTTGGTGGGAACCTTCATGTAACTTCCAGATGTACTGTAGCACTCAATGTCAAAAGCCTAGTGAGGTGGGAGAGAGCAGATCCCTCCAAGATGTTAAAGCTGTGGCTTTGTCCTACTCTCCCTTTTGCTAAGTTTCTTTTCCTGGGTGGGTGGGAGCAGGGGGAAGCATGTCTGTTGACTGTGATAGTAAAGAATGGTCACTAAAATGTTAGGATGAAGATTTAAGAAAGAATGTGTAAGAGTATTTGGATGAAAAAACACAAACCATGCAAATCTTGTACATTACAGGGCAGGATTTGAGGAGAGGAGAGCTTCTGGTGGTTTGCCAGAGGGGTGAGTTAGCGCAGGAATGTAGAATCTAATGTAGCTGTATTGTAAGGCAGTAGAGTTACTTTTAAAAGGTATACCTGGATGTTAAGCTCTCTCTGGGATGGACCAGTTATCAGGACAGAAATTATGCCATTTAAGTGCCTGTCATTTATAGAGGCTGCCTATAACCCATGTGAATAGCCAACTGTGCTGTGTGAATTTTCTACTCAGGGCTGGTTTGTCAGGAGGCAGAATTCTGAGTCTGTTATAAGGGGATTTACCAACAAGGGAAAGATTTGTGTAGGACACAAGCAATTTATGTTAAATATTCAGGTCTGCTCAAGGGTGTTTTAATATCAATATTGTTCTTTCTAAATCACAAGTACCTTGTTGCAAATTTGGTAAAATTGAAGGATCATGAAATTTCTAGTCTAGGAGGAAGGCCAGTTCAGAGTGATAGGTCAGTAGAAATAAAAATTTAAATAGAAGATCACATGGCTTTTCTTTTTAGAACTGGCATTTCATCTCATTTAAGTTTGATTGCTTAAAAGATCAAAACAGTACCTCAACTCTAATGCATTCTTAAGCCAGGAAACAGTATAGAAAATTATTTTGTGGTAATGATGATAGGTTAGGGTGAGTAGCATAACAGATCATTATTTTTGGCTGAATATAATACCTGGTGGAGCTGAACTTAATCTTAAAATTCTTCCATGGCATGTTTACTTAATTTTCATTTGACAGTATTTTCATAGTAATTTTTGATATTTGCTATCTTTTCTTTAAAATTCTATTTTCATTTTCTCTAAAGAGGTTTCACTTAAATATTTTTATATCTTTTATTGAGGGTTCATTATGCTTTCTCAGCCTTTATCTGTGAAAAGTTTACTTTTTTGCCCACAGGATAAAACAATAGACTTTCTGTTTTCAGCACAGCTATTACTGGATTGTCTTTTTAGGTTTTCTGTAAAGAAGGTGACCTTTAGCCATACATTTTCTTGTTAAGCGGATAGTCATTTTAGGGAAACAGAAAGACCATACTCTTTGGACCAAGATGTAGGATTGAGTATTAAACCTCTGTCAGCTTCAGTTTTCCTGTCTATGCAATAGGGATAACAATTCTTATGTGTCAGGGTTACTGGGAGATTTAGTAATATAACGTGGGATTTAGCAAGGTTTTTTTGTATTTTGGGAGCACTGAAATCTCTACTATTCTTGTCAGTGACTTAAGCTATTGTATAGCTTCAGCTCTTTTGGGTTGAAGGTAGGGAATGAAGCAGGAAAGGGAAGCACTATTTCCTTTGCAAGGTGTTAAGGATTAATTTTGAATTTGTAGCTTTGAAGGCTAACAAGTACTTTTCAATAAAATATGATTTTTCATTTTTTTTAAAATAATGCCTAACTCTTTGCTTAAATTAGAAAAGTCGTCAAGAAGTAAGTAATGTGAGTTCTTCATCAGTGATCCATTTGTATATTTATGTCTATGTTTATTTTGTTTTATGTAGGATAAGTTTTTCAACGCCAGTATCCCATCTTTGGGTTTGCGGAATGTTATTTATATCAATGAAACTCACACAAGGTAAAAAAGAAGTGTCTTATATTTCTCATACATCTCAAAAGAAAGATATCATAATAATCAGTTAACACACGTTAAGATTAATCTCTTTCTTTTTGACAATTAATAGAATATGAGCTTCTGACACAAGAGGCTTTATCTAAAAATTAGAGGTAGTATAGCCACCTGAATAGACATCAATACTATTACCACTGTTGTAGTTACGTTTTCTTGTAATAAATATGTTGTAATAAATATTTTCATGAGTGTAATATCAGTTATAGCTCTCTCTTACTCATATATTGATTTTTTTTTTGAAACAGAGTAAAAGTTTTATTTAATGTTACTTAGAAAATTCAGGCGACCTAGGAGAGAGGAGCACACTGAAAGGTTGAGGGTTTCCCCTTTTAAGGATTTTTCAGGAATGTGACAAAGGATTAGGGGTATGGGTTTTTTAAGTGATCTCAAGTATCTTTTTTTTTGCTATTATTAATGTACAATTACACGAGCAATATTATGGTTACTAGACTTCCCCTATTATCATGTCCCCACCACATACCCCATTATAGTCACTTTCCATCAGCGTAGTAAGATGCTATAGAATCACTACTTGTCTTCTCTGTGTTATACTGCCTTCCCCGTATCCACCCCAACTGCTACATTATGTGTGCTAATCCTAATACCCCTTTTTCCCTGTTATCCCTCCCTTACCACCCATCTTCCCTAGTTTCTTTCCCTTTGGTAACTGTTAGTCCATTATTGGGTTCTGTGAGTCTGCTGCTGTTTTGTTCCTTCAGGTTTTTCTTTGTTCTTATACTCCACAGATGAGTGAAATCATTTGATACTTGTCTTTCTCCACCTGGCTTATTTCACTGAGCGTAATACCCTCTAGCTCCATCCATGTTGTTGCAAATGGTAGGATTTGTTTTCTTCTTATGGCTGAATAATATTCCATTGTGTATATGTACCACATCTTCTTTATCCATTCATGGGCTGATGGACACTTAGGTTGCTTCCATTTCTTGACTATTGTAAATAGTGCTGCAATAAACATAGGGGTGCATATGTCTTTTTCAAACTGGGCTGCTGCATTCTTAGGAAAATTCCTAGGAGTGGGATTCCTGGGTCAAATGGTATTTCTATTTTGAATTTTTTAAGGAACTTCCATACTGCTTTCCACAATGGTTGAACAAATTTACATTCCCACCAACAGTGTAGGAGGGTTCCCCTTTCTCCACATCCTTGCCAACATTTGTTGTTGTTTGTCTTTTGGATGTTGGCCATCTTGACTGGTGTGAGGTGATATCTCATTGTGGTTTCAATTTGCATTTCTCTGATGATTAGCGATGTGGAGCATCTTTTCATGTTCCTGTTGGCCATCTGAATTTTTTCCTCGTAGAAAAGTCTGTTCAGCTCCTCTGCCCATTTTTTAATTGGATTATTTGCTTTTTGTTCGTTGAGGTGCATGAGCTCTTTATATATATTGGATGTCAACCCGTTATCGGATATGTCATTTATGAATATATTCTCCCATACTGTAGGATGTCTTTTTGTTCTATTGATGGTGTCCTTTGCTGTACAGAAGATTTTTAGTTTGATATAGTCCCACTTGTTCATTTTTGCTTTTGTTTCCCTTCCCAGGGAGATATGTTCATGAAGAAGTTGCTCATATTTATGTCCAAGAGATTTTCGCCTATGTTTTTTTCTAAGAGTTTTATGGTTTCATGACTTACATTCAGATCTTTGATCCATTTTGAGTTTACTTTTGTGTATGGGGTTAGACAGTAATCCAGTTTCATTCTCTTACATATAGCTGTCCAGTTTTGCAAACACCAGCTGTTGAAGAGGCTGTTATTTCCCCATTGTATATCCATGGCTGCTTTATCATGTATTAATTGACCATATATGCTTGGGTTTATATCTGGGTTCTCTATTCTGTTCCATTGGTCTATGGATCTGTTTTTGTGCCAGTACCAAATTGTCTTGATTACTGTGGCGTTGTAGTAGAGCTTGAAGTCAGGGAGCATAATTTCCCCTGATTTATTCTTCATTCTCAGGATTGCTTTGGCTGCTTGGGGTCTTTGGTGGTTCCATATGAATTTTAGACCTATTTGCTCTAGTTCATTGAAGAATGCTGTTGGTATTTTGATAGGGATTGCATTGAATCTGTAGATTGCTTTAGGCAGGATGGCCATTTTGACAACCTTAATTCTTCCTATCCATGAGCATGGGATGTGTTTCCATTTATTGGTATCTTCTTTAATTTCTCTCATGAATGTCTTGCAGTTTTCAGAGTATAAGTCTTTCACTTCCTTGGTTAGGTTTATTCCTAGGTATTTTATTCTTTTTGATGCAATTGTGAATGGAATTGTTTTCCTGATTTCTTTTTCTGCTATTTCACCGTTAGTGTATAGAAATGCAACAGGTTTCTGTGTATTAATTTTGTATCTGGCAACATTACTGAATTCAGATATTAGATCTAATAATTTTGGAGTGGATTCTTTAGGGTTTTTTATGTACAATATCATGTCATCTGCAAACAAGGACAGTTTAACTTCTTCCTTACCAATCTGGATGCCTTTTATTTCTTTGTGTTGTCTGATTGCCATGGCTAGGACCTCTAGAACTATGTTGAATAACAGTGGGGAGAGTGGGCATCCTTGTCTTTTTCCTGATGTTAAAGGAAATGCTTTCAGCTTCTCTCTGTTAAGTATAATGTTGGCTGTGGGTTTGTCATATATGGCCTTTATTATCCTTTATTATGTTGAGGTACTGACCCTCTATATCCATTTTGTTGAGAGTTTTTATCATGAATGGACGTTAAATTTTTTTGAACGCTTTTTCAGCACCTATGGAAATAATCTTGCAGTTTTTGTCCTTTTTGTTGATGTAGTGGGTGATGTTGATGCATTTTCATCCTTGCATCCCTGAGAAGAATCACTTGATCATGATGGATAATATTTTTGATGTATTTTTGAATTTGGTTTGCTAATATTTTGTTGAGTATTTTTGTATCTGTGTTCATCAGGGATATTGGTCTGTAATTTTCTTTTTTTATGGGGTCTTTGCCTGGTTTTAGTATTAGAGTGATGTTGGCCTCAAAGAATGAGTATGGGAGTATTCCCTCCTCTTCTGCTTTTTGTAAAACTTTAAGGAGGATGGGTATTAGGTCTTCACTAAATGTTTGATAAAATTTAGCAGTGAAACCATCTCCTTCAGGGGTTTTGTTCTTGGGTAGTTTTTTGATTACCAGTTCAATTTCTTTGCCAGTAATTGGTCTGTGCAGATTTTCTGTTTCTTCCTGGGTCAGCCTTGGAAGGTTGTATTTTTCTAGAAAGTTGTCAATTTCTTCTAGGTCATCCAGTTTGTTAGCATATTATTTTTTATAGTATATTCTCATAATTATTTGTATTTCTGTGGTGTCCATAGTGATTTTTCCTTTCTCATTTCTGATTCCGTTTACTTGTGTAGACTCTCTTTCTTTCTTGATAAGTCTGGCTAAGGTTTTATCTATTATGTTTATTTTCTCAAAGAACCAGCTCCTGCTTTCATTGATTCTTTCTATTGTTTTATTCTTCTCACTTTTATTTATTTCTACTTTAATCTTTGTTTATGTCCCTTCTTCTACTGACTTTTGGCCTCATTTGTTCTTCCTTTTCTAGTTTCATTAATTGTGAGTTTAGACTGTTCATTTGGGATTGTTCTTCTTTCCTTAGGTAGGCCTGTAGTGCAGTGTATTTCCATCTTAGCACGGCTTTCGCTGTGTCCCACAGATTTGTGGTGTTGAGTTATTGTTGTCATTTGTCTCCATATTTGCTTGATCTCTGTTTTTATTTGGTCATTGATCCATTAATTATTTAGGAGCATGTTATTAAGCCTTCATGTGTTTGTGGGCTTTTTTGTTTTCTTTGTGTAATTTATTTCTAGTTTCATACCTTTGTGATCTGAGAAGCTGGTTGGTACAATTTCATTCTTATTGAATTTACTGAGGCTCTTTTTGTGGCCTAGTATATGATCTATTCTTGAAAATGTTCCATGTGCACTTGAGAAGAATGTGTATCCTGTTGCTTTTGGATGGAGTGTTCTGTAGATGTCTGTTAGGTCCATCTGTTCTAATACGCTGTTCAGTGCCTCCGTCTCTTTATTTATTTTCTGTCTGGTTGATCTGTTCTTTGGAGTGAGTGGTGTATTGAAGTCTCCTAAAATGAATGCATTGCATTTTATTTCCCCCTTTAATTCTGTTAGTATTTGTTTCACATATGGAGGTGATCCTGTGTTGGGTGCATAGATATTTATATTAGTTATGTCCTCTTGTTGGACTGACCCTTTTATCATTATGTAATGTCCTTCTTTGTCTCTTGTGACTTTCTTTGTTTTGAAGTCTATTTTGTCTTATACAAGTACTGCAACTCCTACTTTTTTCTCCCTATTAGTTGCATGAAATATCTTTTTCCATCCCTTCACTTTCAGTCTGTGTATGTGTTTGGGTTTAAAGTGAGTCTCCCGTAGATAGCATATAGATGGGTCTTGTTTTTTTATCCATTCAGTGACTCTGTGTCTTTTGATTGGTGCATTCAGACTATTTACACTTAGGGTGATTATCAATAGGTATGTACTTATTGCCATTGCAGGCTTTAGATTTGTGGCTACCAAAGGTTCAAGGGTAATTCCCTTACTATCTAACAGCCTAATTTAACTCACTTCATATGCTATTACAAAGACAACCTAAAGATTCTTTTTTTTCCTCCTTTTTCTTCTGCCTCCATTCTTTGAATGTTATGAATCATATTCTGTACTTTGTCTGTCCCTTGGGTGACATCTATTTAGTCTTAGTAATACTTCCATCTATAGGAGTCCCTCCAAAATGCACTGTAGAGGTGGTTTGTGGGACTTAAACTCTCTCAGCTATTGCTTATTTGAAAATTGTTTAATCCCTACTTGAAATTTAAATGATAACCTTGCCTGGTAGAGTATTCTTGGTTTGAGGCCCATCTGTTTCATTGCATTAAATATATCATGCCACTCCCTTCTGGCCTGCAAGGCTTCTGTTGAGAAGTCTGATGATAGCCTGATGGGTCTTCCTTTGTATGTGATCTTTTTTCTCTCTCTAGCTGCTTTTAAAAGTCTGTCTTTATCCTTGATCCTTGCCATTTTAATTATTATATGTCTTGATGTTGTCTTCCTTGGGTCTCTTGTGTTGGGAGATCTGTGCACCTCCATGGCTTGAGAGACTATCTCCTTCCCCAGATTGGGGATGTTTTCAGCAATTACGTCCTCAGTGACACTATCACTTTTTCTCTATTATGTGAATATTGTTCCGTTTGGTTTGGTCACACAGTTCTCTCAATATTCTTTCATTTTTAGAGATTCTTTTTTCTCTCTGTGCCTCAGCTTCTTTGTATTCCTCTTCTCTAGTTTCTATTCCATTTACCCTCCCTTCTACTACATCTAATCTGCTTTTAAATCCCTCCATTGTATGTTTCATTTCAGGTGTGGAATTTCTTTATGATTGAGTCTCCATCTTAAATTCATTCCTGAATTCTTGAATATTTTTCTGTACCTCCATAAGCATGTTTATGATTTTTATTTTGAACTCTCAGGAAGATTGGTGAGTTCAGTTTCATTTGGCCCTTTTTCTGAGATTTTGGTCTGAACCATGTTCTTTTGAAGTTTCATATTTCTGTGTGGTGCTCAGAAACTCCAGTCTCTGGAGCTGCTCAGCCCCTAGAGTGTGGTTGGGTGTTGTAGGGAAGTGGAACTGGTCCCTGGGGGGAGGAAAAATCTGTTTCCTGATTCCCATCTGCCATGCCTATCTCCTGTATCAGAGCCAGTGGACCAAGTACGCAGGTGTAAGCCTCTGTGCTTGGCGTCTCTGTCTGTTGTATGTGGGGCCTACCTCTGGCTGGCCTGATGCCAGAGCAGTGACTGCCGGTCCGTGAGCCGGCACTGTCAGGGGAGAAGGATGGCTCGGCAGGCTGCATATCACAGTGGGAGGCCTCGGAGCTTAGTAGCCAGCCAGGGGGATGGAGTGCCTGAAGCTCCCCAATGTTCCCAATCTGCTGGGCAGAGCGCTCGCAGGCAACCTTGTACCCCTATCCCTTCTCCCGCACAGCAAGCTCCATGCAAACCCCGCCCCTTCAGCAGCCCTCTCGCTGCTAGGAAGCCCGTCAGACTGCCTGCCTTTCCCTTGTCCCAGAGCGGCCGGTTGTGGATCCCGTCTTCTACAAATGGCTGGAATCTGTCTCTCAAGCACTCTGCTTGTCCCAGCTCCCCATCCTTCAGAGCACCACAGAATGTAGGTTTCTGCTCACAAAGCAGATCTCCAGGGCTAGGTGTTCCGCAGTTCCAGGCTTCCACCCCCTTCCCGCTCCATTTCTCTTCTTCCCGCTGGTGAGCTGGGGTGGGGGAAGGGCTTGGGTTGCACCAGATCAAGGCTTTCATACGTTACCCTGTTTCGTGAGGTCTGCTCTATTCGTGAGGTCTGTGGGCAGTCTGGTGCAGCCTTCTTTCCTGTTGCTTTTTAGGGTTAGTTGTATTAACTGTATTTTCACACCATCTGTGGTTTTGGGAGTTTTCTGTCTCACCTCTCTCTCCGCCATCTTGAATCCGGTCTCAAGTATCTTTGATGAGACATTAAGTTTCTTATCAGTCTTCTAGGTAATTCTGCAAAATTAGCTTAACACATCTCATATACTGATTTTGCATCTGAAGTGTACCAAAATGTAAGGATTTGTCTCAGGAGAGATGTAGATTTGAATCTCTTATGATCTCTTATGATTATTTTATACTTATAAAAACAAGCATAGCTGATTGAAATCAGCATAATCCATAGTTTTAGAAGACATTTTCCTTTGATTTATTATTAACTTAAAATTTTTCTTAGAATTATTCCAAATTTCTGGTATATGTGGATGGGCTTTTAAGCACCAGAGTAAGAGAAAAGAAGCTTTGTTTTATGTGAATCTAAGCTTGAAAGTAAGGAAGGAGATTAACAAGGAGGGGTGAATGTCTGTGAGGAAAGAGAGAAACAGCAGCAGAACATGCTACCAGTCTTTACAATTCTAAGAGTCAATTCCTGGACTAGGAAAGTAATAAATTCAGGTCATGGTGAGAAACACTTGAAATTCCATGAACAATTGATCCAAGAAGTCAAATATTTAAATTGAATCCCTTCTGATGATACTTCTCTTATTTTGATGATGAGATCATAAATGAAAATAATAACTATTTACATTTATACACTTTAGTTAAGTTTTTTTTTTTAAAGAGAACTGAAGTCAAGGGACTTATTTTTTCCCATTCCCTTGGTATCCTTCTCTATCTCTTTCTCTCTTAAATTTAAAGGAGAAAGGAGAAATGCAGGTCCACTGATCATTTTCTTTCTTCATTCTTTGATTGACATGATTAAGATACTAAGAAAAGGGATCTCATAGAGTCTCTTCTACATATAAGTAGATGTCTTATGCATAAAGCCAAAGGGTTCATTTGTTCCCCTTAATTGGAGGCAGTTAAAAAAAGCATTTGTGCCCTTGACTAGGCAGTAGGAAACCTTTCAGTCTAATGAATTGCCTGTGCAGTTGAGTTGGATATTTAGTAAGTGTTGCATGAAGCAAATCCTAAACATTTTTACACACACACACACACACGTACACACGAAGGGATTTCATAGACAGTGTGGACTTTTTACATTCCAATAATAATTCTGAAAATGTTCACTTGGGAGAATTTAGAATTGGGCCAAGTTTGTAGAGAATTGAGACAAAGGAAAGGAGGTAGAAAAATAGAGTATCAGGAAGGAGACAGGAAGGAACAAGTGATTATAAACAGTTCTTCCTCAGTTGAGGGCTTCTCAGTTAATTTATACTGGAAATCTTCTGTCCATATGAATGTCATTATGGGGGCAATGATAATGAGGCATTATATAATCATTACAAATGGTTTCATATCATTGCATAATGAAGGTTTGTAGTATTCTTATTATGGGATCCCTGTCCTGACCTCCCATCCAAATAGCATGTAGTCACTGACACAGGACTATGTCCTACCCCTTAGATGTGTTGAATATGTACTAAAAAAAGAGAAGTAAGAACTGGCTTCATGAGCCCAGAGTAAAAATATTCAGGCCATACTCCCATTATCCTTGACTTCTCTCAACTGATCAGTCATGTCAGTTCAAGAGCCGGTGAATACTTAGAAGAATTACTATAATAAAAAAGAAAATAGCCCTTCACAGTGGGAAAGGACTTCCAAATTATCTTTTTACAGCGCACAGCTATAACTGTAAGCTATATAGATTAAATATATAGCATTCAATATATTTGCTTTTTAAAATGGTATTAACAAAGTAAGATTTTTTTCTTTTGCTTTTATATTTGGGTTACTATTTGGCAGAGTAACACTATTCAAGCATTAATACACAAAGGTAAGGCATCTACTCACATTAAGAAATTAGGTGAAAGTGCATGAAAGAAATTTGAAATGAAATTGCATAACATGCTGACCTGAAGAGAATTTGCTATAGCAGAACTCCGAATCTCAGGAAATGAAATGAGGCTTTGTTTTTATAGAAGGGAAACCACTGTATAATTTAACCAAATTGTTTTAAGTGGTCCTAAAGTACTGCTCTGCTAAATCATTTTTACTTTGCAGGCACCGTGGATGGCTTGTGAGACGTCTTTCTTACGTGCTTTTTGTTCAAGAGCGAGATGTCCATAAAGGCATGTTTGCCACCAATGTGACTGAAAATGTACTGAACAGCAGTAGGTGAGGGTGGGGGCACTGTTGCAAAGGAGAGAGGCAGGGATGGGGAGTGGGGGAGAGGGGAGTAATTTCCTTTATGAACCTTTAGTTTCTCTGGGAATCCATCTCAAAAGCTGTTGGCATTTCCAGATGATAAACGTTAAGCTCCAGAGGAAACCAAGGCAAGGCAGGAGAGCAGATGGTTTTGGTGAATAGTGGCAGGTGGGATGGCAGTCTTATTTTATGCATTAACAATTGAATGAGCTTCTAATACAGAAAAGGTGAGTTGGAGTTCAGAGATGCACACATTTCCAGAGTTCTCTGTTAAGTTTTCTATACTATGAACGGTTAGGACATTACATTTCCCATTTTATAGCCAAAAGAGAAGTGAGTTTGATAAGTCTGTCAGTTACTGAGTAACTGGGCACAAATTCTTGTACCAAAAAGTCATAATAGAAATTTTAAGAGAATGACTGTCCTTGCTCTCAGAGGAGCTTGCTTAGAAATGGGAGAGACTGACATGAATTCAGGTGGAGTGGGGAAATAAATCATTCTCAGGGTTAGGCATTAGAATATAGGAGTTGGGTGAAGATTGGTCTCTGCTCCCCCTCATGGGTGTGGCCCATGGTAGATATCTGCCTGGATTTGGGGAGCCAGAGACCAGGGTGAACTATAGTGTGGTTGTTGAGGCCTAAACTATGGGGGCACATAATAAATACTTACTGAGTGAATATGAGTGATAGTGAAGATGTAATAATCATGTCAAGTGCTTGTGAGAACATTCCTAGCCAGGTTGAAATAAGTGCTTTTTAAGGAATAGGCTTAGGGCACACCAGTGTCGTGTAGAATTGGCCTTTTTGTGTTAATTAATTATGGGGCCAATGGGCAGTTTTGCTGCACACTAGTCTAAAATCATTAGCAACAGCGGGAGAAAACAACTATTTGAAACTCCCTTGGATTATTATAAACCTGTTTTCTAGGTAAACACCTTCAAGTTTATTTTATTCCACTGAGATATTTTGACTAGTAACTAGGATATTAGAAGTGATTTAAGAAGGTTTAACCTCATGCAGTCTTCTCTAAGTCACATGGAATATTTACAAAATCAGATGAAATCTTCCCTTACTTTGCTGTTTATTGCTCTGTGCTATTTTAATCTTGAGCTGTGCCTTTTTAAAAATGACTGGTTTTATTTGCAAAACAACTTGTAAATATTTATGTCCCTCATTGATCCCTCCTATAGGGTTTTACATAACAGTTCTACTGATGGAATCACAGTATAGATGAATAATAAATTAGGTCTTCAAATGAAAAATCAAACATTACTTTGACAGTAGGTTTTTGATGCCTCTGAATTATATGCCTAAAGGGATAATCTTCCTTTTTCTCCCTTCTGCTAGAGTACAACTTTGTGTCTTTCATAGCATACTGGGAACATTCAAATTTACATAGTTGTTACCCAGTGAATTTGAATTTAATTCTTAAATCTGCTTTCCTGATTCCTCAGGGATTCATCAATTCAGGAAAATAATATCCTTGGTATTTAATAGAAAGCCAAAGAAAACACATCTAACTTGAGCTATTCTGTCATGTTGACTGCATATTAAAGAGAAAGTACATTTTGTTTTGAGGTTTATAGCTAAGACTTGGAAAATACTAAATACAAAATGTAGCATAGAGCCAGTTATATTGTCTGTCTTTCCATTTTCACACCAGAGTACAAGAGGCAATTGCAGAAGTGGCTGCTGAATTAAACCCTGATGGTTCTGCTCAGCAGCAATTAAAGGCCATCAATAAAGTGAAAAAGAAAGCCAAAAGGATCCTTCAAGAAATGGTTGCCACTGTCTCACCAGCAATGATCAGGTATTAAAAGGCAAGGCAAAAGGCTTCGAACAAGAGTCATCCTATTTTGAGCACACAGGACTGGGTCATTGGACTTTCCTTTCCCAGCAAAACGCTCTTGGTACAAAAAAACCTTTGACATATTCTAATGTTGAATCCAACTCCTCTTTATGTTCTTAATTCATCTTCCTTGGGAAGCAGCACTGTGTGAAGCTTTAAGGTGCCTTATCTTGTTAACTGATAGCAGTCATTGTATTACATCTGACGTCTCTCTGGACTAGTTTGAGACAGGTTTCACAGATGCATGTCTTAAATAAAGGAAATGGTTTTGTGTGGTGTCTGCTCACCTAAATATTCACTTGGTCATTTGCTTCTGAGGTGTAAAGTTTGCTTAAAGAGTGAAATTGTAGATTTTAGTCCATAATAAATGGGTACATTTATAAGTAGGATATTTGTAAGGTCAGTTCAGATACACACACGCACATACGCAGTCACTTACTAAGCACTTTTAGGTTGTAGGTTCAGAAACATGAGTAGACAAATGCCATCTGCATGTTTGTGTGTGTGCATATACATTTAAGTTTCTTTCTTTTAAACATTTTCTTTTAGACTGACTGGATGGGTGCTGCTCAAACTGTTTAACAGCTTCTTTTGGAATATTCAGATTCACAAGGGTCAACTTGAAATGGTTAAAGCTGCAACTGAGGCAAGAATTTCTGTGACTCTCATTCTGTTTTCTCCATGTTTGTAGAGTGATTTTAGAGTTCCTTTGTATACTGTTCTTTTGTGAAGATGTGCTCTCTTGTTACTGTTGTGCATTCCAAGCCACCTGGAAGATTTCTCCACAGGAGATAACTCAGGACAGTTGTGTATCTGGGGAGGAGGAGTGGGGTAGAGGGGAGCCTGCCAGCAATATGCAGGATTCCTTTTGTAAGTTACCTTGTAACAACTCTGAAAGTCAGGTAGAACAATCCCTGTTTTATAAATGAGGAAATCAAGGCACAGATAGTTTAAGGAATTTTCCCAAGTCATGGCTAATATGTGACTTGCCCAGGATTTCAAACCAAACTAGGCTTGACTCCAAAACCTATTCTCTTTTTACACGATGAAGGCTGCCTCTCAGAAGACAGAGGCAACAGGAACTCTCAGTTGTTCTTCTTCCCAGATTGTTTTTTGTTATTGTGGTGGCTGTTTTTAGCTAGATAAGTATTAGGTTGAAACAATTTCACATTACTGGAAAATGTTTTTGAAGAATGAGTCACTGATTAGCCAGTGACTCTAACCAAATACAAAGTTGCAAAGTGTGAGTGGAGTTTACATTTGAATTTTGAATTTGGCATTTTTCCTTTTACTAGACGAATTTGCCGCTTATATTTCTACCAGTTCATAGATCACATATTGACTATCTACTGCTCACTTTCATTCTCTTCTGCCATAACATCAAAGCACCATATATCGCTTCAGGCAATAATCTCAACATTCCCATCTTCAGGTAAGATCAGCTTATTTGTAAATTTAAAGTGTGAGAAAGATTGTATTTTGAATTTTATTTTTTTCTTTATACCTTTTGCCACATGCTATTGTGAACATGACATTAGCTTTTTCACTTTCATTATAAAAGTAATGCATGTTTATTGTGGAAAATTTGGAAAGTACAAAAAAGGATTAAGACTATCACCATGTTTTCCTGTGTTTTATGTGGGATATTTGGTGAACTGTGGCTACCTAAACTTTATGGGCAATATTTATCAAATGGATGAAGGGCAATTAGACAAGACAGACAAAATAGCAAATTGCTGTCTTAGTCTTGGCAATAGGGAGGAAGGGTAAGAAGATGGGTGGTGACTGCAGTGGAGTAAAGGTAGGGAAGAAGAGCCATACCTGTTAACTTCGACCTCGCAATTTATTAGAGCTGGAAAACACAACAATACCAGATAACGTGGACAGTGTGTTTTAGAGGTTTTCAGGAGATGCAGTACATTCCATTCAGAGGAAATAGGATGTGAAAAGGCAGAGAGATTGCACGGTGTGGTCAGGAAATGGCAGATGATTCAGCAGGGTTAGAGTGCAGGAGGCATTGGGAAGGGTCAGGCTGGAAGTGGCGGCTGAACAGGTAGGGAGAGCCAGAGCACAACGATTCCTGAGCCATGTTTAGAGTGAATCTTCTAGTTGAGAAATGACATGTCAGATTTGCATTTTGAAAAGTCAATCTGGATTAGAGGAAATTAGAACAATTCTGACTACTGAAATAGTTCAGGCAAAAGATAAAGCTTAATTTAAAAGCATAGTAGTGCTTTTGGAGAGGAAGTCATAGATTTGAAAAGTATTTAGTAAATTGAATGTATAAGACCAAATGCTGGTCCCGATGTGGGACTCAACAGAGGGAGAGAAAAGGGAGGAAGACTCCCAGGTGTTTGCCCCAGAGAACTGGGTAGGTAGTAGACCTGACCACCCATGGGAATTGGCTTTAGAGAGTGACTGGAAGGGAAGTGGCCTGGCAGGTTGTACAGGTTGGGCTTCCCAAAGTGGCAGCCATTACCTTTGCAGGCTGTGAAGTCTGATCCTCATGGTTCAGGGAGCTCCTTCCTAATCCCCTAGCTCAGAGCTCTGTGGTGAACCTGTCTCATGAGGCCCTGAAGAGAAGCCATTCATTTGTGCAGTTGGCTGATACTTAGCCAGCTGGGCTTTAGACAAGAGTGAACAAGATACATAATCCTTGCCTTCAAATAGCTCATAATCTAATGAGGAATATAGACAAATAGCCCACTCTAGTACCATGTGATATGACCCTGCAGGGAAGACCTGCTTTTCCAGTGACTAGACTATCTGATTTTTCTCCGGGGCACCTCTTCCCAGTATGGAGGAACCTGGGAAGCTGACTTAGAAAGTCATCAGAAAGTTGCTGGTAGAAACAGACTAAGAGCAAAGGGGACTATTCCATCTGGGGTCTAGGGCAGCCTTGCCTCATAACAGTTTGCTTTTCTTGAAGTCAGAATAACTCAAGTACTCATTCCCTCCAGGTTCTCAAGTTGGATCCCTTGAAGTGCTTCCTAAATACTGATCATTTCTCATAATCCAACTTTTCTTTTCATGCACCCTATGCTAGTCGTGTCTTAGCTCACCATTTCTCAGATATGACAGACTGTCGATTACCTGGCCTGTTTATTTGCAGCTTTCTTTTGTTGCATACCAGTTACATATTCACAAACCACTTTTAAGGGTAGGTTATTTCTGTGGGTGGTTCATCTCACTCATTATGAACTTTTCTTTAGTTTTACTCTCAGAGAGTCATATTAAGCTCTGGGAATAGCTTACAGTTGCATACTTATACTGACTACAGAAAATACTGAAAATATATGTTAATATTTATATCACTTTATTTGAAAAGAATAGGAGGCGGCTCTGAGTTTGGAAAGACTGACTTAAGTATTACAAAATTTTAACTTTGTATCATAATCCATCAGTGTTGTAGAAAGAGACACAGGGTTGCAAAAATAATTGTTTTATTCCTATGTATGTGTACATGAAGCACATTATTGCTTCATGTTTTGGAAAGATGCTTATGCTTGGTTTCAGTTTGATAAAATTACCTTTGTTTCACAGAGGCATTTTCTAAGCAATACTTATTTGAGAAAATTTCTCCAGAGGAGCTTTTGTAACATCACATTCATTTTGCAGTAAATGTGCCATCAGCAGACTTACCAGTCAATGTCTTGAGATCCTCGATAGGATTTTAAAATTTAGCAGTCTATTTTACAATCCTCTTAAAATCAATAATGTCATCTTTGCAGGGTAATATATGATACAAGTCTCTTTTGGTTTAGAACAGATATAATAAAGCTTCAGTATATGAAGTGATATTGTAAAGGTTGATGAATAGGGTAAATGACTGAAACATGTCAATAACATGGAAAATGAAAAATGTCCACATTTGCACTGTCAGCTGTCAGCAGCTCCTGTAGCACTTGTGGTTTATATCCATATGGCAGATGTTCTGAAGTAACTTGCAATCTGAGTATTCTCTTCACATTTTCCTTTGTAAATGATTAAAGCATTCTTGAATTTACAGCACATTGATCCATAAGCTCGGGGGCTTTTTCATACGACGGAGGCTAGATGAAACGCCAGATGGACGGAAGGATGTTCTCTATAGAGCTTTGCTCAATGGGGTATGTATGATCTCTGATTACCCTTCAGGCTATTATGGTAGTTATCATAACAGAAGGGCAGAGAGACTTGAGTGAGATTTAATAAACAGACTGTCGTCTGAAAAATTATTTGAGTGACTATTGCTTGGGTAACATGGGTTTGGTGATTTTGTGTTATCACCAGAATATAGCATTGGAGGAGCTGCGTTGCTCTTGTTGGTGTAAGATATTTTGTCTGTAGTGAAGTTATAGTTTTGTATTTTTTAGGATTTAACTTTGCTGAACTTATTCTCAGTTGCATGGCCTTGAGTTCATGGTTTACTTTCTCCTTACATCCCAGCATATAGTTGAACTCCTTCGACAGCAGCAGTTCTTGGAGATTTTTCTGGAAGGCACACGTTCCAGGAGTGGGAAAACCTCCTGTGCTCGGGCAGGACTTTTGTCAGTTGTGGTAGATACTCTGTCTACCAGTACCATCCCCGACATCTTGATAATACCCGTTGGCATCTCCTATGATCGTATTATTGAAGGTCATTATAATGGCGAGCAACTGGTAAGAGGACTGCTTACCCAAAGGTCTTTACTTTCAAGTCTTTTGCTTTTAAATCATTGTTTTTAGAATTAATTAGCAATTTTTTTGGTACTCCCTAACTTTAAAGCACTGTAGGTAACATGGTAGGGTGGGCATGGTGAGTAGCTTTCCTCTCCTATGTCAGCCTGATTGTTGATGCTAGGGTGGTACTTCCCTGCACTTGGAGGAAGTGACATACTTAGATTTATCAGTGCTGGCCTTGGTCATGGGATTATTGGGAAATAGAAGAACACTTGGCACTGAGTTGCCGTCTTTACCATGGCGGGTCATATGTGGTTTTTTTTCCCCAGAGCTTCCTGTTTATGTGCAGATTTTAAATTAAGCCTGAAGAACTGGTGGGATCATGTCAACAAAGCAACTGTAAATTAATTTGAGAAGTGGCAGTAGTTTTTTTTAGTAAACTTTTTACTGAAGTAAGTGTAATAGTTAAGGAAGAATGCAGCAATCATGAGCGTGTAGCTGGAATTATCACAAAGTGAACACATCCACGTAACCAGCACCCAGAGCAAGGAGCAGTATAATCAGGACCCTGGAATCCCTCCTTGTTCCCCTCCCATTGCTCTTTCAAGGGCAATCACTTACCTTGACTTCTTACAAAAAGATTAGTTTTGCCTATTTGGGAACTCTGTAGACATGGAGTTATGTAGTGTGTAGTCCTTTTGCACCTGGTTGCCTTTGCTCAAGTAGGTGTGTGTGAGATTCATCTATGTTGTTGTATATACATCTATGTTGTAGGGTTTGTTCATTCTCATAGCTGCATAGTATTCCAATATATGAATATACCACAGTTGATCTGTTGAAAAGCAGTTTGCTTTCTAGTATTTGACTGTGATCATTCTTGTACATTTCCCTTGATCACCACATGTAGGCATTTTGTTGGGTATGTATTTAGCAGTGGAATTGTTGGGTCATAAAGTATACATATGTTCAGCTTTAGTAGATCCTGCCAAACAGTTTTCCAAATGCTTTTACCAACTTGTCATTCCTACCAGCATTGTGAGAGTTTCTGAAAAATTTAATTTTGTTCTTATTTGAACACAGTACTTGTTTCAGACTTCCCAAAACATGCCAGAAGCTCAAGGACATTTGATAATTGGAGGCTTTAAAAATTAAGTGATAGACCTGAATTTTTATCTGTATCTCTCTTATGAGACTCATCCTTGTATACATCTATGTTGAATGTGCATTCTGCTCACCCTGGCTGTCTAATGAGGTCATGTCTGAGTTCTGTGTTCATTATATGGCCATCAGTGTGCCTTACAGATATTAAGTATTCAGTAAAGGCTTATTAAATGCATAATCAGCTTAACCGTCACTGTGGGCCTGGACTTGGCATTCAATCGCCTGATCTTAGTATTTGGACTCCAGTGATCATCAGACCTCAGATAAGCGGCCTCTTTGACAACTTATTTTTATGTGAGAGCTGCACAGCAGTTTTCAGCCTGTTGTGTCATTTTTACCCTTCTTAAAAGTTTGCAGCTGTATTTTTGTAAATGATGTAAATGATGTATTAGATGAATCAGTGTTAAATGTTTTGTTTTTCATTGACCACGTTACCTCTCCCAAAGACATGATTACATCTTTTAGCATCTTTGAATGCTCCACATTTTCTGACAGGTCTCAGTCAATGAATATGTATTTTCCTTCTATATTTGTTGTTGTCTTTTTAACATGAACGCCCAGTTTCTGTGAACAAAAAATAAATTTTATTCTTTAGCTAACAGAATGTTTGTATATATGTTAGCTTTATTTCTTACTATGCTATTCTTTCAAAACTGGAATTTAGGGAAAACCTAAGAAGAATGAAAGCCTTTGGAGTGTAGCTAGAGGCGTTATCAGAATGTTACGAAAAAACTATGGGTGTGTCAGAGTGGATTTTGCACAACCATTTTCCTTAAAGGTAAGTGTGAGTGAAGCTGTGCTGAAGACTTGGTGTAGCCACTTCAGAAGAGCTGGGCTCTAGCTCTGCCACTGTTGCCTCCTCTCTGTGTGATGTTGGGCCTCAGTTTCTTCTCATCAAATGAGGTCTATGTCAAGAATGGTGGTTCCTAAATTTTTCCGCCAAAATATGCCTGTTGACAAAGGACAGTAAATGTCTCTATCTTTGGGAGATACAGTGTTCAACATTTATTGTCTTTTTTTTTTAATTCATGAGAATTTTGCATATTGGTTTATAAAATATATTAGTGTTTTATATTATGTTTTAAAATTGCCTTTAGGGGAAATCTTTCCAAATAATGACCCCTAAACTCTGGTGAAGTTGACAGTCTCAGGTGATATCTGTCCTACTGAGTGGAATCCAGTACGCACATATTCCAAAGGGTAGTGCCATCCTCAAGAAGATGGCTTGAAGCCCTAGCAGTTTAAATTCCTAAGATTTTTGAATTAGTAAAGGAGAAGGAGAAGGATGGGTGAGGCAGTTGGGAGCCTAGGGAGAAGGAGCAGAGGTCCTACTTCTGCTCCATTTCTTGGTTTTACCTTAAAAGATTCTGACTGCTGTGCTAGATGCTTTCTGGCCTTAGGTGCTTTCCACTTTTAGGAACCTTGTCATTTCTTACCTTTCTTTTTTAAAACTTAGCATAGGTTCTCTGTCTTGTTATGGTTTGCTTTGGGAGTCAGGTTTATTTGAATATTATGTGACCCTCAGGTTGTCAGATTTCCTTTAAAAAGCATGGTGGTGTGGATTAACACTAAGAATAATATTGGGAATGTCGAATAATTTCATGAAGATGTGGGAAAAGTTATTTTTTTCTTTAATTATTAAATGATTTTGCTTAAGCATCATCCTGTTCTTTGTATCTTCAGTTTTTAGATTTCATGCTTGACAACATTCTGTGAGTCACTCTGGACTTTCGAAGATAGTTTAGGATATAGAAAGTATTTCTCAGGCTCTGTAGCATGGCTCATTTTATAAACTACTGCCTTTTTACTTTTTGAAGATCACATTATATTTTATATATGTTTATGTAGGTGAGACAATGAGAGTAAATGATTGTGTTATATTTCTTTTCTCCAGGAATATTTAGAAAGTCAAAGTCAGAAGCCTGTGTCTGCTCCACTTTCTCTGGAGCAAGCATTGTTACCAGCTATACTTCCTTCTAGGTAAGATTCATGGAAATTTTTATACTAACTAAACTATCAAATATCTATTATTTCTTATGTTGCATAGAAAAATAGCTTAAATTAACTTTATTAAGAATGTGCATGCTCTTATTTTCACCTCCTCATTTGACTAACTTTTGGGTTGATAAAGGATATTGAAGTGATGTGTTTTCATATTCATTTGGAGGTTTTTGATTATTTGCATATAATGCAAATATTTTCACAAACTTTTTGATTTTGTGAATCATGTAGGAGTTCTTATTTGACTTATTCTTTTGACTGAATTGGGTTCTTTCTGTTTTTAGGTTATTCATATTATACATAGTCCTATGTGGATTTCCCAGAATTCAAATTGAACTTATAACTTAGAGAAATTGAATATTAAGCTCTTCATTTAATGTATTCAAGTGTCAAATTTTCAGAAATGTTTTAAAACAGGGTATCTTCCTTTATGTGTTTTTTTTTTTTGGCCAGTGGGCTTTGGAAGTGATGTACCAATAGATTGTTTAGTCATAACAAAATAATGTATTTTGGACAAAAGGGAGTATTAAACATGATACAGTATTTTATAGAGGGAAACAACTCATAGAAAAATCTGTTTATGGTTTGAATTTAGAATATGTAGTAATTTAAAATGTCTAATACATTTATACCTTAGTTCCATACAGTTAATTTGCTTTGTAAAAGAGTGGGATTGGAGAAGTGTAATTAAAAAAAAAAACTTTTCAGACCCAGTGACATTGCTGATGAAGGTACAGACACATCCATTAATGAGTCCAGGAATGCAACAGATGGATCCACCCGAAGAAGACTGATTTCCAATCTGGCTGAGCACATTCTCTTCAGTAAGTGAATACCACACTCTTTAGTTCTGCTGTTCAGATGCAGCATGGTGCAGATTCCAAAAGACTCTGTGTAGTTAGGTTCCACTTCTCATCCTATCATCTAATATGCAGGAGGTTTAGGTGAGTTATTAGGGAAAAGGTTGTGCTGTGGGGATTTGAGGTAACTGAGTAAAACATCTCAGATGGTGCTTGATAATTAATAGGTGCTTATACAGTAGTTCTTACGCTTTTTAAAAAATAGTATTGTTAGAATGCTTTGTTGCCTCTTTTACTCCAGAGTTTGTTTCTTTGAACTAACTTGTGGATGGCATCTAGGTTTCTAGTTGCATGTCCCTTTCCCCTCTGTCTCCATGATTATTTTTCTTCAGCAAACATTGAGGGGCTATTATATATAAAGCTTTGTTTTAGCTGTGGGGAATTCAAACTGAATAATTTATGCATCTGTGCTTAAAGAGCTTATGCTCTTGTTGGTGGGATAGTTGTACGCAAATAATGTAGGTGGGAGTGACACAGAGTGGAGTGAGTTGAGTGTAGAATTAGCCTTCCTGAAGTTCCATATTGCAGTGTGGTGTCACATTGGCGACACTGCTTTAAAGCCCTGTGGTGCAGCATGGGCCTTTGGCACCCAACAGAGCGGAAACCTCCTTGCCATCCCTGTGCACTATCCCCCAGCAGCAGGTCAGACCAGGCTCTCTGCACTTCCTGCTGACACTGCCACAGAGGCTTCCTCACCTCCTCTCGCACCTTCCACTCCCTGCTCCCGCTCCTGCCCTATGCTAAGCCAAGTGTTCTTTCTTAAGCATTTCTAGTTGTCTCTCCCTGCTGAAATTCTGGATGCTAAAAACATCCTTAATGTTGCAAAGTTAGAGAATAGAGATAAAACTCAATACCTAAATAATCAGGGGTATTGCTGTTTACTCTCTAAAGTTATTTCATACAGTTTTATATTGTGCTTTTTTCCATTTATAGCACAAATATTGACTTGTGTTTTTAAAAATTCTTTATACACATTCTTTTCTTTTTTTTGGTGTCATTAATCTATAATTACATAAGCACATTATGGTTACTACACTCCCCCAATCATCGAGTCCCCACCACCTACTCCATTACAGTCACTGTCCATCATTATAGTAAGATGCTATAGAATCACTACTTGTCTTCTCTGTGTTATACTGCCTTCCCCGTATACCCCTCTACATTATGTCTACTAATCATAATGCCCCTTGTTCCCCCTTGTCCCTCCCTTCCCACCCATCCTCCTCAGTCCCTTTCCCTTTGGTAACTATTAGTCCGTTCTTGGGTTCTGTGAGTCTGCTGCTGTTTTGTTCCTTCAGTTTTTTCTTTGTTCTTATACTCCACAGATGAGTGAAATCATTTGATTTTTGTCTTTCTCTGCCTGGCTTATTTCACTGAGCATAATACCCTCTAGCTCCATCCATGTTGTTGCAAATGGTAGGATTTGTTTTTGTCTTATGGCTGAATAATATTCTATTGTGTATATGTACCACATCTTCTTTGTCCATTTTTCTACTGATGAACACTGAGGTTGCTTCCATTTCTTGTCTATTGTAAATAGTTCTGCGATAAACATAGGGGTGCATCTGTCTTTTTCAAATTGGGCTGCTGCATTCTTAGGGTAAAATCCTAGGAGTGGAATTGCTGGGTCAAATGGTATTTCTATTTTGAGTTTTTTGAGGAACCTCCATACTGCTTTCCACAATGGTTGAAATAATTTACATTCCCACCAGCAGTGTAGGAGGGTTCCCCTTTCTCCACATCCTCGCCAACATTTGTTGTTGTTTGTCTTTTGGATGTTGGCCATCCTCACTGGTGTGAGGTGATATCTCATTGTGGTTTTAATTGGCATTTCTCTGATGATTAGTGACGTGGAGGATCTTTTCATGTGCCTGTTGGCCATCTGAATTTCTTCTTTGGAGAAGTGTCTGTTCAGATACTCTGCCCATTTTTTAATTGGATTATTTACTTTTTGTTTGTTGAGGTGCATGAACTCTTTATATATTTTGGATGTCAACCCTTTATCAGATATGTCATTTATGAATATATTCTCCCATATTGTAGGATGTCTTTTTGTTCTACTGATGGTGTCCTTTGCTGTACAGAAGCTTTTCAGCTTGATATAGTCCCACGTGTTCATTTTTGCTTTTGTTTCCCTTGCCCGAGGAGATATGTTCATGAAGAGTCGCTCATGTTTATGTCCAAGAGATTTTTGCCTATGTTTTTTTCTAAGAGTTTTATGGTTTCATGACTTACATTCAGGTCTTTGATCCATTTTGAGTTTACTTTTGTGTATGGGGTTAGACAGTGATCCAGTTTCATTCTCTTACATGTAGCTGTCCAGTTTTGCCAACACCAGCTGTTGAAGAGGCTGTCATTGCCCCATTGTATATCCATGGCTCCTTTATCATATATTAATTGAACCATGTATGTTTGGGTTAATATCTGGACTCTCTATTCTGTTCCACTGGTCTGTGGGTCTGTTCTTGTGCCAGTGCTACATTGTATTGATTACTGTGGCTTTGAAGTAGACCTTGAAGTTGGGAAGCGAGATACTTCCTGCTTTATTCTTCCTTCTCAGGATTGCTTTGGCTATTTGGGGTCTTTTGTGGTTCCATATAAATTTTAGAACTATTTTTTTCCAATTCATTGAAGAATGCTGTTGGTATTTTGATAGTGATTCCATTGAATCTGTAGATTGCTTTAGGTAGAATAGCCATTTTGACAATATTAATTCTTCCTAGCCAAGCACATGGGATGTGTTTCCATTTGTTACTGTCCTCTTTAATTTCTCTTAAGAGTGTCTTGTAGTTTTCAGGGTATAGGTCTCTTACTTCCTTGGTTAGGTTTAGTCCTAGGTATTTTATTCTTTTTGATGCAGTTGTGAATGGAATTGTTTTCCTGATTTCTCTTTCTGCTAGTTCATCGTTAGTGTATAGGAAAGCAACAGATTTCTGTGTGTTAATTTTGTATCCTGCAACTTTGCTGAATTCAGATATTAGTTCTAGTAGTTTTGGAGTGGAGTCTTTAGGGTTTTTTATGTACAATATCATGTCATCTGCAAATAGTGACAGTTTGACTTCTTCCGTACCAATCTGGATTCCTTGTATTTCTTTGTTTTGTCTGATTGCTGTGGCTAGAACCTCCAGTACTATGTTAAATAACAGTGGGGAGAGTGGGCATCCCTGTCTTGTTCCTGATCTTAGGTGAAAAGCTTTCAGCTTCTCACTGTTAACTATGATGTTGGCTGTGGGTTTGTCATATATGGCCTTTATGATGTTGAGGTACTTGCCCTCTACCCATTTTGTTGGGAGTTTTTATTTATCATGAATGGATGTTTAATTTTGTTGAATGCTTTTTCAGCATCTATGGAGATGATCTTGTGGTATTTGTCCTTCTTTTTGTTGATGTGGTGGATGATGTTGATGGATTTTCGAATGTTGTGCCATCCTTGCATCCCTGAGATGAATCCCACTTAATCATGGTGTATGATCCTCTTGATGTATTTTTGAATTTGTTTTGCTAATATTTTGTTGAGTATTTTTGTATCTATGTTCATCAGGGATATTGGTCTGTAATTTTCTTTTTTTGTGGGGTTTTTGCCTGGTTTTGGTATTAGAGTGATGCTGACTTCATAGAATGAGTTTGGAAGTATTCCCCCCTCTTCTATTTTTTGGAAAACTTTAAGGAGAATGGGTATTATGTCTTCTCTCTATGTCTTATAAAATTCAGCAGTGAATCCATCTGGTCTGGGAGTTTTGTTCTTGGGTAGTATTTTTTTTTAATATAATTTATTTTATTATCATTAATCTACAATTACATGTGCAATATTACTGTTATTAAACTACCCCTTCATCCGGTCCCCCCCACCAACCCCATTACAGTCACTGTCCATCAGCATAGTGAGAGGCTATAGAATCACTACTTGTCTTCTCTGAGTTGTACTGCCCTCCCCGTGCCCCCCCCAACATTACATCTGCTAATCGTAATGCCCCTTTTTCCCTCTTATCCCTCCCTTCCCGCCCATTTTCCCCAGTCCCTTTCCCTTTGGTAACTATTAGTCCGTTCTTGGGTTCTGTGAGTCTGCTGCTGTTTTGTTCCTTCAGTATTTTTTCTTTGTTCTTATACTCCACATATGAGTGAAATCATTTGATACTTGTCTTTTTCGGCTTGGCTTATTTCACTGAGCATAATACCCTCTAGCTCCATCCATGTTGTTGCAAATGGTAGGATTTGTTTTCTTCTTATGGCTGAATAATATTCCATTGTGTATATGTACCACATCTTCTTTATCCATTCATCTACTGATGGACACTTAGGTTGCTTCCATTTCTTGGCTATTGTAATAGTGCTGCAATAAACATAGGGGTGCATCTGTCCTTTTCAAATTGGGCTGCTGCATTCTTAGGGTAAATTCCTAGGAGTGGAATTCCTGGGTCAAACGGTATTTCTAGTTTGAGTTTTTTGAGGAACCTCCATACTGCTTTTCACAATGGTTGAACTAATTTGCATTCCCACCAGCAGTGTAGGAGGGTTCCCTTTTCTCCACATCCTCGCTAACATTTGTTTGTTGTTTGTGTTTTGGATGTCGGCCATCCTCACTGGTGTGAGGTGATATCTCATTGTGGTTTTAATCTGCATTTCTCTGATGATTAGCGATGTGGAGCATCTTTTCATGTGCCTGCTGGCCATCTGAATTTCTTCTTTGGAGAAGTGTGTATTCATGTCCTCAGCCATTTCTTAATTGGATTATTTGCTTTCTGTTTGTTAAGGTGCATGAGTTCTTTATATATTTTGGATGTCAACCCTTTATCAGATATGCTTTTTATGAATATATTCTCCCATACTGTAGGATGTCTTTTTGTTCTACTGGTGGTGTCCTTTGCTGTACAGAAGCTTTTCAGCTTGATATATTCCCACTTGTTCATTTTTGCTTTTGTTGCTTTTGTTTCCCTTGCCCGGGGAGATATGTTCATGAAGAAGTCGCTCATGTTTATGTCCAAGAGATTTTTTCCTATGTTTTTTTCTAAGAGTTTTATGGTTTCATGACTTACATTCAGGTCTTTGATCCACCTTGAGTTTACCTTTATGTATGGGGCTAGACAGTAGTCCAGTTTCATTCTCTTACATGTAGCTGTCCAGTTTTTCCAACACCAGCTGCTGAAGAGGCAGTCATCTCCCCATTGTATATCCAAGGCACTTTTATCAAATATTAATTGACTGTATATGTTTGGGTTAATGTTTGGATTTTCTATTCTGTTCCACTGGTCTGTGGGTCTGTTTTTGTGCCAATACCAAATTGTCTTGATTACTGTGGCTTTGTAGTAGAGCTTGAAGTCAGGGAGTGTAATTCCCCCTGTTTTATTCCTCCTTCTCAGGATTGCTTTGGCTATTCGGGGTCTTTTGTGGTTCCATATGAATTTTAGAATTATTTGTTCCAGTTCATTGAAGAAAGCTGTTGGTAGTTTGATAGGGATTGCGTTGAATCTGTAGATTGCTTTAGGTAGTATAGCCATTTTGACAATATTTATTCTTCCTAGCCAAGAGCATGGGATGCATTTCCATTTGTTAGTGTCCTCTTTAATTTCTCTTAGGAGTGTCTTGTAGTTTTCAGAGTACAGGTCTTTCACTTCCTTCGTTAGGTTTATTCCTAGGTATTTTATTCTTTTTGATGCAATTGTGAATGGAATTGTTTTCTGATTTCTCTTTCTGTTAGTTCATCATTAGTGTATAGGAAAGCAACAGATTTCTGTGTGTTAATTTTGTATCCTGCAACTTTGCTGAATTCAGATATTAGTTCTAGTAGTTTTGGAGTGGAGTCTTTAGGGTTTTTTATGTACAGTATCATGTCATCTGCAAATAGTGACAATTTGACTTCTTCTTTACCAATCTGGATGCCTTGTATGTCTTTGTTTTGTCTGATTGCTGTGGCTAGGACCTCCAGTACTATGTTGAATAACAGTGGAGAGAGTGGGCATCCCTGTCTTGTTCCCGATCTTAGATGACAAGCTTTCAGCGTCTTGCCATTAAGTATGATGTTAGCTGTGGGCTTGTCATATATAGCCTTTATGATGTTGAGGTACTTGCCATCTATACCCATTTTGTTGAAGTTTTAATCAGGAATGGATGCTGAATTTTGTCAAATGCTTTTTCAGCATCTATGGAGATGATCATGTGGTTTTTGTTCTTCTTTTTGTTGATGTGGTGGATGATGTTGATGGATTTTCGAATGTTGTACCATCCTTGCATCCCTGGGATGAATCCACTTGATCATGGTGTATGATCCTCTTGATGTATTTTTGAATTCGGTTTGCTAATATTTTGTTGAGTATTTTTGCATCTACGTTCATCAGGGATATTGGTCTGTAATTTTCTTTTTGGTGAGGTCTTTGCCCGGTTTTGGTATTAGAGTGATGCTGGCTTCATAGAATGAGTTTGGAAGTATTCCCTCCTCTTCTATCTTTTGGAAAACTTTAAGGAGAATCGGTGTTATTTCTTCTCTATATGTCTGGTAGAATTCAGAGGTGAATCCATCAGGCCCAGGGGTTTTGTTCTTGGGTAGTTTTTGATTACCAATTCGATTTCGTCACTGGTGATTGGTCTGTTTAGTTTTTCTGTTTTTTGCTTGGTCAGTCTTGGAAGGTTGTATTTTTCTAAGAAGTTGTCCATTTCTTCTAGGTTTTCCAGCTTGTTAGCATATAGATTCTCATAATATTCTCTTATGATTCTTTGTATTTCTGTGGGGTCCGTCGTGATTTTTCCTTTTCATTTCTGATTGTGTTTATGTGTGTAGATTCTCTTTTTCTCTTAATGAGTCTGGCTAGGGGTTTATCTATTTTGTTTATTTTTTCAAAGAACCAGCTCTTGGTTTCATTGATTTTTTTCTATTGTTTATTCTTCTCAATTTTATTTATTTCTTCTCTGATCTTTATTATGTCCCTCCTTCTGGTGACTTTGGGCCTCATTTGTTCTTCTTTTTCAATTTCAGTAATTGTGTCTTTAGACTATTCATTTGGGAATGTTCTTCCTTCTTTAAATAGGCCTGGATTGCAATATACTTTCCTCTTAGAACTGCCTTTGCTGCGTCCCACAGAAGTTGTGGCTTTGTGTTGTTGTTGTCATTAGTCTCCATATATATTCTTTGATTTCTGTTTTGATTTGGTCATTAACCCATTGATTAATTAGGAGAGTGTTGTTATGTCTCCATGTATTTGTGAGCCTTTTTGATTTCTTTCTAAAATTTAATTCTAGTTTTATACCTTGGTGATCTGAGAAGTTGGTTGGTAGGATTTCAATATTTTGAAATTACTGAGGTTCTTTTTGTGGCCTAGTATGTGGTGTATTCTGGAAAATGTTCCATGTGCACTTGAGAAGAATGTGTA